>SJXQ01010074.1:123969-161614 GCA_006408695.1 Aepyceros melampus
CTGATTTATGATCCGACTCTCATATCTGTCCATGAGTACTGGAAAAACCATAGCTTTGACTATATGGAAATTTGTAGTCAAATTGATGTCCCTGCTTTTTAATAAAAAGTTATGTCTATGTTTTTTAGTTGATGGGATATTCAGTTCAGTTCAGTTCAGTAGCTCAGTCATATCCTACTCTTTGCGATCCCATGAACCGCAGCATGTCAGGCCTCCCTGTCCATTGCCAATTCCCGGAGTTCACTCAGACTCAAGTCCATCAAGTCTGTGATGCCATCCAACTATTTCATTCTCTGTATTTCCCTTCTCCTCCTGCCCCTAATCGCCCCCAGCATCAGAGTCTTTTCCAATGAGTCAACACTTCACTTCAGGTGGCCAAAATATTGGAGTTTCAGCTTTAGCGTCAGTCTTTTCAATGAACACCCAGGACTGATCTCCTTTGGAATTGACTGGTTGGAGCTCCTTGCAGTCCAAGGGACTCTCAAGAATCTTCTCCAACACCCTAGTTCAGAAACATCAATTCTTTAGGGCTCAGCTTTCTTCACAGACCAACTCTCACATCCATACGTGACCACTGGAAAAACCATAGCCTTGACTAGATGGACCTTTGTTGGCAAAGTACTGTCTCTGTTTTTTAATATGCTATTTAGGTTGGTCATGACTTTCCTTCCAAAGAGTAAACGTCTTTCAATTTCATGGCTGCAATCACCATCTGCAGTGATTTTGGAGCCCAAAAAAAATAAAGTTTGACACTGTTTCCACTGTTTCCCCATCTATTTCCCATGAAGTGATGGGACTGGATGCCACGATCTTCATTTTCTGAATGTTGAGCTTTAAGCCAATTTTTTCACTCTCCTTTTTCACTTTCATCAAAAGGCTTTTGAGTTCCTCTTCACTTTCTTCCATAAGAGTGATGTCATCTGCATATCTGAGGTTATGGATATTTCTCCTAGCAATCTTGATTCCAGCTTGTGCTTCTTCGAGCCCATATATTACTCAGCTATAAAAAAGAACACATTCAAGTCATCCTAATGCAGTAGATGAACCTACAGCCTAATATACAAAGTGAAGTAAGTCAGAAAGAGAAAGACAAATATTGCATATTTGCTCATGCATATGGAATCTAGAAAGAACATACTGATGAACCCATTTACAGGGCAGAAATGAAGATGCATATGTAGGGAACAGACTTGTGGACACAGTGGAAAAAGAAGAGTGAGACCAATTGAGAGAATAGTATGCAATCATATATATTTCTATATGCAAAATAGATAACAAATGGGTGTTTGCTTTGTGACACAGGGAGCTCAACTCAGTGCTATGACAACCTCACCCACTAATTCTAACAACTTTGTAAATTTTTGACCAGTTTTGATTTGTTCATCTTCATCACAGAAAGTCTTCTCAGTTCTCTCTTGATTCTTTTTCTCTGTTCTGCACCCTGCAACCTCATCTAAAGGCAGTAAGTTAGGGAAATATTAGAATTTACCTCATGTGTTTCCTACTTCTTAGTTGTTATTATCCTTTGCATGTTACACGTTTTCTTGAAAACCATTGTTTCATATTTTTTCCACAACTATTTTAGTGGCTTGAAGCAGGAGAATAAAACTGATTCTGTGACTCCTTCTTAGTTGGAAGTGGAAGTCATGTCTTTATTTTTTTATAGTATTCAATTACTGAACTGAAAGGTTCAGTGTAAGGAATGAAGTAATTGTAGCTAAAAATCTTTACAAAGTTTTTTCTATTACAGCAACATTGCATTGATATTTATCTTTGGCAACTCATTGTTGCTGTTATTTTATCAGCTTCTTTTATCAGTAATGCTAAAATATTTGTATAATTAATTATAAAGAATTAAATAGTCTTGGATACTTTACACTAGAAAGTCAGAAAGATAAGTATTACTTCAAATATCATCCCTCCAAATAATAAAGGGGCTTAATAATCTGTTAAGATCAAGTGAAAGTTTGCCCAAAATACAATAGATATCCTTTTTGCTGGTATTGAAGGAATTCTGAGACTATAACAACCTCAGATGTTAAGATTCCAAGAGAAGGAAATTGCAGAAATATGAGATCTACACTACACTGTTTTTACTTGTATGACATTTTAAGGCTAAGATGCCAAGGAACTTAACAAAAGCAAGTTGTAAATTAGAATGTTTTATTCAGCAGCCTCAGAGTTTTAAGAAACAAAAATTGGCATCAAAATCCACCAAATATATAGTTCTGATTCTACATAAGTTTTTCAGTTTGAATTTCTGCTGCTCTATCTTTGGAAATGAGAGGAAAACCAAAATTTACACTCAGCCTCCAGTCAATGAAATTCCTTATTTGGATTAGGTCACTTGACTCTAATTTAGCTCCCTGCTGGAGTATAAGCAAATTTTTTTCTAAGAGAAGCTTACAATATCCATAAACTATTGTTTTTTTTTTTTTGTTTGTTTGTTTGTTTTACTTTCTGATATATCAGTTGATATCTAATTAAAAAAAAAAGTAACAGGCATTCCAAGACAGAAGACCACAAGAGGAAAAAAAAAAAAAGAAAATAAAAAAGAAAATAGGAAATAGGAAATCATGAATGGAGTTTTCTCATGTAGAATTTACATCAACAACTTTTAATTCATCCCAGAATAGCCAAAGATGAAAAACTATTCTAGAGAGCTCAAATCTATAACTAAGAAACAATGGAAACTCTATACTTGAAGTTAAGAATAGTTGACATTAAATAGCTTGAAGAGAGAATTACAGAATGGGAAAATGAGTACACAGAAAACGCATCATCTGAAAGAAGAATAATTTTAAACAATTAAAATACAGAGAAGGGTGGAAGAGACCTGTGAGACACAGTGAAAGATCTAACATATGTGTATCTGAATTTGTGAAAAAGTATATGTGGATAAATGTAGAAAATATAAAATTAAAAATGATAATGATTACAAATTTTTCAAAAACTTTGAAAGACATTACACCACATATTTAAGAAACTCCATATATATAAAGAAGAATGAATACAGAGTTAAATACACCTAAGAACACACAGCAAAGTCATTGACATGCAAAGAAAAAATAATGTATATGAGCAGTAGAACAGAGGTGGAGGGGATTCATCATATTCAAAAGAGCAACAAAGAAACTTGCAATAAATTCTCCCTATAAGAGATTAAAACCACATACAGACACACACACACACACACACACACACACACATTAGCAGTATTGAAATGCATTACAGTATGGAATTCTGTAGGAATTCTATACTGTATACAACTAGGAAAATATTTTAAGTAGTCAGAATAAAATTAAAATATTTTCATACCTGTGAGGAAAATTGGAAATTAGTACAGCCACTATGGAGAACAGTGTGGAGATTCCTTTAAAAATTGCAAATAGAACTGCCTTATGATCCAGCAATCCCACTGCTGGGCATACACACTGAGGAAACCAGAATTGAAAGAGACACGTGTACCCTAATGTTCATCTCAGCACTATTTATAATAGCCAGGACATGGAAGCAACCTAGATGTCCATCAGCAGATGAATGGATAAGAAAGCTGTGGTACATATACACAATGGAGTATCACTCAGCCATTAAAAAGAATATATTTGAATCTGTTCTAATGAGATGGATGAAGCTGGAGCCGATTATACAGAGTGAAGTAAGCCAGAAAGAAAAACACCAATACAGTATACTTACACATATATATGGAATTTAGAAAGATGGTAATGATAAACCTGTATGCGAGACAGCAAAAGAGACACAGATGTATAGAACGGCCTTTTGGACTCTGTGGGAGAGGGAGAGGGTGGGATGATTTGGGAGAGTGGCAGTGTAACATGTGTGATATCATAAGTGAAACGAATCGCTGGTCTAGGTTCGATGCAGGATGCAGGATGCTTGNCGGGAGGGGGGAGGTGGGGGTCGGGATTGGGAGTTCATGTACACTGGTGGCTGATTCATGTCGATGTATAGCAAAACGAATACAGTATTGTAAAGCAAAACAAACTAAAAAAATAAAAATTAATTAAAAAAAAAAAAGAATTTATGCTGGAGTACAAAAATCTTATGGAGAGTGATCCCAGATGAGAAAAAAAATAATAATAAGATGGGACATATGTGTGTGTGTGTGTGTGTGTGTGTGTGTATAAAATGGTGCATAAGCCCTTATATTATAAATCATAAACATTACTTTGCCAACAAAGGTCAGCCTAGTCAGAGCTATGGTTTTTTGAGTGGTCCTGTATGGATGTGAGAGTTGGACTATAAAGAAAGCTGATTACAGAATTGATGCTTTTGAACTGTGGTGTTGGAGAAGACTCTTGAGAGTTCGTTGGACTGCAAGGAGATCCAACCAGTCCATCCTAAAGGAAATCAGTCTTGAATATTCATTGGAAGGACTGATGCTGAAGCTGAAACTCCAGTACTTTGTCCACCTGATGTGAAGAACTGATTCATTTGAAAAGACCCTGATGCTGGGAAAGATTGAAGGTGGGAGGAGAAGGGGATGACAAAGGATGAGCTGGTTGGATGGCATCACCGACTTGATGGACATGAGTTGAGTAAACTCTGGGAGTTGGCAATAGACAGGGAGGCCTGTCATGCTACAGTCCATGGGGGTTGCAAAGAGTTGGAAATGACTGAGCAACTGAACTGAGCTCTTATAATAATAATGCTCTCAGACTGAAATATCCTGAAACTTAAAAACGTGACAAACACAAAATGCAAAAGTGGTTTAGGAAGTTAAATTGTTCTAATTGAATTAAGCAGAAATATAGTTAAAGTACTAATGAGTTGGGTTTTACATTTTTTTCATTGGCAGGAATTAAAAGAAGCCTAGAAGATGAACAAACAAAAGAAGAGTAGAAAAATTAATAAGCAGAAGCTAAAATAAGATAAATTTAATAATAAAAATGCTTAATCCAAATGTGTCATAAGGAGTGCTTAGAGAAATATAAAAGAAATTGGAAAACAGCACATTTTCAAGATTGGATCTGAAAACCAAAGTATCAGCAACTACAGAAAATTCATATGAACTAAATTTCTTAATTATTAAAAAACCCAAAACACAGCTGGCATAAGATAAATGCATATATAAGTAAATAGGGAAGTTTATAGATAAAGGAAAATTCAAAAAAATAACTGATAAATTAATATATGTATATTAATATAATATAAAATATAATTTAAGGTAAGAAAAATTTATAGAAACAAAGATGCATGTATGGAATAAAAATATTTAATCCTTTTAAGGTATACAACAATTCTATATCTATAAATGAAAGTCACTCAGTCGTGTCTGACTCTGCGAATTCTCCAGGCCAGAATACTGGAGTGGGTAACCTATCCCTTCTCCAGCAGATCTTTCTGACCCAGGAATCAAACCAGTTTCTCCAGCATTGCAGACAGATTATTTACCAACTGAGCTATCTACATCTATGAATAACCAGTATTATGGCTTCTAAATGTATAAAGGAAAATCTAACTAATATAGAGGAGAAATACATGAGTATCACCTCTCTCTTTGAAAATTATTAAGAAAACAAAAGTCAAAATTAGTAAAACATCTGAACGATCTGATTACCAATATTCATATAAATGGCATATGGCAAAAGTGCACTGAACAATGACAGAATCAACATTCTCGGCAGTGCTATTTTACCAAAATTAATGAAAGGTGAATTTTTAAATTGTCTCTACCAATTTCAAAGGAATAAAACATGTAACAAATGTATTCCAACCTGAGTGGAATTCAGGTAAAATTCAGTAACATTAAAAAAAAAAATAGAAAAATTATTATCTCTTGATATTATCTCTGTATGGGCTTCCCTGAGAGATTGGTTGGTAAAGAATCGCCTGCAATGCAGGAGACACTGGCTCACTTCCTGGGTTGGGAAGGGCCACTGGAGAAGGGATAGGCTACCAACTCCAGTATTATTGGGCTATCGTTATGGCTCAGCTGGTAGAGAATCTGTCTACAATGCTGGAAATCGGGTTTGATCCCTGTGTTGGGAAGACACAACTAGAAAAATTATTATCTCTTCATATTATATAAATTATTATCTCTGCTTGCATGCATAGTGACTCAGTTGTGTCTGATTCTTTGTGACCCCATGATCTATAGCCCAGCAGGCTCCTCTGTCCATGGGACTGTCCATGCAAAAATACTGGAGTGGATATCTATTTCTTTTTCCAGAGGATCTTCCTGACCAGGGTCTCCTGCATTGCAAGCAGATTCTTTACAGTCTGAGATAAAGAGATTTGTCAATTAAAAATTAGATTTAGAAAATATTTTAAACTGTATAAAAATGAAACATATCAAAAAGTACACGGCAAATAAAATGGTGCTTAAAGAGAAAGCAATAAATTTTGATGAAAATATTAGAAAAAAATGAAAGGATGACAATCAATAATATATGCATACCTTTCAACTAGTTAGGAAAATCAGAAAATAAAACCAAAATAAGTAAATAAAGATAATGAAAATTCATATAAACAAAAACAAACAAATAAAACACTATAGCTTATTTCCAGACTAAATATCTAAATATGTGTCTTCGAAAAGGCACTAATTCAGAGAAGCCATTTGCATACATCTGGGAAGGATTTCTATCCCACTTAGGTTAGAGTGAAACTATGAAATCATTTATTAGCATCCATTTTTAAAATAAAAGGAATTTTTAGTCCTCATGCTAAAACAAAGTTTTCATAAAATCAACAATAAACACACAAACAATTCAAATTAGGCAAAATATAGTTATCAGTTCAATTCAGTTCAGTCGCTCAGTCGGACATGACTCCTTGCAATTCAATGAATTGCAGCACACCAGGTCTCTCTGTCCATCACCAACTCCCGGAGTTCACTCAGACTCATGTCCATGGAGTCAGTGATGCCATCCAGCCATCTCATCCTCTGTCGTTCTCTTCTTCTCCTGCCCCCAATCCCTCCCAGCATCAAAGTCTTTTCCAATGAGTCAACTCTTCGCATGAGGTGGTCAAAATACTGGAATTTCACTTTAGCATCATTCTTTCCAAAGAAATCCCAGGGCTGATCTCCTTCAGAATGGACTGGTTGGATCTCCATGCAGTCCAAGGGACTCTCAAGAGTCTTCTGCAACACCATAGTTCAAAAGCATCAATTCTTCGGTACTCAGCCTTCTTCACAGTCCAACTCTCACATCCATACATGACCACAGGAAAAACCATAGCCTTGACTAGATGGACCTTAGTCGGCAAAGTAATGTCTCTGCTTTTGAATATACTGTCTAGGTTGGTCATAACTTTTCATCCAAGGAGTAAGCGTCTTTTAATTTCATGGCTGCAGTCACCATCTGCAGTGATTTTGGAGCCCAAAAAAATAAAGTCTGACACTGTTTGTACTGTTTCCCCATCTATTTCCCATGAAGTGATGGGACCAGATGCCATGATCTTCGTTTTCTGAATGTTGAGCTTTAAACCAACTTTTTCACTCTCCTCTTTCACTTTCGTTAAGAGGCTTTTTAGCTCCTCTTCACTTTATGCCATAAGGGTGGTGTCATCTGCATATCTGAGGTTATTGATATTTCTCCCGGCAATCTTGATTCCAGCTTGGGCTTCTTCCAGTCCAGCGTTTCTCATGATGTACTCTGCATATAAGTTAAATAAGCAGGGTGACAATATACAACCTTGACATACAAAAATGATAGGAAAATGACAAACAATTAATATATGAAAGGTGCATGATTCTTAGTCAAAAGAAAGATTTAAAATGTAGGGCAGCTTAATGAGTGGAGGTTGTTGGGAGTTTAAATTGGTATAATTATGAAAGATGCATGATTCTTACTCAAAAGAAAGATTCAAAATGTAGAGCAGCTTAATGTATGGAGGTGGTTAGGAGTTTAAGTTGGTACAACTACATTAGAAAAGTCTTTGCAATATGTAAAATTGTTCAAAATATGCTTATTCTTCTACTAGTAATGTCACTCATGGGTATATAAAAAATATGTGTGTGTGTGTGTGTGTGTGTGTGTGTGTGTGAGTCAGTTCAGTTCAGTTCATCACTCAGTTGTGTCTGACTCTTTGTGACCCCATGAATCGCTGGGTCTCTCTGTCCATCGCCAACTCCCAGAGTTCACTCAAACTCATGTCTATCGATCCAGTGATGGCATCCAGCCATCTCATCCTCTTCTGTCCCCTTCTCCTCCTGCCTCCAATCCTTCCAAGCATCAAGGTCTTTTCCAGTGAGTTAACTCTTCACATCAGGTGGCCAAAGTATTGGAGTTTCAGTTTCAGCCTCAGTCCTTCCATGAGTGAGTGTGTGTTAATGCCAAGTTTAAGCATATTTGTTTATAGTAGCTCCACACAGAAGTAAACCCTAGCTCTTGCAACTGTGTGTGGACAGTATGTGTTACATATTTTAAAACTGAATATTATAAGGCTTTTGTATGCAGGTGACTGCTACATACAGTGGCATAGATGAACTTCTATATATTAAACAAAGAAGCCAGACTCAAAAGGATACATACTGTCTACTTTCAACAATGTAAAATTTAACCCGGTGAAACTTACAGATAAGGACATAAATTAACCTCAGAGCTAACTTTGGAAAATGGGAGGAGGAAAGACTGGAAGAAGGTAAAGAGGTGTATTGAGTGCTGCTAATATCTTTTTTCTGCATCTGCATGTTGTCTACACAGATGTTGATTCTGAAATAACTGATCCATGAAATATCTTCACTTTTAATAAATATGCTGTACTTCCATAAAAAGTACTTAAGATAAATATTACTTTATTTTCTCCCTTCTCTGTCTTCTTTGATCACTGATATATGTACTCCCCTACCCTTTCAGTACTATAACATTTCAGTGAAGAATATAGTGACTTAATGTTATAGGAAAATGTTCAAGTGTTTAGAATCAACACGTATAATCTTTTTCACTGAAAAGGAAAAAAAAAGTATCTTTCAGACTTGCCTTTGTTATTATATTTTTCTAAACTAAATGTAAGAAATGAGGGATTGAAAGAGAAAAGACAAGAAAGGAGGGCTGCAAGAAAGAGAATGGAATGAAGCAATATGAAAAGGAAATAGGCGAGAACTAAGAGTAGGAAAATGGATGAAATTAAAATGTTAAGAAAGAGGAAATGAAAAAGGAAAACTGGAAAACTCTCTATTTGATATTTTTGCTACTATGATACACTATTTATAATTTTGGCAATTATGTACATAGGCATAAGCTCTGTAATGATTTATTTATTTATTTATTTTTAATTTAAAGGCTGACATTTGTGGCAATGACTAGTAAGTAAATCTACTAAGTAACTCTCTTTTACTAACTCATAATCCTTTCATAAAAATTCTTTCAGTATCTCATTTTAAAAGTAAATTTCTCAGCCCATATTTTAAACTAAAATTTTCCTTTTACTGAGGTTTATTGCTTAAAGAGTTTTAACAAAATCATACCAAAACTTCTTATATCTAAATGAGTAATATATAGACATGAATGCATGCTTAGTCCCTCAGTCGTGTCCAGCTCTTTGCATTCCCATGGATTGTAGACGACTAGGCTACCCTCTCCATGGGATTTTTCAGGCAAAAATACTGGTGTGTATTCCATCAATGGTGTAGGGGGATTCCCTTTTCTCCACATCCTCTACAGCACTTATTCTTTGTAAAAATTTTTTGATGATGGTCCTTCTGACTGTTGTGAGGTGATATCTGATTATAATTTCAATTTGCACTTCTCTCTTTGCAACCCCATGGACTGTAGCCCACCAGGCTCTTCTTTCCAGGGAATTTTCCAGACAAGAATACTGTAGTGGGTAGTTGTTCCTTTCTCCAGGGGATCTTCCCAACTCAGAGACTGAACCTGGGTCTCCTGCATTGCAGGCAAATTCTTTCCAGTCTGAGCCACCATGGAAGCCCATGTATAGACATATTTCCCAATATATTTTAAATCTATGTGTTCATATCACTGTACCCATACCTTCCATATTAAAAGCACTGTTTCATGAAGAGCTGATATTCTTCCAAAATTTCAAAACTTTTGTGTGTACATTGCTAATTATGTATATTCAAAGAGAAGTTTTATGGTTTTTAAATATCATGCTATGTTAGGACAAATTGGTAAGCATAAATGTTTATATATATATATATATATATATATATATAATTAGTAGTAAATATCTTCTCAATAAGAAAAATCACTATGACTTGGTAGAAAAAAATCAATTTAAGAATGGAAACAATTATATTTATATTTTAGGGTAAAACTTTCACCTGAAGGACATAAAAATGATGTACTTTAATGTTTATCGGAGCACTGCTTATAATTGCCAGGATAAGGAAGCAACCTATCAGCAGATGAGTGGATAAAAAACCTGTGGTACATATACACACTATGTGTATATATGTGATCACTAATCTAGAGCCAGACATCTTAGAGTGTGAAGTCAAGTGGGCCTTAGAAAGCATCACTATGAACAAAGATAGTGAAGGTGATGGAATTCCAGTTGACGTGTTTCAAATCCTGAAAGATGATGCTATGAAAGTGCTGCACTCAATATGCCAGCAAATTTGGAAAACTCAGCAGTGGCCACAGGACTGGAAAAGGTCAGTTTTCATTCCAATTCCAAAGAAAGGCAATGCCAAAGAATGCTCAAACTACCCCACAATTGCACTCATCTCACATGCTAGTAAAGTAATGCTCAAAATTCTCCAAGCCACACTTCAGCAATACATGAACCATGAACTCCCTGATGTTCAAGCTGGTTTTAGAAAAGGCAGAGGAACCAGAGATGAAATTGCCAACATCTGCTGGATCATGGAAAAAGCAAGAGAGTTCCAGAAAAAAAACATCTATTTCTGCTTTATTGACTATGCCAAAGCCTTTGACTGTGTGGATCACAAGAAACTGTGGAAAATTCTGAGGGAGATGGGGATACCAGAACACCTGACCTGTCTCTTGAGAAACCTATATGCAGATCAGGAAGCAACAGTTAGAACTGGACATGAAACAACAGACTGGTTTCAAATAGGAAAAGGAGTATATCAAGGCTGTACATTGTCACCCTGCTTATTAAACTTCTATGCAAAGTACATCATGAGAAACACTGGACTGGAAGAACACAAGCTGGAATCGAGATTGCCAGGAGAAATCTCAATAACTTCAGGTATACAGATGACACCACCCTTATGGTAGAAAGTGAAGAGGAACTAAAAAGCCTCTTGATGAAAGTGAAAGAGGAGAGTGAAAAAGTTGTCTTAAAGCTCAACATTCAGAAAACGAAGATCATGAAATCTGGTCCCATCATTTCATGGGAAATAGATGGGGAAACAGTGGAAACAGTGTCAGACTTTATTTTGGTTGGGGGGGGGGCTCCAAAATCACTGCAGATGGTGACTGCAGCCATGAAATTAAAAGACACTTACTCCTTGGAAGAAAAGTTATGACCAACCTAGACAGTATATTCAAAAGCAGAGAAATTACTTTGCTGGCTAAGGTCCATCTAGTCAAGGCTTTGGTTTCTCCTGTGGTCATGTATGGATGTGAGAGTTGGACTGTGAAGAAGGCTGAGTGCCAAAGAATTGATGCTTTTGAACGGTAGTGTTGGAGAAGACTCTTGAGAGTCCCTTGGACTGCAAGGAGATCCAACCAGTCCATTCTGAAGGAGATCAACCCTGGGATTTCTTTGGAAGGAATGATGCTAACGCTGAAACTCCAGTACTTTGGCCACCTCATGCAAAGAGTTGACTCATTGGAAAATACTTTGATGCTGGGAGAGATTGGGGGCAGGAGGAGAAGGGGACCACCGAGGATAAGATGGCTGGATGGCATCATGCACTCGATGGATGTGAGTCTGGGTGAATTCCGGGAATTGGTGATGGACAGGGAGGCCTGGCGTGCTGCGATTCATGAGGTCACAAAGAGTCGGACACAACTGAGCGACTGAACTGAACTGAACTGAACATATACACAGTGGAATAATATTCAACCATTAAAAAAATACATTCGAGTCAGTTCTAATGAGGTGGATGAAACTGGAGCCTATTATACAGAGTGAAGTAAGCCAGAAAAAAAAAAAAAACCACCAGTACAGTACAGTATACTAATGCATATATATGGAATTTGGAAAGAAAGTAACTATACCTTGTATGTGAGACAGCAAAAGAGACACAAATGTATTGAACAGTCTTTTGGACTCTGGGAGAGGGCAAAGGTGAGTTGATATGAGAGAATGGCATTGAAATATGTAAAATATCAAATGTGAAATGAATCACCAGTCCAGGTTTGATGCATGATACAGGGTGCTCGGGGCTGGTGCACTGGGATGACCCAGAGGGATGGTATGGAGAGGGAGGTGGGAAGGGGGTTCAGGATGGAGAACACATATACACTCATGGTGGATTGAAGTCAATGTATGGCAAAACCAAAACAATATTGTAAAGTAAAATAAACAAATTAATTAATTAAAAAATAAATGAATGTTTTTTTTAAACTTGTACCTGAAGTACATAAAAATGATTTCATTGATTCTAAGCAAATATTTCATTGACACTAATAAACATATTCTGCACATTTAATATTTCTAATAGTGGTATACATCTCACAATTGTCACAACTGTAACAATCTTGCAATTACTGTAAGACTGTTAGCTGTTATGACAGTGTTGTCATTACCTGCCATGTATGACCTTTATCTCAGTTATTCATATTGTAATTACTTCAATTGAATCATGTGCATTATTGGTACTACATATGTCAAGTTTGATTATCATTGAAAATGTTTTTCAAAATGTTCAACTGTGTCTCAGCATTTAAACACAGTGTTATTGTGTATGCAGAGGCACAGAAACAGAACTGCAGGGCATAAATAAGACATTAGGGAGAAAAAATTCATCATCAAATGAATGGTTGTAATTTCAAATTTTCTTGAAAGCAACAAGCAAATGCTTTCATGGGACTTGAGAGAAGAAGACACTCCCAAATAAGCAAGCTATCTTATTTTATTACTCTGAAACACACTGACCATGGGAAAAAATGAAACAGGGAATTGTCAAATTCCTAGTAATGTTTGAAAAAGAATAGAGACTACCGTAAATTGTTTATGTATTGTTTAGATTATCATCATATTAGACCTTTCCAACTTTCCAGTGATTAAGAAGTAATTCCTTGATTAAAAAAAAATGAAAAAAAAAAAACTGTAAATAGTCAAATAAAATATACTCATGTAATATCAACATCAAAAATTTAAAAATGTATTTCAGTATCTTAGAATAAAATTCTGGAGATTTTAATTGAGTATTTGTCTAAAAATTCTAAATAACCAAGGCCACAAAGTGCATAGTGTATTGTATTATGTGAAAATATGAACTTGATATAAAAAAATTTATATTAAAAATTTGGGCTATGAATGTGAGGGAATTTTAGATATTTTCACGTCATTTGTCATGAATGTATTTTCTGTTTATTTGTATTCAAAGCTGGAATATGTAAAACATAGAAGATTTTTTTTTAAACAGTTCATTTAATAATGGTGATATTTTTGCCAAAAGCAAAGAAACAAGTTTAGCATATACAAGCACTAACCCTGCTAGAGTGCATTTATTCATGTAAATTTGCAGAAACAGAAGCCCTAGAAGGAAGATGGATACTTTGACGCAATTTAATTTGGGGTAGAACAGTGATTTAGTCAAGCAAGGTATCATTGTTAGAGAGAAACACACATTGCAAGTTTTTAGCTGCATAATTTAGGAAGTTTACACCTTCCTCAGTAAGAAGTGGTCTATGGGATTCATTAGAATATGATGCAGTGGAATCATAGGTCTAGTTCTAAATTGAAATTTTAGTAAGCATGTTTTGAGGAATATCAGCCTGACATCTATATCTTGGAATTGTAGAAGAAAATACATGATGAGCTTTCATGGGGGAAGTCATCAGCACTTATGAGGGAAAAGAAAAAAATATTGGATTATAGCATAATGTGAGTTTCTCTTCTCTTACATAGTAGTAAATTTATAGAATGGTGCATTTTATGAATAAAAGTAATGAACTGTGTCTTAGAATTAATAAAAGAATGATAAAGTGAAAGAAAGAAAGTGAAGTTGCTCAATTGTATCTGATTCTTTACGACGCCATGGACTGTAGCCTACTAAGCTCCACCATCCATGGGGTTTTCCAGGCAAGAGTATTGAGAGGGCTGCCACTTCCTTCTCCAGGGGATCTTCCCAACCCAGGGATCGAACCCAGGTCTCCCGCATTGCAGGCAGACACTTTCCCATCTCAGCCATCAGGAATGCAAGCTAACAGTACTGGTAAAAAACCCACCAAAGGAAACATAAGAGACACAGGTTCCACACAGTTTGGGAAGATCCCCTGGAGGAAGGTAGGATGACCCATTCCAATATTCTTGCCTGGAGAATCCTTTGATAGAGAAGCCTGGCAGGCTACAACCCATAGGGTCACAAAGAGTCAGACACAACTGAACAACTGAAATGACTGAGCATGCACTCATGGTAAATAAAGCTGTTGTCCATTTCATATCCCTATTGGAGAAAAATGAAGGCCATGTGCCATCAGTTTCCCTGTTGAATATATGAGTATAAAACTCGCAGATAATCAACAGTATTGTAAACTCGTTCCAGAAAAGAGCAATACATGTAGGGGAGATTTTGCTTTACAACTTCTTGAGATCTTTCCAGGTGTAGTCTGAAGTCAATCTTCCCTATAGAGATCAGAGACAGGCTTAAGAAAGAGACAGACCACCCTATATTGATCAAGAGGTAAGTTAATAAGTAGGAGAATTTACTTGAGACTAGACTTCGGTGCCCACCAAATGTGCAGATTTCTTCACCTGCCCTCCAGAACCTTATAAATTTATACGTAGAGGAATTAACTGGGTTTAGTCCAGCCTCGCATTTCTATTTCAAGGCTATATTCTTAGGGCAGCTTCTGGGAGGAGGGAAGGCAAGCTGAATGTACATTTCAAGGACAGGAAAAGGAGTAGGAACCTCCAGTTACCTGGATCCAGCTTGATGTCAACTGGTTATCATGGCTTTTTGATGACCTCTTCCAATATGAAGAATATATAATGATAAAGTTCAGGGGAGTCCTCCCCAAGAAGTATTACTCTGGCATGCAGATTATTTTGAGCTGAAAGCAAGAAAGGCCAAAAAGACTCATAAAGAAACTTTGAATTTTCCCCTAATGGTTTAAAGAATTGAAGACGGAAGACTTGTTCCAGGAAGGGGTTATCACCATAGATACTTATAGAAAATATGAACTCAGTGTGGTAGATGGAGAAACTTAGCAAAGACCCTATGATCAAAGTCTGCTCTGCCTCCCATTGTCTACAGCTCAGCAAAATTTGTTTAGCAAATATTAGCTCTTATTTCCCTATAATTTCCCTATAAACCTCCTGACCTCTACCTCCTTCTCCTTAATCCAGAACCATATATATATATATATATATATATATATATATATATATACCCCATCTTGCTTTACTGTCTTTAGAATTCCTCATTCTTATGTGAATTTCTCATACCTAATTAATTTCATTACTCCTGTTAATATGTTTTACATCACTTTAATTATTTAAACAACCGAAAAAAAGGGGGGAAGGAAGGAAATAATTATATTGCCTGCAATGATATCCATTTTCCTTCATGTATTACTGCATAAATAAAATAAATATTAAAATTTGAGAAATTCTTTTTTTTTTTAACTATCTTGGATTAAAAACTTTAAAATAGAGCATGCCTGGACCCTACTGCTGCTGCTGCTAAGTTGCTTCAGCCGTGTCTGACTGTGTGACCCTATAGATGGCAGCCCACCACTCTCCACTGTCCCTGGGATTCTGCAAGCAAGAATACTGGAGTGGGTTGCCATTTCCTTCTCCAATGGACCCTACTACTAATAACATTAAATTATAACATTTACTAAATTATTATAACATCATTTGCTTCTCATGATTCTTTACTATGCTCTAAGGTTATTATTGGAATGAAAACTGACCTTTTCCAGTCCTGTGGCCACTGCTGACTTTTCCAAATTTGCTGGCATATTGAGTGCAGCACTTTCACAGCATCATCTTTCAGGATTTGAAATAGCTCAACTGGAATTCCCTCATCTCCACTAGCTTTGTTCATAGTGATGTATTAGTTGACACATCTTATATGCCAGCCATATGGTGAGAAGTTCAAGGATGAATCATACATGGAAAACTCCACTGGAATTAGGACTCAGGACTCCTCACTTCAAGCACAAAGTTCTTTCCTTCCACTGAAGGCAGGCTGTTAGAATGACCTCTGCTCCCTTTGGATTTTGAAGTGGAAGACCATTTAATACCTGGTTGGCCACCCAACATCCCATACTCTAAGAGCTTCGCTTACCAGCAAGGGCTCACTTATACACCGACTAGGCTAATAACCTCTGTTTGAAAATAAACATTTGGGAAATTAGTTGTTTCCGAAGTTACACATGCCACTTTGAATCCAGTGGTAATATCAAATCCCCTCATGACTTTAAATTCTTTTTCATTTCAAGCCACTGCCACAGAGCATAAAGATTCCATGTATAAATCAAAAATAAATGTTTCTTTCCTTTCCTATATTATTGCAGAAATGTTTATTTGCCACATCATTTAATAGCAGAGAATAAAGCTGTAGATAGGAAAAGGGAAGCAGGGGTACTGAGCCTGCTTACTTGGGAAAAGGCTTGAAACTTCTGACCAGAGTGAATTCCTTGTGATTTTAGGGAAGGGCTTTAGCATGCAGATAAAATAGGAGACCTGAGGAACTGACTCCACTTTCCAAATGCTCTGTTTTTATTTCAATTATGTTAACTTCTGATTCTCTCCCCTTGAGCTGTCCAGACCACCGGACTGTCACTGTCATCTTGGTGTTTTCCTTTATATATATATATATATATATATATATATATATATATTTTATTGATCACTGAAGAAGGCTTTCTTATCTATTCGCTCTCTTCTTTGGAACTCTGCATCCAGATTCTTGTATCTTTCCTTTTCTCCTTTTTCACCTCTCTTCACAACTATTCATAAGGCCTCCTTAGATAGCCATTTTGCTGTTTTGCATTTCTTTTCCATAGGGATGGTATTGATCCATGTCTCCTGTACAATGTCATGAACCTCATTCCATAGTTCATCAGGCACTCTATCAATCATATCTAGTCCCTTAAATCTATTCTCACTTCCACTGTATAATCATAAGGGATTTGATTTAGGCCATACCTGAATGATCTAGCGGTTTTCCCTGCTTTCTTCAATTTCAGTCTGAATTTGGTTTTAAGGAGTTCATAATCTGAGCCACAGTCAGCTCCTGTCTTGTTTTTGTTGACTGTATAGAGCTTCTCCATCTTTGGCTGCAAAGAATATAATCAATCTGATTTTGGTGTTGACCATCTGGTGACGTCCATGTGTAGAGTCTTCTCTTGTGTTGTTGGAAGAGCGTGTTTTCTATGACCAGTGCATTTTCTTGGCAAAACTCTATTAGTATTTGCCCTGCTTCATTCTGCATTCCAAGGCCAAATTTGCCTGTGACTCCAGGTGTTTCTTGACTTCCTACTTTTGCATTCCAGCCCCCTATAATGAAAAGGACAACTCTTTTGGGTGTTAGTTGTAAAAGGTCTTGTAGGTCTTCATAGAACCGTTCTACTTCAGCTTCTTCAGTGTTACTGGTTGGATTACTGTGATATTGAATGGTTTGCCTTGGAAACGAACAGAGATCATTCTGTTGTTTTTGAAATTGCATCCAAGTACTGCATTTCAGACTCTTTTGCTGACCATGATGGCTACTCCATTTCTTCTGAGGGATTCCTGCCCACAGTAGTAGATATAATGGTCATCTGAGTTAAATTCATTTAGTCCATTTTAGTTTGCTTATTGCTAGAATGTTCATGTTCACTCTTGCCATTTCTTGTTTGGCCACTTCAAATTTGCCTTGATTCATGGACCTGACATTCCAGGTTCCTATCCAATATTGCTCTTTATAGCGTCAGACCTTGCTTCTATCACCAGTCACTTCCACAGCTGGGTATTGTTTTTGCTTTGGCTTCATTTCTTCATTCTTTCTGGAGTTATTTCTCCACTGATCTCCAGTAGTGTGTTGGGTACCTACTGACCTGGGGAGTTCCTCTTTCCGTATCCTATCATTTTGCTTTTCATACTGTTCATGTGGTTCTCAAGGCAGGAATACTGAGGTAGTTTGCCATTCCTTTCTCCAGTGGATCACATTCTGTCAGACCTCTCCTCCATGAGCCGCTCATCTTGGGTTGCCCCACAAGCATGGCTTAGTTTCATTGAGTTACACAAGGCTGTGGTCCTAGTGTGATTAGATTGACTAGTTTCTGTGAGTATGGTTTCAGTGTGTCTGCCCTCTGATGCCCTCTTGCAACACCTACCATCTTACTTGGGTTTCTCTTACCTTGGGTGTGGGGTATCTCTTCACGGTTGCTCCAGCAAAGCACAACCACTGCTCCTTACCTTGGACGAAGGGTATCTCCTCACCATTGCCCTTCTGATGCTGGGAAAGTGCTGCATTCAATATGCCAGCAAATTTGGAAAACTCAGCAGTGGCTACAAGACTGGAAAAGGTCAGTTTTCATTCCAATCCCAAAGAAAGGCAATGCAAAAGAAGGCTCAAACTACCGCACAATTGCACTCATCTCACATGCTAGTAAAGTAATGCTGAAAATTTCTCAAGCCAGCCTTCAGCAATACATAAACCATGAACTTCCTGATGTTCAAGCTGGTTTTAGAAAAGAGAGAGGAACCAGAGGTGAAATTGCCAACATCCACTGGATCATGGGAAAAGCAAGACAGTTTCAGGAAAACGTCTATTTCTGCTTTACTGACTATGCCAAAGCCTTTGACTGTGTGGATCACAATAAATTGTGGAGAATTCTGAAAGAGATGGGAATACCAGACCACCTGACCTGCCTCTTGAGAAATCTTGTTGCATATCAGGAAGTAACAGTTAGAACTGAACATGGAAGAGCAAACTCATTCCAAATAGGAAAAAGAAGATGTCAAGGCTGTATATTGTCACCCTGCTTATTTAACTTCTATGCAGAGTACATCATGAGAAACGCTGGACTGGAAGAAATGCAAGCTGGAATCAAGATTGTCAGGAGAAATCTCAATAACCTCAGATATGCAGATGACACCACCCTTATCGCAGAAAGTGAAGAGGAACTAAAAAGCCTTCGATGAAAGTGAAAGTGGAGAGTGAAAAAGTTGGCTTAAAGCTCAACATTCAGAAAATGAAGATCATGGCATCTGGTCCCATCATTTCATGTGAAATAGATGGGGAAACAGTGGAAACAGTGTCAGACTTTATTTTTGGGGGGCTCCAAAATCACTGCAGTGGTGAATACAGCCATAAAATTAAAAGACACTTACTCTTTGGAAGAAAAGTTATGAGCAACCTAGATAGCATATTCAAAAGCAGACACATTACTTTGCCGACTAAGGTCCGTCTAGTCAAGGCTATGGTTTTCCCTGTGGTCATGTATGGATGTGAGAGTTGGACTGTGAAGAAGGCTGAGCGCTGAAGAATTGATGCTTTTGAACTGTGGTGTTGGAGAAGACTCTTGAGAGTCCCTCTGCCTGCAAGGAGGTCTAACCAGTCCATTCTGAAGGAGATCAGCCCTGCGATTGCTTTGGAAGGAATGATGCTAACGCTGAAACTCCAGTACTTTGGTCACCTCATGTGAAGAGTTCACTCATTGGGAAAGACTCTGATGCTGGGTGGCATTGGGTGCAGGAGAAGAAGGGGACGACGGAGGATGAGATGGCTGGGTGGCATCACTGACTTGGATGTGAGTCTGAGTGAACTCCTGAAGTTGGTGATGGACAGGGAGACCTGACGTGCTGTAATTCATGGGATCACAAAGAGTTGGATATGACTGAGTACCTGAACTGAACTGAAGGTTATTATTGAAGTGTTTTATTTTTACACCATCTAAAAAATAATTTTTTTATGCTATACTGACATCCTCAATTCTGGTAATAAATGTTTTATGGTTACACTATGTGGTTCTTTAATGCTTTCTCTCTAATAATAAATAAAGACCTTGATTTTTTTTTAATAAGGCTTGCTGAAGTGAAATCACTTACATTACATTACATTTTTATCAGGGAAAGAGTGTCATCTCAGGATCCAGAATCAAAGATCTTCTGGAAGTATTAGTGATGTAATTTCTGGATTTTCACTTAAACTGATGTACTCAGTAAAAAGATATAGTCTCTTTGAAATTCTAATTATTGCTTCAAATAAATAATGATGGAGAATGCCTGAAGCTTTCTTCCAAATTATCTCTTTAGCTCTGATATGTTGTTTGTCAGATAAGAAGGCTGTAGATAGTTTTTTAAGCATTCCATAGTCTATCACTTTGGATATGATATGATTATTTTAAAATTCAATACAGTCTTTTACATTTAAGAGTTGATTATGCTCCATGTGTCAAATTCTTGTGCAAAATAGATAGCTGGTGGGAAATTGCTATATAACATAGGGAGCTCAGCCTGGTGTTCTGTTACAAGTTAGAGGGGAAGATGGGGGGTGAGTGGGGAGGAGGCTCAAGAGGGAAGGGATATATGTATATTTGTATCTAATTCACATTGTTATATGATATAAACCAACACAGCATGGGAAAACAATTATCCTCCAATTAAAATTAAAAATTAAGAAAACTGAAACCTTTCCATACTATTTAGCTTCATGTTTACATTACTAATATTCTGGTGCTCTCTGTCACTGATTTATCAGATTCAGTTTGGTTATTCATTAATATTGAGTTCTTTCTGTTTTTATCAATAAAATTAACAGCTTCATATAATAGGTGAAGACATGGCTTCCTATTTTCACTCCTAAGACACCAGCTGTATATTACAAAAAAGAATATTTGATATCAAATTCTAGCACAAATACAGAAAATGACAGTATTACACAAAAATATGATCATATAAATTATTCTATATGATTGATAAAAATGCAGAGCCTTGTTAGCCTATGTCCATGGAGTCGTAAAGAGCTGGACATAGCTGTGTGACCAACGCTTAACTCTAACAAGTATTTTTAAAGTTTACTCTAGGCAGATGTGACAGCACTATATTTTAGATTTCAGGTCATCTTCTGGAGAGGTCATGTGATAGAACCCATTGTTCGTGGTAGAATGTGAATTTGATCAGGATTCTGGGCCTGTGACACACACCAAAGGGTGAGAAATTTCAATGTGTACATATCTTCCAGCATGAAGATTTCAAAATTTGTAGCTAGATTTATCAACTTCTAAGGTAGATGCTTTATAAATAATTATATCAGGTATTTGGTAGAGTACATTGTGTGGATATCACCAGTCAGTTTCCCAAATTTGTGGAACAAAAATCTTGTCAAGCCATGATTAGGAGAAACATAGGTATCAAGCCATCATTGTTACACAAAATACTCTCTTCTTCTTTATATATAACCTATAGAAAAAGACCTCATTAGATTATGTTTGTGCTTCCCTGTTGGCTCAGATGGTAAAGAATTCACCTGCAATGCAGTAGACCTGGTTTCAATCCCTAGGTCAGGAAGATTACCCTGTAGGAGGGCATGACAACTCACTCTAGTATTCTTGTCTGGAGAATCCCTGTAGACAGGTGAATCTGGCAGGCTACAGTCCATGGGGTCACAAAGAGTCACACATGATTGAGTGACTAAGCATAGTATAAATTACATTTATTTATTAGTTCAACAATTAAATATTGAGAGGACATACAGAATTTTATTTTGCATTCACATAGGAAAGAATTTACCTAACAAATGAATGAGTTCCACAATTCATCAGCTATCACACAAACTTACTCTTGACTAGAGATTTTCTGAGTATTTCAGGTCAATACTTCTATAGGTTAGCACTTAGAGCCCAAATGACATTAAATAGGGACTCCACATTTAAATATAAATGGACTGAAGAATTCTAGGAAAATACTAGTAGTAGCATAATTTGGAACTCTCCTTTAATATTTCCTTAAAAAACTTTTTTTTAATGGACAAAACAGCTGTATTAACAAAAAATCCACTAAGGGATACATAGTTTCCAACAACTGCCAAATGTGAATGGAAGGAGGCAAATAGCTACACCATTGATAACTGTACAATACAGAAAGACATTGGACTTCTGATGACACTTGAACCAGAATATATCTAAAGCAGACAAAAAGTACTTACTAGAAAGCACAGCAGGTGAAGGTGAGAACAACTGAACCTGGACAGTGCTTGTGCAGGTCTAGTACACCCCACAAGTTGTATTAGTGAGTGCAAAGGAGCCTGTGATATATAACGTCTTTCTTTCTTTATTTATTTTTTTTAAGTTGTAGAATAGTAGCTTCACATTGCTGTCTCAACTTTTGCTTAACAGCAAAGTGAATCAATCATACATATACAATATCCCCTCTTTTTCAGATTTCCTTCCCACTTAGGTTACCACAAACCACTGAGTAAAATTCCCTCTGCTATACACTAGGTTCTCATTAGTTCTATATTTTATGTTAAACATCACTGTGAAAGTGCTGCACTCAATAAGTTTTCAGACGTACATGCATTACTTTGTATTGGTGATTGACAGGGGCCTGGCATGCTGCGATTCATGGAGTCACAAAGGGTTGAATGCGGGTGAGCAACTGAACAGAATTGAACTGAACTGAATGCATGTATGTCAACTCTAATCTCCCAGTTCATCCCACACATCCACCTTCACCTTTGGTACCCATATATTTGTTCTTAAAATCTGTGTCTCTATTTCTGCCATGCAAATAAGAACATCTATACCATTTGTCTAGATTCCACAATTATGCATTAATATTTGATTTTATGCCTTCCCTTACTCTGTATGACAGTCTCTATGTCCACCCACAACTCTGCAAATGACACAATTTCATTCCTTTTTATGGCTGGATAATATTCTATGGTGTATACATACCACATCTTCCCTATCTATTCCTCTGTTAATGAACATTAAGTTGTTTCCATGTCCTGGCTATTGTAAATAGTGCTGCTGTGAAAGTTGATTGGAAAGTGTAGTTTTGAATTATTCTATTCTCTGAGTACATACCCAGTAGTGGCAATGATGGGTCACACAATAGTTCTATGTTAACTTATTTTAAGGAAACTCCATATTGTTCCCCATAGTGGCTGGACCAATTTACAACTTCACCAAGAGTGTAAAAGGGTTCCCTCTTCCCTACACCTCCTTCAGTATTTATTGTTTGTAGATATTTTGATGATGCTGATTCTGACTGGTATGACATGATATCTCAATAATTTTGATTTGCATTTCTGTAATAATTAGTGATGTTGAATATCTTTTCATGTGTTTGTTGGTCTTCTATATGTCTTGTTTGTAGAAAAGGCTGTTTAGGTCTTCCATCCATTTTTTGCTTGGGCTGTTTGTTTTTTAATATTGAGCTCTTGCATATTTTAGAGATTAGTCACTTGTCAGTTGCTTCCATGTGTAAATATTTTCTCCTCTCCTGAAAGTTGTGTTTTTGTCCTATTTATTATTTACTTTGATGTGCAACAGGTTTTTTATTTTTTTATTTTTAATATAAATTTATTTATTTTAATTGGACTTTAATTACTTTACAATATTTATTGGTTTTGCCATACATCAACATGAATCCACCACAGGTATACAGGTGTTTTATTTTTAATTAGCTCTCACTTGTTAATTTTTGTTTTTACTTTTATCACCCTAAGAGATGGGTCAAAAAAGATCTAGCTGCAATTTATGTCAATGCATATTGTACCTATATTTCCCTCATAGCTTTATAGTTCCTGACCTTACATTTAGGTCTTTAATCCAATTTGAACTTATTTCTGTATGGTGTTAGGGAAAATTGGAAGTTTTCTAATTTCATTCTTTTATATGTAGCTGTCTTATCTTCTGAGCACCACTTATTGAAGAGACTGTCTTTTGCTCAATTTTACATTCATACTTCCTTTGTCATAGATTAGGTGACCATAGGTGCAGGGATTTATCTCTGGGTTTTCTCTCCTGTTCCGTTGATCTGTATTTCTGCTGTTGTGCCAATACCTTACTGTTTTGATAACTGTAACTTTGCAGTAGAGTATGAAAACAGAGTATCTGTTTCCTCCACCTCTGTTTTTCTTTCTCAATGTTTCTTTGGCTATTTGGGACCTTCTATGTTTCCATACAAATTGTAAGATTTTTTTTTCTTCTAGTTCTGTGAAAAATGCTATTGATAATTTGATATGGATTGCTTTTTTTTTTTTTTTTACTATTTACTTTTTTTTCTTTAATTTTTATTTTTTAGTTTGTTTTGCTTTACAATACTCTATTCGTCTTGCTATACATTGACATGAATCAGCCACGAGTGTACATGAACTCCCAATACCGACCCCCACCGCCCCTCTCCTGCCCCACACCCTCTCTCTGGATTATCCCCGTGCATCAGTCCCAAGCATCCTGTTTACCTTTGACGAGGGGTATCTCCTCACCGCCACCGTTCCCGACCCTCAACGTAGGATAGCTCCTCTAGGCCCTCCTGGTCCCGCCCAGCCACCACTCCTCGGGTTTCTCCTCCAGGCCGCCGGCCCTGGCCTCGGGCGTGGGTGGCTTGTCATTGTAGACAGATGCTTTACCGTCTGAGACACCAGGGAAGTCGCTTTCACTTTCTTTGACTTTCACATAGGACCTTTCTGCTGGGCGTGAAAGGGAGCTCTCAGACCTCCTGAATGATGTCTCAGTCTAAAAAAGAACTTTGCTGGGGTCTAACTTACATACCGTAAAATGCAGCCAGGTGAGGTGTATGGCTTGATGGGATTTGGTAACTGGCACACCCTTGTGATTACCACCACACTCAGGATCCAGGACGCTTCCATCGCCCCGAGGATTCCCTGCCCCAGACCGCCGCTGATTGCCCTCCGGTCACTGTAGGTTCCCCTGCTCCTTCTAGAATGGTACAGCAGTGTCGTCATACAGCGTCTATGCTTTTGTGTCTGACTTCTTTAACTCAGGGTAGTGCTTCGGGGATTCATCCATGCCATTGTATGTATTGAGAGCTCGTTCCGTTGCGCTTCTGCGCGGCATGCCATTGCGCTTCTTTGTGGTATTCCATTGCGCTTCTGCGTGGCATTCCATTGCGCTTCTATGTGGTATTCCGTTGCACTTGTGCGCGGCATTCCGTTGCGCCTCTGTGTGGTATTCCGTTGCGCCTCTGTGTGGTATTCCGTTGCGCTTCTGCGTGCCATTCCGTTGCGCTTCTGCGCGGCATGCCGTTGTTTGGATGTGCCGCAGTGTTTTTAATCATTTCCTGTTGAACGCTTGGGCTGTTTCCAGTTTGGGGCTATTCTCAAATAAGCTGCTATGAACGTTTGTGGACGAGTCTTGTGTGGACCTGTGTTTTCATTTCTGTTGTGTAAATATGAGGGGTGGGATTTCCGGGTTGCGTGGTAAATGTATCGCTTACCTTTATGAGAACCTGCGCACCTGTCTCCAGAGTAGCTGTACCATGTTACCTTTCAAACGATACAGGAGGGGTGGTGGGGCTTTCCCAGCTCTGTGAAGAACCCACCTGCCAAAGCAGGAGACGCGGGGCATGCGGGTTCGATCCCGCCATCAGGAAGATCCCCTGGAGCAGGAAATGGCAGCCCACTCCAGTGTTCTCGCCTGGAGAATCCCAGGGATGGGGGAGCCTGGCGGGCACAGCCTGCGGGGTCGCAGCGCTGGACGAGACTGAGCGTTCACACCGCACCTATTTGATGGAGAGCGGACTCACTTCTCTACATGTGATAATTGCAGATGCTATGTATTCAGTCCCTGTGTGTGTGTTTGGGGAGGTTATACACGTGACTTGCCTTGGCCACCAAGCAGCTGGATGTTTGTAGCAAATTCCGCCATCTTCCTGAGCAGCAGAGCCTTTGCTTTGGCTTGCTTTTGGTTCCTGAATTGCCTGTGCGCAGTGGTGGGTTTCAGCTGCATTGAAGGGCTTCACCATGAAACCGCTGAGAAGTGCCTCAGGCTCCACTGCGCGTCTGCCTCAAGCGCGTCTTCTGTTTCTCCGCTTAAATTCTTGCTTGTAAAACATTCCCATGACACACATTACAATTTCTAGGATCAGCTCACATTGCCACATTTTTAAAATTCCCGTCTTCGTGGTTTTCCTGTCTCAGAGGTCTTGAAGAGCTGACCTTTGGGGTTTTTTGCTCAGACATTATGCTGACCAGGCTCATACTGGGGTTTTTACTGCCAGCATTTTAGCCTTAAGCCCTGTGGATAAATTTTGGGTGGTCATGAGAATAACACAGGGTCACATTCATTATTCAAAACACGTGTATTGTGCAATGAATCATTTAAGGGTCCAGTTTTTACTTCACTTCCAGCCTGGGTAACCTTATCCCTAAGCACGACTGCAGAAGCAGCTGCTAATCATTGTCTCTTTAAGTTGTTCTTTTAATCTCTCCTCCCAACTGGGATAAAGAGTCCCCCAAAAAGATGGATCACAGTTTACTTTAGGTCTAAAAACTAGCAGGTTAACGTGTTTTGGGGCCAGGAGCCTGGGTGCTGAGTGACTTGTTGTAAATCTTGGTGCCGCTAGCCTGTCGGATTTCATGGGTTCGTGAGGGAGGTGCTAAGAAAATTCTAAAATGTCATCAAAAATGATGTTAACCTCCAGAGAAAGACTCCAGGCCTTAAGAACGGATCACTTCACTAAAGGCATGGTTCTCTAACTTGGTAGTGACTCAGAGTCACCTGAAACGCCCTTCGAAACCCAGACTCCTGGGCCGCAGGATTTCTGATTCATTAGTCTGGGGCCAAGCCTGCGAATGCTGTCGTCACACGTTCCCAGGTGACGCTGATACGACTCATCTGGGGACCACGCTGAGAGCCTCCCAAGACCAGGTGGGCTGCGAGTTTCTTTGATTTGAGTGGAGAAGGACGAGAGAAATGATACTGGTGTGACTTTTTATAGTATGGAATAAACTTTAGTAAATATTTGCATACATAACTATATATTTGGACTAGTTCAGATTTTATTTCCCTGAAGTAGCTTGCCGTATATTTGAAAGGACAGGCCATGCTCCTTAAACAAACATGCTGCCAGTGGAGCACAATGAGTCCAACTTTGGTTAAAAGGTTCCCATGCCGGCTGCACTCCCGGCCCCTGAAGTCCATCTCGGGAGAGGCAGCCGGGCCTTGGTGCTTTTTGAGACTGTGGGTGAAGCCGTGGGCAGCCGTGGTGGAGGGTGAGTGGGAGGCAGTGGTGAAATGCCAGGCGGTCAGTCCCAGCCTGGGTATCCCAGCTGCTCACCATCACGGGGATCAACTGCCCTGAGGTTCCGTTTCCCTTCAGCCCTGGGAGATGTGTGTGACTCCTGCAGGTCACCTCCAGCTCCCTGAAGCCTGGGCTCTTTCCCCCGCCCGCCGAGCAGGAGATACGGTGTAGTTTGGGAACAAGCTGGGAACAGTTGTTCTCCAGCTTTAGCAACTACAGAATCGCCGGGTGGGCTTGTGGGTTCGGATTGCCGAGTCCCTGCCGTGGCGTTTGTCATCTGGACGTCTGGGGAGAGGCCCAGGATTTTGCACCTCTCGCCAGTTCCCGGGTGATGCTGCTGTTTGCCATTGCTGCTGCGGAGACCACCTTAAACCCACTGGCCTGGCCTGTGGGCAGTAGGTTCCCACCAGCAGCTGCAGTCATTCTCCTGGCCTGAGTCCCCCACATCTCCGTTGTCACCGAAACCCGGCCTCCCCAGGGCCCCCCAGAGACTTCAGTGGTTGGCCGTCATGAAAGCCAGTGTTTCTAAACTGGCCTCCTCCTCTCCGAGCAGACACGCAGCACCGCGTCGCTGGTCCTGAGGTGGGCCTTCCGTTTCTCCCCTCTGCCTCGGCGTGAACCATCCACCGTGGAGCAACCCCCTAACCCCCGCACACAGCCCAAGGCCCCCCGGGGTCCCTGGCCTCCTTCACGGTCCTAGAAAAGCTCCACCTGTTCTAGGCTGTCTTCCCTGAGAGCTCAGCCCTTGGGATTGGGTGGCCGCTGTGGAGGGGATCGGAGTGCGTGGACTTGGGGATGAGAGGCTGTGTGGTTGGGAATGATTGTTTGCAGGGAGGTTGCTGGGCTCAGCTGAAGGCCAAGGAGTGAGAGGCTGCTCAGTCCAGCCGGTCAGTCGTGTCCAACTCTTTACGGCCCCATGGACTGCAGCACACCACGCCTCCCTGTCCATCACCAACTCCCGGAGCTTGCTCAAACTCATGTCCATTGAGTCGGTGATGCCATCCAACCATCTCCTCCTGTGTCGTTCCCTTCTCCTTCCGCCTTCAGTATTTCCCGGCATCAGGGTCTTTTCAAATGAGTCAGCTCTTCGCATCAGGTGGCCAGAGTATTAGAGTTTCAGCTTCAGCATCTGTCCTTCCAATGAATAATCAGACTGATTTCCTTTAGAATGGACTGGTTGGACCTCCTTACAGTCCAAGAAGTCTCAAGAGTCTTCTCCAACATCACAGTTCAAAAGCATCAATTCTCTGGTGCTCAGCTTTCTTTATGGTCCAACTCTCACACCATACATGACCACTGGAAAAACCATAGCTTTGACTAGACCGGCCTTTGTTTGCAAAGTAATGTCTCTGTTTTTAATGTGCTGTCTAGGTGGGTCATAACTTTTCTTCCAAGGAGCAAGAGGTAGGGGTCTGGGAACAATTTTGTGCTGGCTAACAGGTGTGTTGCCAGTGGTCTGGGGTCTGCAGAAGGCCCTTCGTGGACCAGGGTCTTGACTCCTGAGTGTCTGTGCCCTTTCCTCTCGTCCAGGGCTGAGGGGGAGGCGTAGGCGAGCGGGGGACAGTCAGTGTACGGTGGGCTGACCAGAACATGCCAGGCATATTAGGGGCCCAGTCACACCCACGGCATCTAAGCAGGCCTTTGTTTTCGCTGACACAGCTCGTCACGTCGAGCTGGCAGAAGGTCTGTGGGTGTACTTGGGCCTCAGGGGCCACGTGCCCAGCCTCCTCCCGGCCCTCCTCGGAAGCCTTTTGCTTTGATTAGGGCTCTACCCAATCTGTTCCCTGCACCCCATTTCTTCTACTTACTGCCCTCGCCAGTGTGACCAGACCCATAGAGATCACCTCGATCCTGGGCATATATTCAGAGAAAGCTGTAATTCAGAGAGATCCATGCACCCCTTTTTTCGTGGCAGCACTATTTACAGTAACCAAGATAGGAAAGCAACTTAAGGGGTCCATCGACAGATGAATGGATAAAGACGATGTGATACACACACACACACACACACACACAGGAATACTGCTTAGCCGTGAAATGAATGAAATAATGCCATCTGCAGCAATGTGGATGGACCCAGAGATGATCATAGCAAATGCAGTAAGCCAGCCAAAGACAGACGTCACATGACGTCACTGGTGTGTGGGATCTTAAGAAAAAAAGGACACAAGTGAACTTATTTACAAAACAGTCTGAGACAAAGAAGACAAACCTATGGTTACCAAAGGTGAAAGGGCGTGGGGGGAGGGGTAAACTGGTAATTTGGGGTGAATGTATCTACTGTATGTAAAATAAATAACAACAGGACCTACTTGTGTAGAGAGGGATCTATATTCAATATTTAGTAATAACCTGCAAGGGAAAAGAATCTGGAAAAGTATACACACACACACACACACACACACACACACACATGCATACCTATGCATGCGCGTATATGCAACTGAATCGCTAGGCTGTATCCCTAAACTAACATGGCATTGTATATCAACTGTACCTCCATAGAAACGTCAAAGAGAAATGGCCTAGAGGTGACCACAGAGAACAGTGCTGATGGACTGAGCCTGGGTGCCGTGGGCCAGGGTGCTGCCCTGGACACCTGGCCGCCTGACCCCTGACTGCAGTTGCCTGTGCTGCAGGTGTGAGCCCCCGTTTCAGGGAAGCCCTCAGCTCCGGGAAGGAAGGAAGAGCCCTGGGGGATGGGTGGTTATTTGCATTACTGGAGGATTCTCGGTTTAAAGTGGCTTTCACCATGGGGTTCCTTTCCTGGAGCCTGAGTGCCCTGAAGTGTTTGTTTTGCCATCCATAACGAGGTATTTATTACCGCTCTAAGCATGATACCTGCAGCTTTAGAACATAACAAATTCATCTGTAGCATTTGCTGCTCTTCCGCAGAATCGAACACAAAGGCTCTGATGTTGATGCTGGTTTTTTTTTTTTTTTTCATGGAAAACAAACAAACAGACCTTGAAGCAAAATGTCAGAAGCCAGGAAGGAGGCCAAATGGAAGCAGCTCTTGAGGCTGTGGCATGAGGCAGGGGTTCCCAGTCTGCGTAGGGGGAATGGCTTTTCATGTCTCCTCGAAGTGAAGCTCGTCCCTGAGGGCAGGGTCCTCCTGCTGCAGCCCTGAATCTTGGTGGCAGAAGGCCTGTCTGTGTCTGTGCCCTCTGTGGTTGGCTGAGGTTGTCCGTAGGTGGTGAGGTGTGGACAGGAGCTGCGTGTGGTGATAAGGGTATTATTACTGTGAGTAGCACTAACAGCAGTGATGACTGCCAGTGAGCCACGCACCATGCCTGGGATGAGTTCATCCTCAGGGCATCCTGACTTGGAGATGAGGAAATGGGCCTCAGAGAGGTTATCCAGTGTGCCCACGGTCATAGAGCATGTACATGGTGGGGCAGGCATCGGAACTCAGACAAATGCTTTGCTTGTAAGCAGAGCTGACTGTTGGGCAGGCCTCCTGGGCACAGCCCTGAGGCTTGGTAGGCCCCGATCTGTGACCCCAAGACCCCAGCAGCCAGGGCTCTGCCTGCGCCGGGCCCTGCTCTAGGGAGAACTTACCCACACGGTTTGGTGACTCACAGGCAGTGGGGGTGAAAGTAGCTGCCGAGTGTGACGCCGCGTGGCTTGCTGCACAGCTTCGTCGCCTTCTTCTCGAGTAACCGGCAGCAGCCCTGGAGGGGACTTTCAGTCCCGGGTGTGGACAGGGAGGTTCAGGCCCAGGGCGATTCTGCGCCGAAGCACCTGTCTCCCTGCTGCCGGGGCCCTCAACTGGGGACGGGGAGCCACGTCAAGATCACGGTGCCCATGGCCTGCTGAGAATCACCGGTGTTCATGTTTGCCAAGATCATGAATGTCGGTTCCTAACCCGCTGGAGTGTGGCCTTCCGTTTGTTGCGGGTTTTAAATCGGGCTGTTTGACCTCCAGCTCAGGTTTGGAGGCCAAGTGTGAAGCGGGCGTGTGGAAGGCTGCCAGGCAGCCCTGGTTTTGTCGGCGTGCCAGGCTCGGAGCTCGTCCTCTGCTGAATATAGACTCCTCCTTTGCTGAAAATAGTACGGGCAGTAGGTAGGGAAACATTTTTCTTTCCTAGAAAATCGCTCCCTGCGCCTCTGGGTTGCCTTGACTTCTGTGAAACCATCTGTTCCTTCCGATATAATTTCCAGACTATTAGATTAAACAGTTTCTCCTGCCCCACTTTTCAGCTTCTGTTTCCTTTCTCTGTTCATTAATAAATTGCATGGCAGAGTTTTCATGGCGGCGGTTGGGGGAGGAGGGTGTGGTGGCATGGTGTGTGTATATTTACTTAATTTCAGCTTGGGCAATGGCAATTGTTGCGGCCTGTGAATTTCCTAATTTCCTACATGTGTTTCATTTTTGTTTTTTCTGCAATTGCTAAGAGTTGGCTGCATTTGTTGTTGTTGTTGTTTTTGAGACTCATGAAAGGAAGTCAGTTGTGTGAATTAGGAGCTGAGGTTCTGGTAGGGAGGCATGCTAAAGACAGATCCTGTTTTTAAACAGAAGATAGGAAGAATTGGTAAGGAAATCGGCTCCCATAAAACATGTCTCACCGCAGATGGATACACTCGTACAGTCTTCGGGACTTTTAAAGATAAACGAGATATATGTGTGGCATGGCTTTAAGCTTTTCTGAACACAACTACTGCGTTCTTCTTCTGTGTGGTAGTTGCTTTTGCGAATGCAACCAAACCTGCTATTAGTATTCATGTTATTGTTAGATATTCACGAATGGAGGTCATATGACTGAAGAGGGACAATGGTGTTCTTTGCATTCCTTTTTTAATGTAAAAACTCTTCTTGCTGTTTCCCCAGTGTCTCTGTATCCATACGAGGAGACAGCACTCAGTCTTGTGTGAAAATGGGCTCAGCGGGCTGTGTGTGTGTGTGTCTGTGTGTGTGTCTGTGTGTGTGTGTGTGTGTGTGTGTGTGTGCAAGCAGTAAATCTCAGCAACTTAGGCCTTCCTTTAGTAGAATGAAATTCCTTGGTGATGGCTGTGATGTGTCAAAGCAAAACCAAATTCTTGTTCTGTAGGGATTCATAAAAGTGGTGCTGTGGTCATGATAATTTTTTATCTCATTTGGTTAAAACAGAACAGAAAACAAGTTAATGTGCTATGCATCCTGTTAATTATGGTTATTAGCTCTATTGCTTCAAAGAATTTTTATAGAAACGCTTTAGACAATGCTTGGACCGGATTTCACGCATGCTTCGGAAGGAAGGTGGCCTGTTGAATTTTATCTATGAAGTATTTTCAAATAGTGTGAAAATGTAGGTGATTCTGCCTTCAGGTCACATGTCACTGCCATTAATTCTGGAGAGTCATTTTCTCAGTTCTGTGTTTCAGACATGCCTAAGCTGTTCTTTGTTTACAGGTCAGATCTCCTGATAAATAAAAATGAGGTCTGCAGTTGGTACTTGCTGGAGTCATCAGCAGCTGAGGTTTATTTCTATTCTGTTGCATAAATATGCTTTTCAGGTGCATATATGATTCATACTGAGGAGGAAACCTTCTTTTGACAGCCTTATTGGGCCCTCCTAAAAGAGGAAGGGGGTTATTTCAGTTGGGCATCTCGGGTGCAGATTCTGAGTTGGTTGTTAAGCATGAAGACAGTATGGAGCCATATGGAATGCATGTTGCCTTTGCTGGTGATCTGTTCCTAAGGGAGCTGGTATACTTGGTGGGTGGACTTTCTTTAATGGCGAAGGTAGTGCTGTCTGACAGGGTTATTCAATAGCATGAATTCATTGGATATTTATTGATTGCCTGCCCTTTCTCTGGCTCCAGGCTGGGCCTGCATAGAGGAACAAGATGGCGAGGCCTCCTGTCATAGGAACCAGCGTCTGAATCCTCTCTGTGCAATTCAGCCTTATTAGTGTCCCAGCCCAGTGCCCATTTCCCCATATCTGGAAACCAGCCCCCTGGGGCCACAGCCCTAACAGAGTCTGTGTGTTATCCCGGGAAAGCATTGTCCTTGGTTTCCCATGATTTGCCTTTGACCTGGTGGGCCCTGGCTGGCTGGAGACTTGTCTGCTCTTTGGTGGGAGCAGGAAAGCCCTGGAGATCTTAGACCAGGTGCCGTCCCTTGTCTCACCCCTGCTGCTGCTTGGAAAAACCCCTGGATTAGTGGCTGAGTCATACCAACTTCCTGGGGCTGGGGGACTGACTCATTAGGGCTGTCTGTGCCCACAGACTGAGCTGTGGGGGGCTTAAAAGAAGCACCCAGCATGCCCTGGGCACGTGCTGCAGGCTTCTGGCCTGCTGTGGCTGTGTTGGTGAGACACGGTATGTTGGTCTGGAGTGAGATGAACCCTGTGAGAGAAACGGCACTGCTGGTCCCTCCGGCAGCTGGGCTGAGATGGTGCTGGAGAGCCGAGGGCGGGAGGAGGGCACCATGGGTCTGCCGGATCCGTGCTTTATCCTCCAGGCTGGTGGCCCAGCTTTGCTTGTCTAAAACCACTGTTTTCTGCCAATCTGGAAACTGTAAATTAGACCAGAAACTTGCTCTTTTTTTTTTTTTTCTACCTGGTGGTTTATTACTGTGGACTTCATACAAATGGCTTAGACTAAAATCGCTAAAATCCAAGCCAGCTTGTCTCTAAGAGCGTTTCCTTTCTTTGCTGTAAGTGAGAAGCCAGAGGCAGCTTAGTCAGGTGATGGGGGCCAGTGGCCCCAGAGAGATGGGCCAGCCAAGGTTGTGTGCTGGGAACTGTGGCGAAGTCTTAAGAGTCCTGGGCAGAGCTTGGAGTTGAGAGCCAAGTTAATGAAGGTGCCAACAGCTTTAAACTCAACTTTTCTGTGTATTGGGCTTCCCTGGTGGCTCAGAAGGTAAAGAATCCGCCTGCACTGCCAGAGATCCGAGTTCGATTCCTGGGTCAAGAAGATCCCCTGGAGGAGGGAATGGCCACCCACTCCAATACTCTTGCCTTGGAATTTGCACTCCAAATTCCATGGACGGAGGAGCCTGGAGGGCTGTGGTCCATGGAGTCTCAGAGCCAGACACCGCTGGGCGACTAATGGTCTTCTGCTTACTGGTTGTGTGATACTCAGCAGCACAGGGGTGCCCTCCAAGCTGTCCCCCAGGGCCCCTTGCCTCCTGGTGGCCACCCCTCTGCGAAGCCTGCTGCCCTGAGTGTAGGAGAACCCAGTGACAACCCGCTTCTCAGGAAAGTGAGGGGATGCCACTTCTGAGACTTGATGGTACAAAGACGCTGGCCTACGTCTTGGTCTCTCCCGCTCCCTTGCTCCTGGCTTCTGAGAGCAGCCAGCTGCCATGTTGTAAGCAGCCCAGGGAAGAGACTCACGTGGCCTCCTGCCGGCAGCCAGTGAGGAACAGGGTCTCGTCCAGCAGCCCTGAGGACCTCCATGCACCAGCACCCGTGTTCGTGAACACGGGTAATCCTCTTCCAGGATCACAGATCACAAGATCCTTCCACCCTGGCTGATGCCTCAGGCCACTCATCAGAGGCCTGGAGCCAGAGGCATGCAGCTGGGCTGCCCCTGGATTCCTGACTCAAAGAGACTGCCAGCTAATAAATGTTGTTTTAGGTCACTGTGTTTTGGGATAATTTGCTACATGTCCCTGCAAGCAGTTTAGGTTACAAGTCTTGCTTCTTGGACTCTCCACGTGGTCCAGGGGTTGGGGAACCACTGGCTGGAGCAGAGGACATGGCTTCAATCCCTGGTCTGGGAAGATGCCCCGCGCTGCGGGACAGCTAAGCATGTGTGCCGTAACTGCTGAAGCCCATGTCCGCGACAGCCGGTGCTCTGAAACGAGAGAAGTGCAATAGGAGACCCTACTCAGTACAACTGGAGAAGTCCACACGCAGCACGGTAGACTCAGCACATCCAAAGTAAAGAAACAGTGTTTTTAAAAAAGAGGTCTTGCTTCTCTATGAGAGGCAGTGTTGTGAGTAGTTGAGAGTGCAGACTCTTGAGCCAAACTTCAAATTCTGGTCCTGCCACCGATTAGCTGTGTGACTTTGAGAAGAAGGTGACTTTACCTCTCTGTTACAGGGTCGTCATCTGTAAAGGGGGCATGTAGTTTTTGGCTTTTAGCGTCTATGTTCTAGGAAAACTAGCTTGAAGAGGGCAGATGGGTTTTAACAGACACAGTCCACTCTTTCTGCCATGATGAGTAGAAAGAGGGGCCACTTGAATAGCTTTCGTGACTCTTCCAGCCTCTCAGATGCCTATCCTTGGACCTAGGGCGGTTTTCCAGGGGAAGGGGCAGCTGACATGTAGCTCCTCGGGGAGGGGTGCTTGAGTCTCTTAAATAACAGCCGTCCACAGGGATGATCCCTGCCCTGGGTGATCTGCCAGTCCAGAAGCAGAGGACCACTGCTTGTTTTTCCATCCTTGTCTTTTCTTTGATGCCGTGAGCTGTGTCCATAGCGTCTCTAATTTCACGTCGTAGGCCTGCTGAGCGGAGTGCGTCTCTTCTCAAGACTAAATTTTGTGTTTAAGAAAAGCCTTGTGCTTTGCCATAGTTATTCTTGGGCCTGTATGTAAATCAGTCGCTAAGCCTGGCTTCCAGCTGTGAAAGTCAGGACGTGCGACATCTTAGCCTGTTGATGGAATGCAAATGCCCTGTGTTTACCCTTCCACAGGGCCCTGGCACCCAGAAAGTCATGACCAAGAGGAGTTGGGAGACTTGGGTTTCTAGAGCCATGAGCTTGAGAACTGTTCCTCACTGATACCAGTGACTGCCCCACCCCGGAGAAGGCGATGGCACCCCACTCCAGTACTCATGCCTGGAAAACCCCATGGACAGAGGAGCCTGGTAGGCTGCAGTCCATGGGGTCCCGAAGAGTCGGACACAACTGAGTGACTTCACTTTCACTTATTGGAGAAGGAAATGGCAACCCACTCCAGTGTTCTTGCCTGGAGAATCCCAGGGACGGGGGAGCCTGGTAAGCTGCTGTCTATGGGGTCGCATAGAGTCGGACACGACTGAAACGACTCAGCAGCAGCAGCGCCCCCGCCAGTGGCCACGCCTGCCGGTCAGTCGTAACGGGCGTCACTGCCCCTGCAGGTCCCTGGTCCAGGGCGGGCTGTTTAATTGTGGCTCCCATGTGATTTTCCTCTTTCCCTTTTCTCTTTCCTCTCTTCTTCCCCACTTCCCTGCTTCCTCACACCTCCCTCCTTCCCTTTCTTCTTTCCTTCCTACATCCCTGCTCTGAAAATAAGTACCAAATTTTTGCCCAGGAAAAGACAGAAACGTATATAAATGAGACTGTCTCTCCTCAGTGTCTGAGTCGATCGTGTCTTCTTGCTGTTTTTTGCTTTCTCTGCTCTCTAGCAGGAAAATGAAATTGCATTCGATGGACGCGCTCTCCTGCGGGGAACCCAGGGTTCTGTCACACCCTTTATGTGAGCTCCTGGTTGTGATGAAATGGGGGAAGTCTCTGGCAACCTTAGACAGAATCAGCGCTGGCAGTTTCCCACTGTCAGGAAGGAATATAATAATTTACTCATTTTCCCCATTAAAGAAACACCAGAAGAGCTGAAGCAGCTGGTGCCTTCGGAAGGCGGGTGTGCTTTAATGGAGACGCCATTAATAATTTACTTTCATAATGTAATAGTTGCCATTTTTGTGACCAAAAAATTTGTTTCAACTCTGGCTTTATGGATGAAAGTAGGACCAATTAATATTGAGTGATGACAGCCTCCCTGCAGAGAGAAAATGGGAAATCTTGGTGTCGTCATCCGCCTTGCGACTAAGAAATAGCTTTTCTTAATTGTATGGAACGGAGAAACCCACGGGGATGTAATTCATTTCTCTCCAGCTTGCGATGTAAATTGAAAATAAGGAGGAATAACCGCAGGCTGATGTGGGGATGTGGACACAGCCACTGAACTGGGTCTGCCTCGGGGGGTTTGCTGGAGAGGAGGGGACCGCTTCCCCATGACGGACCATCTCGGTCCACGGCTCCCGTACGCTGACAGTCTTCTGGAGCTTTCTGCTGGAGGGCTGGCTTGCACGTCTTGGGGCTCGTCGCTTTCCTTCATCCCATCTCTGCTAAGTGCCTTCTCCTCAGGGGGACCTTCTCTCACCTTCCTGCCTGAAGCGGCCCCTCCGCTGGCCCCGTTCACTCGCAGCCTCCACCAGCCGCTTCCCTCCTCCGAGGAGCTCGCTGTCATCTGAGGTCACACTCTTGTATGTTTGCTGTTACTTGTGGGGGCCCGCCACTAACGTAGGCTCCCCAGCAGCGTGGCTCTACTTACTCGCTGTAAGCCTTCCTGACGAGCGCACTTGTTGAATGAATGAATGAGTGATTAATGTAAAATTTCCAGGGTTGCAGAATAATTTAAGTCTCTTGAATGCACAGCAGCCTCCCTGAAGGGTG
>SJXQ01010074.1:161785-238294 GCA_006408695.1 Aepyceros melampus
AATGCACAGCAGCCTCCCTGCAGGGTGTAGGCAGGTAACACAGTCGGAGCGGTGGCTCTGAGTGTGCTCTGGTGCCATTCTTCACGTGTACGGAGCGGGTAGCCAGCAGTCCCAGGGTGTAGCCACGCCGCCGACCTCCGTGCCCAGACCTCCTGTGACGTGCTCTCCGAGGAGCCTGGACATCCTGGCGGCAGTGATCCCAGTGCCTGTTTTGTTCAGCGGCTTCTTATGGCTGGAGGATGGTGGCTGTTCGTATCACAGTAGCTGCGCCGTCTTCAGCACCTACTGCTATGCTCCACGGGGCTGCTTCGGGGAGTAGGGAGAGACGCCAGGTGGGAGGCTGGAGCCAGCTGCCGGCCCCAGGATGAGGCGTCACGAGCAGAAGACGGAGGTCCCTTCTCCCCTCACCTGCCGTCCAGTCTCCACCTAGAGCCTCCCCCGCAGACTTGATAGGAAGTTGGCCGGCAGAGGAGGAATGCTGTTTGCAGACTTCTAGTTCATAGCAAGGATCGGGGTCTCGAAGGGAGTTTGGGAACCGGGACCAGCACAGTCTGCCCCTTCGTGTTTTCCGTGTCCACACATCCCTCTCCACTTTTAACTCAACGTAATGACGGAACAGCTCCGTTTCTGCCTGACAAGTGGCAGCTCTGCTTCACACAAGCGATCCAGCTTGCCCTTTGATCTGAAAGAGCAGACACAAGGCCCCGGGGCACGTGTCCTCCTCTGGGTGATGGGGATTAGTTTTCTGGTTCAGTCTGCAGGTTAGGGCATATTCAGCTGGGACCAGGGGAGAAGTCAGCATTGCCGCCATGACTGTGGCGACTTGGCTTTGCCTCTGGCCAACACCTCACCTGGCTGGGGTTCTTTGCCTGCTGTGGTGACCGAGGAATCAGAATTCTTACTACTTCTCCTCCCCCTCTATCTCCCCAGCTGCTTTAGCTTTCCATTAATAGGTACTCTTAGACAAGAGAAGCTCCAGAGACTCCCCTGGGTTCCATTTTTGACGACGTCCAGTTTCCCCTGGAAACCAGGACCCCTCGCCCCCGTCACTGCAGGGGCCGCTTCTGGGCCTCTGGTTTCTGCGACGCTGGCCATCCAGAGCGGCCAAGGGGTGCTCCTAACTTCCGGCTCAGTGATGCCACGGCTGTGTTGTCTTTCTTGGAAACCCCGACCTCCAAACCAGCAGATCGAAGCTGTGGGACCAGGAGGCAACAATTCCCCATCTGTATCTACTAGGTTTAAAAGAGGCAAGGCGCCCTCCCTGCTCCCACCCGTGGTTGCTGGAAATAGAGCCGAATCGGTTTACAGTCCTCGTCCTGCAGGCATGAACTCCAGCTTGCCTGGATGTCTCCCGCCTGGCTCCACAGGCGCTGGACCGATGCGTGGTGTGTGTGTGTGTGTGTGTGTGTGTGTGTGTGTGTTAACAATGCACAGGATTTTGCAACACAGAGGTGGCTGAGGCTCTTTTGATGACATGGCCCTGCATGGTGAACTGCTGGTTTAACAATTGCATTGGATGGAAGCCTGTTTTTTCCTCACTTCTCCTGAGTGCTTTGATGAGGCCGTCAGACACCCATCGAAGTCTAGGCCAGCGTCCCTCAGTGCCCCAGGGCTGGCTGCCTTTCTGAGGGTGTGCTGGCCTCTTTCTCACGGCCCCAGGATCAGCCTGTGTTTATCTTGGAGAAAAGGGGGGCAAGTAGGAGCAGCATTAACTAATTAATCAAAGGCTGTTTATCAGTCCCTCAGCCTGGACATCGGGGAGTCACCCTGGTGGAGTGATTCAAAAGCGTGGGCTTTGGGGGAGCGCAGATCTGGGCCTGAGGCTGCAGAGCTGGTGGAGAGTGGTCTCTCTTTGCTCTATGACCTGAGTGAGTTCCTTAGCCCCTCAGGGTCTCAGTTTCCTATCTGTAAAATGCCAGCGGATTCCCCGGGGCTGTTAAAGCTGAAGAGAGTCGTCAGATAAGGCCTCGGGTAGCACCACGGTCAAGGCTCAGAAGACGGTGGCCGTGTTCAGCATGTCAGTGCAGAGTCCGATAAAAAGAGTTCCAGGAGAGTCCAAGAGGGGTTGCTGCCCAAGATGGGAGTGATTGCAGTGATTCTTTGACCTTCCTTCCCTTCTCTGCAAAACGAGGCCGTGTGTCCTTGGTGACCCCTGTTCAGGGTCCCATTCGCCTCTAGGCTGGGGGCAGACTGGGCTGGGCCACCTGGGGTGGGACTCTGCGAGACAGAGCCGTAGGGGTGTGGTCCAGCCCAGGCCACGGGGACCCAGGCTTCTGACGAGACGCTCCCCTCAGGGAGAAGCCTCTGAGTGGGAGAGACGCGTGACGCTTGACTGAGTGGAGAGCTTGCAGGAGAACAGAGCCTCTGTGGACCTTACCTCGGGCGGCTGTTCGGTCCTCGGCAGCTGGAGTCTTGCTTTATCAGCAGGTGTAATGGGCAGGTCTGGGGCCCCACGGGACGCCAGGGGCCTCCCCAGCATCATGGCTCATGGCCAGTGTGGGAGCTGAGGCCTTTGACTCCGGCCAGCAGTGTTGAACCAGCTCAGCCGAAGGGTCTGACTGGGGAGCTGTGGGCTTAGAAGCGACATACCCTGAGCTCAAATCTCAGCCTCACAACACAGAAGCTGGGTTACTCGGTGTGTGTGTGTATGCACGCAGGTGTTGGGAAGTGGGTGTTACGGATGAAGACGTTTGTGGCCGATGGTGATTTCCCAGGAACATTTAGGAGGGAGGGAGGCCTCTGAGGTCCTTGCAGTTCCAGAACTTTCCAGCCGAGTCCCCTAAGCGCCTCCTGCCGTAGCCTTGTCAGAAGTTCCTGGAAGCTTTGGGTTCCTCCGGGTTCTCCCCCTCCTCTTTCTGGCATCAGTTGCCTGGGGCTTCGTGCTGAGGAATTTTTAACGATGTGACTTCTTACGAGATGAGGGTGGGGAGTAGACTCTTGGCTCCGGCTTGAACCTGCCCGTGTAGACATTCTCCACCGCTTCCATGCAGCCAGTGTGTAGTGAATTCCTGGTTTTCGTTTCTTGCTCACAAGGAATTGGAGGGCTTTGTGGGGGAAGGATATCGCTCTCTCTGTGGCTCCCTGTCCCAACATTTGTTGGTTTGTTTTTTTCTTAAGGCGAGGTTTTTTTGTTTTGTTTTGTTTTGTTTTTTAACAGCTTAAACTTCTTAATGTTGTGTCAGCTGTTAGGAAAACGGGAAGGAAAAGAAGAGAAAACCAGTGTGCGGGAACTGTAAGCAGGTGGTCCTTGCTGCCCTCAGACCAGAGTCTGCAGTGGGGTCCTGGCAGAGGCGTGCTGGGCTGCCACGTGTGAGGCAAGATCTGAGGCTCTGGGTGGCCCTGGAGACAATGTCTGGGAGGAAGGCACTCGTAAACTGCCGTATATGAAACAGATAAACAGGAAGGTCCTGCTGGATGGCACAGCGAACTCGCTTCAGTATCCTATAATAAACCTTGAGGGCTTCCCTGCTGCCTCAGTGGTAAAGAATTGCCTGCTGGCGCAAGAGATGTGAGTTTGATCCCTGGGTCGGGAAGATCCCTTGGAGGAGGAATGGCAGCCCACTCCAGGATCCTTTGCCTGGGAAATCCTGTGGGCAGAGGAGCCTGGTGGGCTACCGTCCACGGGGTCGCAGAATCGTCAGACCTGACTTAGAGACTGAACAACGGCAACAATAAGCCATGAAGGGGAAGGATATGAAGGAGAGTCTGAATAGAAAAGGATATGAAAGAGTCTGTATAACTGCGTCACCTTGCTGTGCATCAGAAACTAACACGGCATTGTAAATCAACTCTATTTTAACAAAAGATTTAAGACATTCATATACATTTCCCAGGATCACCTTCTTAAAGGGATGGTCTCCTTTGCAACCACATCTTAAGGCCTTCCAAATTCAAAGGAAGAAAAGGAGGATGTTTACAAGACAAACATTCTACTTTTAGATTTAATTTTTGGATCAAATATGTGACATGGCAGAGTTGGCTCTCTGTGTATTTTTCACATTTTAGAATTCTGCAGGAACTTGGAATAACCAATTTACTGTGCATTTGTGTCCGTTTTGTGAAGAAGTGGTTGAAAACGGGAGGACGGACCAGGTGTTACTCCCAGCTCCTGGGCAGACTCAGCAAGTCACCTGCCCTCTCTCACCTCCTGAGCAGACTTGTCAAGTCACCTCCCCTCTCACAACTCCTATTTACTGAGCACTCGACTCTGAGCCATGGAGGCCCTGAATGTGAATTATCACCCTAATCCTGTGAGATTGATACTATTATGATCAACAGTTTCCAGTAGGAAAAGTGAAAGTGAAGTCGCTCAGTTGTGTCCGATTCTTTGTGACCCCATGGATTGTAGCCTACCAGGCTTCTCTGTCCATGGGATTCTCCAGGCAAGAATACAGGAGTGGATTACCATTTCCTTCTCCAGGGAATCTTCCTGACCCAGAGATGGAACCTGGGTCTCCCGTATTGGAGGCAGACACTTTACCCTCTGAGACCCAGGAGACTGAGGTGCAGAGAGGCTGCATGGCTTGTGGAGGGAGACCCAGCTTCTGTGTCGTGAGGCTGAGATTTGAGCCCAGGGTTTGTGGCTTCTAAGCCCGCAGTGATGGCCACTGTGAACACTGCCCCTCCCTTCTGCACAAAACAGGCTCTGCCACATGGCTCAATTTTGTTTTCTAAAAAGATGTGTGAAAAAAAAATTGGAGGTGGGTATATGGGCTTTACAGGCCTTGATTTATTATAACACATTATTATTTGTGTTCTGAAGAGTCTCAAGACTCTTGAGAGTCCCTTGGACTGCAAGGAGATCAAACCAATCAATCCTAAAGGAAATCACTCCTGAATATTCATTGGAAGGGCTGATGCTGAAGCTGAAACTTCTGAAACTCCAACACCGACTCGATGGACATAAGTTTGAGCAAGCTCTGAGAGTTGGTGATGGACAGGGAAGCCTGGTGTGCTGCAGTCCATGGGGTCGCAAAGAGCTGGACAAGACTGAGCGACTGAACTGAACTGATGTGAAGAACTGACTCATTGGGAAAGACCCTGATGCTGGGAAAGATTGAAGGCAAGAGGAGAAGGGGACGAAAGAGGATGAGATGGTTGGATGGCATCACAAGTCTATGGACGTGAGTTTGAGCAAACTCTAGGAGTTGGTGATGGACAGGGAGGCCTGGCGTGCTGCAGTCCATGGGGTCACAAAGAGTCAGACACGACTGAGCAACTGAACTGATTATTATTTGTCTTTGTGATTTATTTAAAAACATGATTTTGATCATAAATTCAGTCCTTGAGTATAACTTGTTCCTTGAGAAAAAGTCATGTATGTTGAAATGTTTTCTTTTAATGTATGGTTTCTGGAAACAGGTGTGAGAAGCGGAGGCCACCTAAATTCTTATGTTAGGTAAGAGCATATGTGAAACTTTTCAAAGCTCCTTTTCTTGCCTGACCTTACTTCAGCTTTGAACAACTCTTTGACGTCGGTTGGACAGTATAGTTCTAAAGGAGCTGCTTTAAAATTCTTGTCTAACTTCCGGGTAAGTGTGGGGTGGGTCTTCGCTGATTAATTGTCTTTTTTCCTTGAGCGTGAGCCACATATGCACTTGATTTTGAAATAGCTTTGGATGGTGTCCTGGACATTCTGTGATGTGTCATGGAGACTCTAGATTCTGCTATGTTCGTCTGATGAGGGTCGGTTTTCCTGTTTGTTTCAGCCTGCAGTTTACTTGATTGGACTTGAGCTGTGAACTCTGTTTCTGAGGTGGGGGCTTCAGGGCTCTGTTCTTCCAGCCTTGACGGGGCTGGCTGGAGAGTGCTTCGGGCACGCGTGGTCCAGGGGTCAGTCGGAGACGTGGACACGACATCTCCAGAATTTGAGACGTCCTCTCTCTGGCTCCCTCCTTTCTGGGATTCCCCTCTTCATGTTCCAGCAGCAGAAGCACCCCAGGATTCTGTCTCAAGTTTCTCCAAGCCAGCAGAACTCTGAGTTTCTGGGTTTCAGTTGCCCCTGTGGCAGAGGCTGGGACTTGAAGTTGACTAGGAGCTGTAAATAGCAGGAGTTCCTTGAACTCACTTTCTTCCAAGCATCACCTCCGCTTCAGTGCCTGCTTGCCTTGGCTCACTCTCCAGAGCCCTCAGTGGATTTTCTTTTTTCCTTTGGTTTTGTCCTCTGCCTTAGTTGTCGTCTGCGGGAGACTTGATCTGATAGGGGCTTCCTCAGCCTGCATACGGAAGTAGAGCTGGACGGACAAATATCAGGGTTCACGTTTTACAGATGGACAGGTGGAGCACTGAGGAATCCACCTCGGAGCTTGTTAGTAAGGACTGAACACACGTTTCTGGGGCCGTGGACCGCTTTCATCCACCTCTCCTCACGAGGACTGGCTCAGCAGTTGTCCAGGGGAGACTGCCCTTTCTGCTTCAGTGCCATTGGAAAGACACATGAGGGCTTCCTGCTGATGCTGATAAATCGATCATCCGTGGAGGGCCGAACTCTGGTGTGCTGGATGGGGCATGCTTTAAGGTCTCTGATTGATCCAGGCTTACAGTTCATGCTTCTTGCTGCTAACTCCATGACCTCACCTCTCTGAGCCCACAGCAACTGGGGCCTCTGCCAGGGTGAAATGAGATGCCATATCTGGAGGGCCTGGTACAGAGCAGACCTTCAGGAGATGTCTCTGAGTCGACAGGAGGAGTCCTTGGGGTGTCTTTTCTTTGATTCATCCCCCCATCTCCCGCGGCACTGGCCTTGGCTCTGCATCCAAGCGTTGGTGTTGTGGGAAAAAAAAAAGAAGGAAAGAAAAAAGTGAAGCTGCTTAGTCGTGTCTGACTCTTGCGACCCCATGGACTGTAGCCCACCAGGCTCCTCCGTCCATGGAATTCTCCAGGCAAGAATACTGGAGTGGGTTGCCATTTCCTCCTCCAGGGGATCTTCCCGGCCCAGGGATCGAACCCAGGTCCCCCGCATTATAGGAGGTTTCTTTACCTTCTGAGCCACCAGGGAAGCTGACATGGGAGGCGGGGAGAAGGGAACCTTCCTGTTCAAGGTGAGCGGACGTCTGCCAGGTGCAGGGTCTTTCTCCGTGGAAATCTTAGGGGACCAGACCCGGGTGTCTGCCCTGAGCTCCCCTCTGTTCCCCTGTCCCCCTGCTCTCCTCCCCGGGCCCGGCTCATGCTGAGGGCTGTAGACCTGCCTGTAGAAGGCCTCTCAGCACTGGCTCATCTGCTGTTCCCGTGACTGGTGCCCAGTGTTTGTCCTGCCTCGATAACTGCACCTGGCTGCTGCTGGCAACTCCCACCATTGTGAAAGCCTCAATAAGAATGATCAGTTCAATTCAGTCACTCAGTCACGTCCGACTCTTTGCCCCCCAGTCCTCCCTGTCCATCACCACCTCCCAGAGTTTACCCAAACTCATGCTCATTAAGTTGGTGATGCCATCCAGCCATCTCATCCTCTGTCGTCCCCTTCTCCTCCTGCCCCCAATCCTTCCCAGAATCAGAGTCTTTTCCAATGAGTCAACTCTTTGCATGAGGTGGCCAAAGTACTGGAGTTTCAGTTTCAGCATCAGTTCTTCCAATGAACACACAGGACTGATCTCCTTTAGAATGGACTGGTTGGATCTCCTTGCAGTCCAAGGGACTCTCAAGAGTCTTCTCCAACACCACAGTTCAAAAGCATCAATTCTTCGGTGCTCAGCTTTCTTTATAGTCCAGCTCTCACATCCATACATGACCACTGGAAAAACCATAGCCTTGACTAGATGGACCTTTGTTGGCAAAGTAATGTCTCTGCTTTTTAATATGCTGTCTAGGTGATAGACACTGTTGTAGAATACTTACTAACAACATCCCAGCAGCCACCAGCAGCTTGGACAGCATTATGCTACAGGCCAGGCCTTGGTTGAAGCCCTTCACATATATTGACTCCTTTAATCCTCATAACACTCCAGCCGCCTTGTACTATGATCATGCCCATTTTACAGATGAGAAAACTGCTGGGACTTGGGCCCAGGTACCTATCTCCGGAAGCTGTGCCCTGGCCACTTTGCTGAACAGATTTTTTTTTTTACATGCAGCCGAGTGGGCACCTGTGGCATTGGGGCCCTGTTACTCTTTTACTTACTTGGACCTGGAGTAGGCAAGGAACTCAAGGACCATGAGGGGCCTGTGGCCAAAGGAAATCCCACCCCACCGGCCGGGGGCCTGCAGTCGGATGTGGTTCAGGCTGGCTGTGTGGGGGAGGACGGGCTGGCCTCCTGCTCTGGGAGGGGTGGCCACACGCCGCCCTCGCCAGCCAGCTGCAGGAAGGGGAAGCTCGGGTGCCCTTCTCTGGCTGAGTCTGATTTTCTGGCATTCGCTGTCTCCCTCATAAAGATTTTATTGTTCCATTGTACTGGGGCGTCGGGACCTAAGTCATCTTTTACGACTGGTGAAAATCTGCTCAGCTGGAATTGGTCTCAGCTCGTCCCAGTTTCCTTACCATTTTCAACCTGAGATCTGATTTTAGCCTTATCTTTGTTCCGAGTGAAGTTCTGTTTTGTTTTGAAGCTCCACGAGCGGGGTTTAGTGACGCAATGCTTCAGCCTTTTTCTCCCGCCACCGCTCTACTTGGCTGACTCTGGCACTGAACATCTATTTGAAGGACAGTAAACGTACGGAAGGCATCTGCAAAGGCCGAAATGGGGAAGAGCAGACTCTGTGACGGGGGTGAGGGCTGCGTTCCACGGCCGTGGGGTGGGGCAGATGGCAGAAAAGGAGCCCTGCCCGTCCACGAGAGCTCCGGACAGACCCCCGCACCTCAGAAGTTAGCAGCACGGATTTGCAAAGTCCCAAAGATAAGTTTCCAAATGAAAACGATAAAAAGCCTTGTCACCTGAAAGGGAGTGATGTATGAGCCACATAAATTATGCTGATGGGACTTCTGGAAAGGGGGAAGCGTGCTGAGGCATCACCCACTGTAGTGGAGAAACACGTCTCACCTGGTTGCCCTTAATGGGTCTGAGGTCTCCATATGTATGGACCTTTCCCCGTGTTTCGAGTAAGCGCTTGCTGAATCGGGTCTCTGAGTTTGTGAAGAGGTTTGATTTATGAAGGGCCTGGCTTATGAAGAAAAGATGGTGATCCTGCATGCAGACGGTCTGCTGAGGAATTAAACTTGGGGTTTAGGAGTAAGCCTGCTTCTCCCAGCCTCCTTCCCCGCAGGGTGTCCGCAGGCGGGCGTTGCTGACCTGAGAGGAGTGAGGGGATGGGGCCAGGAGCTTTACAGCCTCTTCCTGCGGGTCTGCCCCGCTTCCTTTGCTGTGAGCAGAGCGCATCCTCCTCTGTAGAGAAAAGGTTGGGGTTCTATTTGAAAATCGGAACTGCGCTTGAGGTCCGGCTCTGAAGGAGACGAGGGGACCGCTGGTCCCCGAGAAACTGCCTTTTTGTAAAAAAAATCTTATTTTTTTTTGGCTGCAACACGTGGCATGTGGGATCTTCCTTCCCCAACCAGGGATCGAACACAGTCCCCCTGGAGTGGGAATGCGGAGTCTCCACTGGACCGCCGGAAGTCCTGAAACTGCTTTCTTGATGGAGTTTATCAGTGAGCAGAAGGGATATTCCCCTGCATTCTCCCCTGGGCTTCCTCAGCCACCAGTTGGGAAAATGAGAGTCGATGATGTCAGAGGTCTCTTCAGATTTTGTGATTCAGAACTTTTATTATCCTAAGTAAATGACTGTAGGGCTTTTTATCTCTAGTACATCTTTAGAATAAAATAATTTTTCGTGGCAAAGTCAGGAGGTGTGTGGTCCTCGAGTAACGCTTCATTCCTTTGCACGTTGGGAAGGTGGGATGGTGTGCTTTAAAGGGATTCTTTGTTGCAAAAGCAGAGGGGCAAGGAAGAGAGGCTGGGAGGTGTGTCTGGGGAGACCCGAGATTGTGGCGCCCCGCGGACGCTGCCCTTGGGGGCCGGGCCTGCGGGCCTGGGCGCAGGGCAGCCATGTGGGGTCCAGGGCGTGAGGGTCGCGGAGCGCTGGGCTCACCCTGGGAGTGCGGTGGGCCCTGCCCTCGCCTGCCCGTCTCAAGCTCCTTCAAAGCCCCAGGAGGGATTGGGGTGCTGCCAGCGTGGCCTCGAGGGCCCTTCCCTTAGCCAGGCCCGCCGTCCTCACCACGGAGAGGCGCTTAGGCTGGCTCGTGAGGCTGTGACTCCAGTGCTCTGACGCATTCATCTTCCTCCTCTTAACGCTTGTCTTGCACTCTGGAGCCCTAAGTGTGTTTTACCTGGGAAAACGGGGCTTCATAGTGTGCAGGAAGGGGACAAGCTCAGCTCAGCCTTCTGCACAAGATGCCGTGAAACAGAAAAGGCTAACTGTGCCCGTCAGGTATGTTGTGTAAGTGTATAGGGGTGTGTGTATGTGCACGCATATGTGTGGGTGTGTACGTGTATAGGTGTGTGTGCATATGTGTTTGTTGTGTATGTGTGTAGGTGTGTGTGTGCGCATATGTGTGGGTGGGTATATATAGGTATATACGTGTAGGTATGTAGGTGTATGTGTGTAGGTGTATCGGTTCAGTTCAGTCGCTCAGTCGTGTCCAACTCTTGCGACCCCATGAATCGCAGCACGCCAGGCCTCCCTGTCCATCACCATCTCCCGGAGTTCACTCAGACTCATGTCCATCGAGTCTGTGATGCCATCCAGCCATCTCATCCTCTGTCGTCCCCTTCTCCTCCTGCCCCCAATACCTCCCAGCATCAGAGTCTTTTCAAATGAGTCAACTCATCGCATGAGGTGGCCAAAGTACTGGAGCTTCAGCTTCAGCATCATTCCTTCCAAAGAAATCCCAGGATTGATCTCCTTCAGAATGGACTGGTTGGATCTCCTTGCAGTCCAAGGGACTCTCAAGAGTCTTCTCCAACACCACAGTTCAAAAGCATCAATTCTTCTGCACTCAGCCTTCTTCACAGTCCAACTCTCACATCCATACATGACCACAGGAAAAACCATAGCCTTGACTAGACTGACCTTAGTCGGCAAAGTAATGTCTCTGCTTTTGAATATGCTGTCTAGGTTGGTCATAACTTTTCTTCCAAGGAGTAAACGTCTTTTAATTTCATGGCTGCAGTCACCATCTGCAGTGATTTTGGAGCCCCCCAAAATAAAGTCTGACACTGTTTCCACTGTTTCCCCATCTATTTCCCATGAAGTGATGGGACCAGATGCCATGTATATATTCATAAAAATTGTGCCTTTTCCCCTGTTAATCTATTGTTAGTTTAACTCAAACTCACATTCTCCCAGTCACTGAAATTAAGAGAGTAAAGAGACAGTTTTCCCTCCTCAATAAACACAACACATTCTGTAGCTATAACATAATTTCAGTTATTTCCGATCATCCTAAAACATGCCCCTGCCTGCTAACAATTTCCACTGACCCTGAAGCTGCCATTCCTATCTCTTTTCCTTTTATCAAGCTTCTTAAATAGAAATAGTACATTGTGTTTGCAAACCACAGAGTTTCTGTTGCCTCTTATCAACCAACCAAAGAGCTTTCTGAAAAACAGACTTCTTCAGATTCTTTGCCTACATTTACATTGGGTTATTTATCTATTATTGACATGTACGATTTCTCTATATATTCTGGATACAAATCCTTTGTCATTATATAATTTCCAAATATTTTTTTTTCAAATATTTTTTCAGAAGAAGATACAGAGCACATGAAAAGATCCTCAATATCATTAGTCATTAAGGAAATGAAAATCAAATCCACAATAAGATACCATTCATACCCACTAAGATGGCTAGAATCAAAAAGACAGACAGGAACAAGTGTGGATGAGGATGTGGTAAAGTTAGAACCCTTATACATTGCTGAAGAGAATGTAAAATGTTTCAGGCATTTTGGAAAACAGTTTTGTAATTCCTCAAGATGTTAAACATATCAGGTTAAACATACGGGTTATAGCTTACCATGAGGACTACAATTAAACATACATTAAAAAGTGTGATCCAGCAATCCCAGTTTTAGGTATATATCCACTAGAAATAAAAAAGGACATATTTCCACATAAGAACTTATAAACAAACATGCATAGCGGCATTATTCATGATGGCCAAAATGTGGAAATAATCCAAATGTCCACTGACTGATGAATAAATAGAAAAAATGTGGTATAGTCATACAATGATATATTGCTGCTAAGTCACTTCAGTCGTGTCCGACTCTGTGCGATCCCCTAGATGGCAGCCCACCAGGCTCCCCCATCCCTGGGATTCTCCAGGCAAGAACACTGGAGTGGGTTGCCATTTCCTTCTCCAATGCATGAAAGTGAAAAGTGAAAGGGAAGTCGCTCAGTCACATCCGACTCTTCGCGACCCCATGGACTACAGCCTACCAGGCTCCTCCATCCATGGGATTTTCCAGACAAGAGTACTGGAGTGGGGTGCCATTGCCTTCTCCAAATGATATATTATTTGGTAATAAAAAGGAATGACACATATGATGTGAAAGAACTTCAAACATTATGCTTAGTGAAAGGAGCCCGTCACTAAACATCTTGTCTTGTATGATTCCATTTACATGCAATGCCCAGAAAAGGCAAAATTATAGGGACAGAAAGTTGATCTGTGGTTGCCAGGAGCTAGGAAGGGCAATAGGGAGTGAGCTAATTGGTATGCAGTCCTTTCTGGAGGGACAAAATATTCTAAAATTAGATTGTAATTATGGTTATGCCTGCCTGTGTGCTAAGCTGCTTCAGTTGTGTCTGACTCTTTGTGACCCTATGGACTATAGCTTGTCGGGAGCCGAAGGAGTTAAGAAAAGCCCCGTCCAGGACAAGGATCCGGGTCAGGGTGATCTGGTCCAAGGAGGCCGGCACGCAAGGGGAATTCGAAGGAGTCAAGAAAAGCCCCGTCCAGGACAAGGATCCGGGTCGGGGTGATCTGGTCCAAGGAGGCCGGCATGCAAGGGGAATTCGAAGGAGTTAAGAAAAGCCCCGCCCAGGACAAGGATCCGGGTCAGGGTGATCCGGTCCAAGGAGGCCGGCACTCAAGAGGAATTTGAAGGTCGGAGGCCAGAAGAAACCCCTCTTTGCTCATCCAGCATAATAGTTTGCAAGTTTGTTCTTCTAGGATTACTGATTAATAGCTGTACAGGCATTCCCCTGAAAACTACAGAGTAGAATTTAGAAGTAAACATTCCCCTGAAAAGCAAAGAATAGAATTAAGAGGTAAACATTGCGCAGTTATAAATAGGCTTATTCTTTAGAAGTCCACAACATGATGATTAATGCAAACACTGTTCTCATGTTTTTCTAGGCACTATGGAAATTGTGTTTCTTGATATATTGTTTAAATCTAACAAGAAAAGTTTGTTATTGTAAAAAGGGCCTCAACAGGAGACCCAGGTGGCCAGGTGGCTTAGTTTTTCAAGAAATCAAAAAGAGTCTGGTGAAAAACAAATTCTGGGAGGTGACAAAGATTGTATAAGGAAGTTAAGAAAGTTTGGAAATGTTTTACTCAGGATGTATGGGAGTGTTGTGGAAAAGGCTTACACAGAAATAACAAGATGAAAAATATGGTTTGTAACCTCCTACACTATGTAATTAACTTTGTGCAACCATGTATAAAAATGTCTTTGAAAATCAAACCCTGTTGGAAGTGCTTGAGAGAAATCTGTTTGATGCTCTTACTGAATAAAAAATATTCTTGCACCTGTGACCTCGAGTCATTAATTACGCCGACGCTGTTCATCCCGAGTATTCCTGGACCCCACGGAGGCTGGAGCCCCACAATAGCCCATCCGGCTCCTCTGTCTATGGAGTTCTCCAGACAAGAATCCTGGAGTAGGTTGCCATGCCCTCCTCCAAGGGATCTTCTCTACCTACGGGTTGAACCCGCATTTCCTGTGTCTCCTGCATTGGCAGGCGGGTTCTTTACCACTAGCACCACCTGGGAAGTCCAGTTATGGTTATACAGCCCTGTTAGTATACCCCAAATCATTGAGCCACCAGGGCAGGGCCTCCCTGGTGGCTCGGATGGTAAAGAATCTGCTTGCAATGCAGGAGACCCTGGTTCAATCCCTGGGTCAGGATGATCCCCTGAAGAAGGGAATGATGACCCACTCTAATATTCTTGCCTCGAGAATTCCATGGACAGAGGAGCCTCAAGGGCTATAGTCCATGGAGTTGCAAAGAGTCGAACACAACTGAGTGACTAATACTTTCATTGAGTTATATACTTTAAATGGATGAATTGTGCAGTATGTAAATTATGCTTTCATAAAGCTGTTTAAAAAAGAAAACGGTCTTAATACTCAGCTCCAAGGGCCCTTTTAAATCCTCCTTTCTCTGAAACTGCAGTAACATGGTTGACAGTACTTCACTTACTATCTCTTTTTAATAATGGGATAATACAACCAGATTACAAAAATTTTAGAAACTAGAGTGGTGGCAAAATTGGTGCTGAATTTCTCATGGGCATATTATCATAGAAAACTGAACTGACAATAATTTACTTTTAAAATTAAGTTAAATGCGTCAAAATTTACTAAACATTTCTCTATTTTTGGTTGTTTAAAAATCTTACTACTTCTTTGAAGAGCCTCTTTGTTAGGTATATGTGCTTTTTTGCCCAACACTTATTCTGATGATAAATAAGTAATAGTTATTATGAATTTGATAAATATGAGAAAAGTAAAAACCATTTGGGGGTAATGGTTTTATTAGTATGTTAGTTGCTTAATCATGTCCGACACTTTGTGACCCCATGGACTGTGGCATGGCAGCTTGTCTATCCATGGAATTTTCCAGGCAAAAATACTGGAGTGTGTTGCCATTTCTTTCTCCAGGAGATCTTCTCGACCTAGGGATCAAATCCAGGTCTCTTGCATTACAGGCAGATTCTTTACCCTCTGAGCCACCAGTACTGCACCCTATCAAGCATATGATGTCTTCCAGTTATACTTTTTGCAAAATTCCTCATCTGTTATTTTCAGAAACTCATATTTTCCTAAGTGGGGCTGTTGCTGCTGCTGCTGCTAAGTCACTTCAGTCGTGTCCGACTCTGTGTGACCCCATGGATGGAAGCCCACCAGGCTCCCCCGTCCCTGAGATTCTCCAGGCAAGAACACTGGAGTGGGTTGCCATTTCCTTCTCCAAGCATGAAAGTGAAAGGTGAAAAGGAAGTCGCTCAGTCGTGTCCGATTCCCACGGACTGCAGCCTATCAGGCTCCTCCATCCATGGGATTTTCCAGGCAAGAGTACTGGATTGGGGTGCCATTGCCTTCTCTTAAGTGGGGCTAGAAAATATATAAAATTTCTGTAAGATACACTATTTCACATAACTTTCGAAATTATCAGCTTCCCTCATAGCTCAGTTGGTAAAGAATCGGCCTGCAATTCGGGAGACCCGGGTTTGATCCCTGGGTTGGGAAGATCCCCTGGAGAAGGGAAAGGCTACTCACTCTAGTATTTTGGCCTGGAGAATTCCATGGACTGTATAATTCATGAGTCGGACATGACTGAGCGACTTTCACTTTTCAAAATTATTATAAATATTTAATCTGTGCACAAGGCTTTAAAGAAAAGATACTGTTAAAACAATTTCTTAAGAGAGTTTACTGGTGGCCTAATGGTTAGAATTCTGGGCTTTCACTGCCATGGCCTGGGGTTTAGTCCCTGGTCAGGTAACTGAGATCCTGCAAGCCACATGGCATGCCATAAAAAACAAACCCAAAACCCCCAACAACCAAAACAAAAATCCCCAACTTATTAGGCAAATTGATTACAAACACATTTCAAAGTATTACTTCAAGTTTGTCTCTAGGCAGGGTAATTTAAAGGTCCCTCTTCTCGCAGACATTTTGGAGGGAAAAAAGTCCTCTGGATCATTGTTATTAGTCTGGATACAAAGAGTCTCTGAAATCATTAGCTATCTTTAAAGTCTGGTGAAAGGTTATCATCCTCTGCCAAGGCTGATAGCCTTGTAGATGAATTTCTAGACTTTATGCCCATTAAAATCAACCAGTAAGTAAGTATCAGTCGGTCAGTCGGGCCCAACTCTTTGCGACCCCATGGACTGCAGCCCACCAGGCTCCTCTGTCCATGAGATCTTCTAGGCAAGGATACTGGAATGGGTTGCCATTTCCTTCTCCAGGAGATCTTCCCAACCCAGGGATCAAACCCTGGTCTCCTGCACTGCAGGCAGATTCTTTACTGACAGAGCTACAAGGGAAGCCTTCAACTGATAAACAAATACATAATTCAATGAATAAGTGAAAGACATAGTCTGGGTGGGGGGAAATGTGATGATAAACAGTGTGAAGGCTTTTTCAAAAAACATAAAATATTTTCAAAGCTATTATCGCATTTAATACTGACATCACCCTTGGAGGTTATTACTATCACGTTGCCTTCCTCTGCACTCACTATTTATAATGCGTATGGGGAAAGGGGAGAGATGGATGGCACTGAGGCTGAGGTTATCAAAAAGGAGTGGTTGTTGTGATACACAGTTCATTCATTTACAGACATTTCCTGTGTTCCTCATAAGTGCCAGGCTCTCTGGCACATAGATAGTTAAACTTACAGAATCTGGAGACTGAACTCTAGCTCAATCACTTACTATCAGTTCTGGATTTTGGGGTAAGCTACTTCACATTTCCTAGTTTCAGTTTCCTCACTGTAAAATAAGAATAACAATAGTCCTTAACGCTTAGAGTTGCAAAAATTAAAACATAAAAGAAAAGTTAATAAAATGCTGATAACATTGCCATTATCATTAACTATAAATAAATTATACTCATCTGTGTTCTTTGCAAGTGTTTGGTAAGAGACAGGTAAACAGATATTTCTAAAACAATGCAGCAAATATAATATGGGTATGAATATGAATAAGGGAAAGATTGAAGGCAGGAGGAGAAGGGGACGACAGATGAGATGGTTGGATGGCATCACCAACTGGATAGACATGAGTTTGAGCAAGCTCCGGGAGCTGGTGATGGACAGAGAACCCCGGCGTGCTGCAGTCCATTGGGTTGCAAAGAGTAGGACAAGACTGAGGGACTGAACTGAACTGATGAATAAGATGATACTTCAGAAGATAACAACTAATGACACCTGGACAGAATGGGCTTCTTGTCTGGGCACCGAAGAATGACAAGTAGTTTGCTACACAAAGGGCAGGGAAGGACCATTCCAGCAGAGGGACAAGTTTGTGTTAGGTACTGAAAAGAGGAAGTTTATTTCTGCAGCTGGAAGAGCTGGTGTGAAAGGCGGGAACACTACACCAAGTAGAAGATGCAGTCAGCAGTCTGATAGCTCAAACTTTTTCTACTTCTGAACTATTTTAATTTTAACATGTAGTTCAGTGGTTTCTAAACCACTGATTGTGGTTTAGAAGCTGATTGTCAAGAATTTCCAGGGAGGTTTCTTAAAAGATCCCAGTTACCCACCTTCAGAAATTCCAACCCATTAGGTGGGGGTGGGGCCCAGGAACACCTTCGAAAAGCCCCAGGGGGTAATTACGCAGCTTTGAAACAGGGTTTGGGGCAGCTTTCATGCGGGAAGGGTGATCAAACAGGAGAGTGCAATACCTTTTGTTAGGCAGGTAACTGTGCAGGAAGTATCCCGAACTCCTTCCTTCAAGTCTTTGCTCAATATTAAAAAAAAAAAATCCAACCCTCCCCACCCTGTCCTTTACACCTAAACACTTCCAACAGTTTATTTACTATAAGTTTGCTGCTGTTTTAGTTGCTAAGTCGTGTGCAACTCTTTTCCGACCCCATGGATCCGTCACTGGATTTCCCAAGCAAGAATACCGGACTGGGTTGCGATTTTCTTCTCCAAGGGATCTTCCCCACCCACGGATCGAACCAACGTCTCCTACATCACCAGACGGATTCTTTTACCACTGGGTCACCAGGGAAGCCCTACTATAAGTTTGTGAAGTGAAGTCGCTCAGTCCTGTCCGACTCTTTGCGACCCCGTGGACTGTATCCTACCAGGCTCCTCCATCCCTGGGATTCTCCACGCAGGAATACTGGAGTGGGTTGCCATTTCCTTCTCCAGATCTTCCCAACTCAGAGATCGAACCTGGGTCTCCCGCATTGCAGGCAGACGCTTTACCATCTGAGCCACCAGGGAAATCAAACTATAACTTTACTTAGTATATTATCTGAATCCATTCATTAGGACGTAAGCTCAACAAAGACTGTGATTTTTCTCTTATCTTTACTAATTCTCAGATCCTATGTCTGGCGCAAAGCAAGTTTTTTGTTTTTGAATGAATGAATCAATCAAGGAGTGAAGTCTTGGCTAGGATGGAGTTTGCTTAAAAAAGAAAACGGAGGCAGCTGGAAGGAGAGGGGCATAGGTTAAAAAAAATACTGTGATAGGAAGGCTCGTTTTTCCATGCTTTCAAGTTTCTTTTTGATTTCACTCTCTTGCTTACGGGTACATAATAAACTCAAAACCAGCGGGAACCTCCCGCCTGACCTCTTAATCTAGCTATTCCTCCACCTGGTGCCCACGTCTGTGCAGCCCAGAAAACCCGGAGAACTAACTCTTTAAACGATGGGCGGCTGCCAGGGTCGGCGCGCGACCTAGGCTCACGCATGCGCATTATACAGAGTCACCAGCGTGCGCGGGAAGCTGGGCCGCGTCCGATTATGATTGGCTGTCGGGATGCACTCCCACCCACCGAGTCGCAAAGCTGGATGCTGATTGGGTGTCTCCGCAGAGGCCAGACGCGCTTGGGGGGCGAGGGAGGGGAGGCGGGAAACATCTTGGTGGGTGCGGGGTCGTGCAGTTCTCTGGGCGGCTGACGAAGAGGTTTCGAAATGGCGGTGCAGCCGAAGGACACGCTGCAGCTGGAGAGCGCGGCCGAGGTCGGCTTTGTGCGCTTCTTCCAAGGCATGCCGGAGAAGCCGACCACCACAGTGCGCCTTTTTGACCGGGGTGACTTCTACACCGCGCACCAGGAGGACGCTCTGCTGGCCGCCCGCGAAGTGTTCAAGACCCAGGGGGTGGTCAAGTATATGGGGCCGGCAGGTGAGGGCGGGGACGGCGCGGGCTCGGGGCGGGGGGAACCCCGCAGAGTGGCTCCTCTCAGGAAGTGGTAGGATGTGGGGCCAGGAGGCCTGGGGGCGGGGACGCTGGTGTCTCGTGGGGGTACTGCGCTTGCTCCGGTCCCTGCCTGGCGGAGAGGAGCGCCACCCGCCCCCTGCCCTGCCTCCGCCCAAGTCTGTCCCTCGGCAGTTGCCCCGGATCAGAGCTAATAGCGATCGCTATGTGCCTGGCTTCATGCGAGGCGAACACATTGTTCTATTATTATTATTTTTTTTGCAGTCCGCGTGGGTGTGTGCTTCTCAGCCCTCGCCTTGGCTCTGTGGATCTCATCGCAAACGCTGCCAATCCTCGTTATCACAAATGCCAGTCCAGGATTGAAATTTAGAAGGGGTTTAGGGAGACCGTTTTATATCACCAACATGTTTTTACCTGTTGGCCGAACGTGATTTATATCGCTGTTCAGCGCAGGGACTTACAGTGTCTACAGTTGCTAGTCAGTATTGGTGGTCGGGACCCTGAACTCTGGAGCCAGATTGCCTAGATCCAAGTCTTAGCCCCTCCTCTTACCAGCTGTGTGTCCTTGAGTTAGTCATGGATGTCTGTGACTCCGCTCGGCATTCAGCGTCCTCGGTAACCCATCCCCATTTCTCTAGCATTATCTCTCCCTGGAAAGCTACTATAAACTTCTCACACTCTTGTGAGTTAGATGTTCTAAACATCTTGTTTTATTTTAATCTTTTATCCCTGACTCTTTTGTGAATGAACATTTCGGAGGAGTAAGGAGTTGCACGCTTTAGACCTGACTTTGCCATGTGCAGATGGGATGTTACTGACGAAAGATGTTTAATTCAGCAGATAGACATTTATTGAATGCTACCTTGTCAAGGCAGGGTTCTGGACACTGGGAGTACAAGATCAAAAGGCAGTATCCCCACCTTCACAGAGCTCCCTCTAGTGTATGTTTATGTGCTTAGTCTCTGGATGTGCTAGGCTTTGTCGCTCAGTCCTGTTGGGGACTCTTTGCGACCCCATGGACAGAAGCCCGCCAATCTCCTCTGTCCATGGGGCTTGTCCAGGCAAGAGTACTGGAGTGGGTTGCGATGCCCTCTCAGGGTCTCTTCCCAATCCAGGGATCGAACCCAGGTCTCCCTCATTGCAGGCGGATTCCTCTGAGCTACCAGGGAAACCCCCTTTAGTGGAGAGCAAGGCAAGGCAGAAATCTCATTCCAGTTAAAGACCTGTGGAAGATGCTGCAGAACAAGTTACAGAAGAGGCGGAGACAGGGTTGCCAAAGATTAGTCGGCAGAAGAGGCATTATAAGAGAGGCTAAATTTCACTTGAGTCTTGAGAAACCCTGTACCCCTCAGCAGGAACTTTCCCTTTCCCCTCAGTCCTCCTAAACACAGGCAGCCACAAATCTGCTTTCTCTCTCTCTAGAAACATTGGTGTTGAGTGACTTCTTTCACTTAACATTTTCAAGTTTCATCTGTGTTATCCTTCATTACTTTTTATTGCCAAATATTCCAGTTGTATGGATGTACCATATTTCATTCAATCCACTTGTTAGTTGAGCCATATTTGGAATATTTTTTGAACCTATATTTTTAATGTCATCTGTATCCATTCTCTCCTTCCCTGTTGTGCCAGTGAAGAGAGGAGCCTTTTGCTGTGGTTTGGATCCCATCTCCTCTCCTTGCAGATGGCTTTCTGTTGATCATTTCTTCTCTTTGTCTGGTTCATTCTGTTGGCATTTAGTCTTCTTCTTATTCTTTTGTCTGCTTTTCTCTGACCTAAAACAACTAGTGATACATTATTATTATAAAGCCCTGCTAGTTGTGTTAGTACCTAGCTTCAATTTATTGATGAGAAATCTGAGTCCTTAGAAAACAAAGTTCCTTATCCTTTGTCTCTTTTGCTGTCAGAACCCAGCTTAGAAGGCATCTCCTCCTGGAAACCTTTCTTGACTCCCATCTTAAGGCTGCCTGGTTAGCTGCCCTTCTTAGGTGCTCCCTGCCTTAGGACTTTCTCCTTACCAGTCTTTGCCTCTGAATCCCAGCCCCTGGTACAGTGCCCACATGTGAGTCAAAGTCACTCAGTCATGTCCGACTCTTTGCGACTCCATGGACTATACAGTCCATGGAATTCTTCAAGCCAGAATGCTGGATTGGGTAGCCTTTCCCTTCTCCGGGGATGTTCCTAACCCAGGGATTGAACCCAGGTCTCCCACATTGCAGGCAGTAGCAGACATATCGTCAGCTAAATGAAGATGGGGGTTCCAAGTTATTCTTGAGGCGGAGAATCTTGTACCAACCTGAGGTTTTTCTTCTGTGCCAGATGGAGGCTGGGTAGCTTTCTCTTCCAGCTCCTTTTCAGTTTTTCTTCCTGGCTTTCAGACTTAAAGCATACAGCCAAACTCTTCACCAGAAACATAGAGTAACTATACATCTGGTGCTTATCTGTAAACAAGACTTAAAATGCGTTGCCACATCAATGTGTCACTTGTTTGAGAGAAATAGTACCTTTGGAGGATAACAGTATCTTTGGGGATGGTTTGACAACCTATCTGGAGATTAGTAATGGAGGAAGTGTGAGAGGCCTTGGAGGGAGGGGAATCACCTCATTTGCCTCTTCACCCACCAGTTTATTTTTTTTTTCTTTAATTAATTTTTATTTTTTAGTTTGTTTTGCTTTACAATACTGTATTCGTTTTGCTACACATCGACATGAATCAGCCACGAGTGTACATGAACTCCCAATCCCGACCCCCACCTCCCCCCTCCCGCCCTACACCCTCTCTCTGGATTATCCCCGTTGAGTATACATGAACTCCCAATCCCGACCCCCACCTCCCCTCTCCCGCCCTACACCCTCTCTCTGGATTATCCCCGTGCATCAGTCCCAAGCATCCTGCATCCTGCATCAAACCTGACCTGGCGATTCGTTTCTCTTATGATATCACACATGTTACACTGCCACTCTGCCAACCCATCCCACCCTCTCCTTCTCCCACATAGTCCAAAAGGCCGTTCTATACATCTGTGTCTCTTTTGCTGTCTTGCGTACAGGTTTATCATTACCATCATTCTAAATTCCATATATATGTGTAAGTATACTGTATTGGTGTTTTTCTTTCTGACTTACTTCACTCTGTATAATCAGCTCCAGCGTCATCCACCTCATTAGAACTGACACCCACCACTTTAAAGAAATCTGCACTGGGGACTTTCCTGGTGGTCCAGTGGTTAGAACTCTTGCTTCCACTGCAGAGGACACAGGTTTGACCCCTGGTCAGGGAACTAAGATCCCTCGTGCTGCTTGATACAGCCAAAACAATGCAGTGCTGTGTGTATGTGTTTTCCTGTTGAGTGTGTCTATAGAAAGACAGGATTGCTCTGGATCCCTCTGCCCTTGGCCAGGCAGATAACTTTGATGTGCAAATAGAGGTAATAATAGAGAGTGTTGGGGCTTGTGGATCTGTGAGTGCTCGTTCAGTTGTGCTAAGCATTCAAATTCCAAATCAGTGCTGGCCAGACAAGTATGCTGGCACATCCTACTAGGCTGATTTAAGAATTGTTTCTGAATTATGTGCCAGACCAGTGTTTTTTTCCTCTCTCCCCAGACTTGTTTTTGCTGAGTTGGACTTTATGTTTTGCCTTACAAATTAAAGGATGATATAACTGTTTTGAAGCTCATCGCTCTTATTTATTGGAAGTAGTTGACTGATAATTACAGTGGCATTTATAAACATCTCTGGGAGAAATTCCTCTCTAATTTTGTATTGACTGTGGTTCAGTGCTTTCCACGAGCAAATTTTTTTATGATAATATTTCATCATATGAATAATATTCAGTGTAGTGTTAGTTGATCAGTCATCCCACTTTTTGCCACCCCATGGACTAACCCACCAGGCTCCTCTGTCCATGGAATTCTTCAGGCAGGAATACTGGAGTGGTTACCCGTTTTCTTCTCCAGGGGAATCTTCCTGACCCAGGCATCAAATCCATGTCTCCCGCTTTGCAGGCAGATTCTTTATCGTCTGAGCCACCATAAATAATGTTTCTTATGCGTTCAACTGGATGAGCTAATAGGTTGTCCAATAGTTCTGGTTTGCGTGGGGACTAAGAGGGCTCCTGGGGTGCTGGACTTTCAGTGCTAAAAGTTGGAGAGTCTTGGGCAAAGTGGGATTAGGTAGTCACCCTACGTGCCAGGCAAAAACAGGAAATAGTTTAAATGGGGCCTACCATTCCACTGAGGTTCTGGTCTTGAGTGAGTCTAGCTGGGAGAAGTGAGACTATTGCAGCCTGGATAGACCTTCGATCTCTCATACACTTCTTGAGAATGTGAGTATAGGCTTTGCTGAAGGAGTAACATTCAGAGTAGACATAATTTTTATGCAGCTTACTTTCTAAATGCAAGGTTAAAGAAAGTCTGTTCAAGTCTGTGGCTGTGTTTTACTTGCTGAGTTAAAAACTGGCAACCTGAATAATGTTTACTTAAAAGTTTGAATTAATTGCCTATATTTTAAAGATTAGGTGGTTTCATGAAAACATGCAGATTTTGAGCTGCTTTTGAAAATTCTGCATAGTTTGAAACTGGGCAGATTAGCAGTAGCTTGAGTCCAGTGGCTGCTCCCTCTGACATAATGAGTCTAGCGTTTTCTTTTACCTTGTACTTTCCTCATTTTATCACAGTTCCCACATTTGAAGTCATTTGTCATCTGTCAGTTGTGTTCTTCCTTTGGCTTTCTCTGCTCATTTGATACTTGCCTGGTCCCTGTACCTGGTCCTGGATTAGATCATAAGAAATGTTCTAGGGAATAACTTTAGAGAGGCAAGATTTGAGCCTGTTTTCAGGGTGTCTGATAGCGGGGGTGCTTGTCCACTGCTTATGTAACTAGTAAAATGATATTGAAAGTATCAGCTGTGTCTTGCTGTACAAAATAATTGTATTGTGTCAATTTGTAATTGTATTTAATATTTGTGCTTGATACAATCTATTGTTAAATTTAAGTCTCATAAGAACCAGACTTGTCAGAATAATCTGTATGTATATTCTGTAGTTTTATTTTTGAAATTTATTTGACTGTACTGGGTCTTAATGGTGATTTTTATTGCAGCATGTGGGATTTATTTAGTTGCACCATGTGGGATCTAATTACCTGACCAGGGAGTAAATTCAGGCCCCTGCATTGCGAACGTGGAGTTTTAGCCACTGGACCACCAGGGAAGTCCCTACAAGTATATTCTGAATTACCTTTAAGTGAAAAATTGATATTACCTGTATTATTTGAAAATTGGTTATAATTCCATTTGATGGTGTGAGTGATTTTATTTATTTTGTAAAGAAATTGTTATTTATGAATCAAAACTAAGATGAGGTCCTGTAGTCCATCTAAGACTATCAGGTAATATGTGGCTCAGCTGGTAAAGAATCTGCCTGCAATGTGGGAGACCTGGGTTTGATCCCTGGGTTGGCAAGATCCCCTGGAGAAGGGAACAGCTACCTACTCCAGTATTCTGGCCTGGAGAATTCCATGGACATACAGTCCATGGGGTCGCAAAGAGTCAGACACGACTGAGGAGTTTTCAGTTTTACTGAAAGCAGTTTTACTTCACTTTGGCGCTATTGATATTTTTGACCAAAGAATTAATCTGTTGCTGTGAGGAGCTAGCCTGTGCGTGGTTAACAGCATCCCCTCCTCTACCTGCTAGATTCCATTATTACTCCCTTGCCCCAGTTGTGACAACTTAGATGCCCCCAGACAGTGATAGTGGCCACTAGGGGAGCAGGATCTTCCCCAGCTGAGTGAGAGCCAGTGATATGGGGTGAAGACCAGTAAGTTTTAAAACTCTGTTGACTGGATAGTGAAAATAAATGGCATTAATACTTTACAGATGGTGGTGGTAATTGGTGTAGCCAACCAAGGGGGATAGTCTGGCAATATTTATAAAAATCACACGTATTATCCTTTGAAAAAATCCAGTTTTAGGACTTTATCTCAGGGTTACACTCTTAATGTTTAGAGAATGAAGCACATGCAAGATTATTCATGTAACCTGTTGTAATAACAAAAATTGGAAAAACCTATATGTCCATCACTAACAGATTAATTATAGAAGTTCCTGAGGGTCATTGAAATGTTGCAGCTGTAACAGAAAGAATCTGATTATGTATTAGTGGAACAATGTTTTAGAATACTATATCAAAGTTAAAAAAAAGAAGATATAGAACAGTATGTATAGTGTGGAGTTACAGAAAAGAAAAAAAAGCAGTGCTTTACATTTGCCTGTGTGTGCGTGCATAGAATGTGTTTGGAAAATATTCTATGAACTGGTAACACTTGGGTGGTAAACTGAATGTGTAGGGGACAGTGGTGAAAAGGAAAGTCTCCTTTTTGATGTACCTTTTGAACCTTCAATTTTTGAACTACGTTACCTAGAACATTTTATCATAATTAGTAATTTATTTTATGGACCTTCTGAAAAAATTATATAAATACTATTGTATTATTATTTTATATATAACTATTGTAATAGTTATATAAGACTTTTATCCAAACTTGTTAAAAACAGATGATGAAAAAGGATAAGTAGCATCAGCTGTATATATATTTATTCATTTTTAAAATTTTAATTTCTTATTTTGATAATGTAGGTGGCTATATTTATCCACCATATTGTACCCTTCACCTCCTAGAATCCCTGGGACATGAAATAGGTGCTTGATCGTTTATTGAGTGAATGAATTACTGGGAAAACAACATAGCTTGGGGGGAGGCATTGTCTTAGGTCTTGAACACTTATGACTTTAAATCCTGAAATCTGTAACCTGTATTTTTAATATTTTTCTTTAGGAGCAAAGACTCTGGAGAGTGTTGTGCTTAGTAAAATGAATTTTGAGTCTTTTGTAAAAGATCTTCTTCTAGTTCGTCAGTACAGAGTTGAAGTTTATAAGAACAGAGCTGGAAATAAGGCTTCCAAGGAGAACGATTGGTATTTGGCATTTAAGGTAATTATCTTCCTTTTAAATTTAGTTGTGTTTTTAAGAACAGAAAAAATAAAAATGCAAGAGAATTCTGTGTTGCTTTAATATTTTAGCCAGGTTGTGATAGTAAAATCCTTTGAGAGACTTTAATATTCTTTAGCATGTGGTTTTTAAAATCACAGTTTAATAGAAATTCAGAAATTCAGTAACTCCTTATGAGTATGAGTACTCTGAGCTTTGTCACTGTCACTGAAACCCAAGTAATTAGTAGCTTTTACGTAAAGTTGAATGCCAACATTAAAGAAAATTTGATTTTTACTGGTTTTGAGGTAATATCACACAGATTAACATGTTCTGGAAACTCATTTATACACATTTGTAATGTATTTGGCTCTTTGTGTATTCCTTTCTCTTTCATTTGACTGTAAGTTTTTTAAAGTCTGAAACTTTGTTTAATGCTGATCATATTCCTAGGCGTGTCTAGAAGGGCTTGTTGATGTGCTTCTAATGTCTTCATGGAGATGATTGTGCTAGCTTGTTTTATTTAAGGACTGTATTTTTAGTCTGTAAAGCCATGTTTTTGTTCACACACAGTACATTCTCTCGTAGCTCAGTCAGTAAAGGATCTGCCTGCAATGGAGGAGACTCTGGTTCAACTCCTGGGTCAGGAAGATCCCCTGGAGAAGGAAATGGCAACCCACTCCAGTATTCTTGCCTGGAGAATTCCATGGACAGAGGAGGCGTTCGGGCTACAGTCCATGAGGTTGCAAGAGTAGGACATAGCTTAGTGACTAAACCAATACATGCACATAAATACTGGATAAAGGTTAAAATATTGGGGAATTGAAATTTATCCTTGCAAGGGAATAAACATGTGCTAAGCGGGGGACAATGTACTGGGCTTCCAGGTGGTGCATCTCATTTCTTTTCTCCTCTGGGTGATCTTGGCAAATTTCCCAGCCTTCTCCTGTATCTGTTTCTTTATAAATGTAAAATTAGAAGGTTTTTAAGATGTTTTCTGACCTGAAAGCCTATGAAAGTTTTGTGTGTGCAGTATTTAAACATGTGATGTTGGTGCTGCCCCAAGTATAATATTTTTCAATATCCCTTCCATGTTGCCTCCCACCACCACCGCCCCCCTCCCCCGCCTTTGAAAATGTAGACATTTCCGGAAGATTACATCTGAGAGAATTTAGCATCCTGTGTTACGGAGTTTCCCCAGAATTTTCAGTGATACTTACTTTACTGAGAAAAGTGGGAGTATTATCCTCAATGGCTCAGCAGTAAGAATCCGTTGCTAATGCGGGAGAATCGAGTTTGATCCCTGGGTCAGGATGGTCCCCTGGAGGAGGAAATTGCAACCTAATCCAGTATTCTTCCTGGAAAATCCCATGGATGGGAGCCTGGTGGGCTAGAGTCCATATTGTCACCAAGAATTGAGCATGACTGAGTGTGAGTGTGCACACACACACACATTATGATGGAGTTTCCTTAGAATTTTCATTGCTACTTTACTAAGAAAAGTGGGACTTAAAGTATTATTCTACATCCTGAAAGATTTTAATAGAAAATTGAGGGTACCAAGACATGATGTTTTTCTATCTCACTCTTCACAGAGCTCAGTTAGTAACACCACCAAAATGTGGAATCATGAATTTAGGTGATTAACTGTTTTACCAGCTCATCACACCTCACTCCTTTGTGTCATCAGAATTCTTTTAGATGAATTGTTTTTAACTCCTAGCTTTTAGATGGGGGGTGGGGGTGGGTGGGGAAAAACATTAAGTGTGTATCTTGATCAGGTTAAAATGTAATACCTTATTCTGACATTTTAAGAAGTTCAGATTTACAAGCTGCTAAAATTGATATATCTTAATTTTTAGCTTATTGTTTCTGTTGTAAAGTATTATGATATTTAGGGTAGTGGACTTCTGTGACTTATTTTTTAACTTTTGTCCTCACCAGGTGGCATGTGTGACCTTATTTCCCTGACTAAGGATCAGACCAGTGTCACCCGCAGTGGAAGCTTAGAGTCTTAACCACTGGATCATTCAGGGATTACCAGTCTTACTATTTTCAAGGACTGTCAAAAACTCAATTTTTATTAGCTACTGGTTCACTTTTGAAGGTTTTTTAAAGATATGCTTTGTAACTTGTGTGTAAATCTGAAGCATGTATGTGAAAATATGGTGTTTACGTTTGTGAGTGAATCAGTGCTCTTAAATTTGAGTGTCAGATAACAGTTTTCCATAACATTTTCTTTTTTGGGGCTGAGCTGTGAGGCATTCAGGATCCCTGGCTAGGGATTGAGCCCAAGCTCCCTGTGGTGGAAGCTCAGAGTCTTAACCACTGGACTGCTGGGGAAGTCCCTCCATTTCATTTTTGATCCAGATTCTAATCATTCATACAGAGTTACAGTGTACTCAGAACCATATTGTGAAAAGATACTGTTATGATGTAAAGACATCCAGGAACTGTTGACGGTTACGGGTGCCTAGGTTTGGTTGTCACTGCTTGTTTGCACTGTTTCTGACGAGGTCAGTTTCCATACTGTGGGCCGTCAGTTGCCCCAGAAATGCCTCATGTTAACAGGCAGCCGTCAGCTTCTGATCATGTTGAACTGCTGTAGCTCACCGACTTGACACAAGTAGAGCCAAAAGCAAAGAAAAAAGCCCTTTAGTTACCTTGTATATTCTTACAGAGATTTCTAATCTTTTTGAAGTATTGAAAATAGGTCAAAGACCCTTTATTTGGAAATCATTGTTCTAGAACAATCTGCGTTTTACAAATATATTGATATAGAGAGATGACTATCCAAGGGTTAATATTTAAGCTAATAATGCGATATGTGTATAACTGCTCAGTGAAATTTCTAATACGTGTAACCAACAGGTAGTTTGGCAGAGTGTAGAAATGTAAGCATACCATTGAGAGGGTTATCCCTCTGGGTTCCTTAATGAACGAGTGAGTGTAAACCTAGCTGCCACATTTCAAACTGAAAATCACTTTTTCTTTTTGGAAAATCACTTTTGATACTGATGTTTTGAGATGGGCCCAAGTGTTCTTATGGAAAATTAGGGAGGATACTTTATAGAAAATTTGGTAATATTAATTGGAATACACGGTTATAAGTAATTTTCTGTTTGGTAAGAAAGTTTTGTTAATAAAATTCATCTAGGTTGGGTAGTTTTTGTTTGCTAGTGAAATATTAAAGTACATTGAACAGTTCCTTAAAGTTTCTCTTTATTTTTGCTTAGGCCTCTCCAGGTAATCTATCTCAGTTTGAAGATATTCTCTTTGGTAACAACGATATGTCTGCTTCCATTGGTGTTGTGGGTGTTAAAATGTCTACAGTTGATGGTCAAAGACAGGTGGGAGTTGGGTATGTTGACTCCACACAGAGGAAGCTGGGACTGTGTGAGTCCCGGATAATGATCAGTTCTCCAATCTGGAGGCTCTCCTGATTCAGATTGGACCAAAGGAGTGTGTTATACCAGGAGGGGAGACTGCTGGAGACATGGGAAAACTGAGGCAGGTAAGGGAAAGGAGTCTGTGATAGAGAATCCAACGCTAGGAATGCCTCTAAAGTAACGTGATACTGTTTTATTTAAGAAAAGTTTTAAAAGTCACAACCATTTCAATATTTTGACAGAAACTTTGTATCTTTATTAGGACTTGTTCTCCCTCAGGTCATTTCCCCCTCTCCCCTTCCTCTCTTTCCTTCTGAACTGAATGTCATCCTAAAGGGATCACAATTAATAAAAGAAGTGCTTTCACAATTGAGGGATGCAGGGTGGGGGAGAGGTGGTGTCGGGCCTTTAAAAATAAAAAACTTGGAGGAGGAAATGGCCACCCATTCCAGTATTTTTGCCTAGAGAATCCCATGCACAGAGGAGCCTGGCGGGTCCATGGGGTCGCAAAAAGTTGGACACGACTGAGCGATTAATATTTTATTTCCTTTATGTACTGTGTTTGCAGTGTTCTGAATTAGCTGAGAAAATTGAATTGTGGACTTCTGACTTTATGATCAAATTATGTTAACGTGGGTTCTTTAGCTTTTAAAATGACTCACTTTGTTTTAGAGAGGTAGGAACCAGTCATTCTTTGATTCTTGAAATGTTGGATGGAATCCTGAACCGCAGATGCCTGCATTTTCCTTTTCGCTAAGGTTCTCAAAGTTATTTTTACTCTGGAATCAAGTATTTTAAATTGTCTTTTTTAAAATTTCATTTTAATGGCCTCCCACAGTGATTGTTTCTAGCAACCTGTTTTATAAAGTTCTGGACTTGGCGTTCCCTAAGAACTGCATGTTCCTTTCAATTAGGAATATACCCTAGAAGAAGGTGTATGTTCCGTGCAGTTTCAGAGCAATAAGCACAGCTGGCACATGCATAAAAGTTAAGACTTGAATGCTGAACCTTTTGATAGCATCAGTGATTTTTTTTTAATGATACATAGAAGTAAAAGGACTAAATTCTACTTTAAAAAAAAAACACAAAACACTTCTTATTTAAATTGATGACCTTCTCATATTCAAAATGGAGCAAAAAGCCCAAACTCATCATTTCTATTAATATTGCTTTTTTTTAAAAATCAGATCTTTGAAATGTTGGAAACAATCGTATGAAGTGCCCTTATCTGCTCAAACCTAAGGAAGAATATTTTTATAAAGTAGTGTTACATGGGAAATGATTAGGTTTCAATTTTGTAGTAGTTTAAAAGTGCTACATACTACTTGAAATTATTGTTTACAGATTTGTGACACGGGCTGGAGGGAGGATCCTGTTGGTGTCTGATTTCCGGATGCCCTCACACATACAATACTTCCAAACTCAAGTCCAGCCATAAGCTATTTTGCTAACACGTCAGAGTAATCTGTATTTTTGTATGTGATTTCTACTTTTACAGATTTGTTTTAAAATAAAACACATTTTTATAAAAATTAAAAAAAAATGATAAAAAACTATGCCCATATTTAGCATGGATGTAACAAGTAAGATCCAGTTCTTCAGGATTATTTATTTCTTAATAGTTTGAGTAGAACTTTAGCCTCTTTTATTTTTCTGATTCTTTTATTTTAACAAAATTCTGATTTTGTTGTTTGTATATGTATCTGGTTTATTATTTTAGATTTTTAAGGATTCTTTTCTTCTTGTGAGCCTCAAATACGATAAGAACTACTTGAGAGTTAGCAAATCTGTGATGGGCATTTTTAGCATAAATATATCTAGGCAACTTTCCCCAAGTATTATTCTGTTAATAGTTTTTACTACTGAGACTATTTTTTGAAAGCTTCATGTAAGCCTAATTTTGAATTTCCACGAAAATTTTATCTATAGATTTTTAAAATACAAATACCAACATTTTCTTGCATTTATTGTTGTGTAACAGTATAATGGGGGTTAATAAGCTGTTTATTAAACTGTTGTTACTTTATATTTGCCAGTGGCACAACTTTCTGTATTGTTTTCTCCTAGTAATTTAAAATATTTCCTGTAAAATAGGTTATTCAGAGAGGAGGAATTTTGATCACAGAAAGAAAAAGAGCTGACTTTTCCACGAAAGATATTTATCAGGACCTCAACCGGTTGTTGAAAGGCAAGAAGGGAGAACAGATGAATAGTGCTGTGTTGCCAGAAATGGAGAACCAAGTATGTGGATTACAAATGTGAATTTACCCCTTATTAAATAGTGATGTTTTAGAAGGGTGATACTTCTGTCATCTATGTTTCAAAGCCTGAAATGGATCACTGATTTTTAAGCTTATTTTAATCCGTGATGAAGTTTGTGAAAATGACTAGAAAAATTCAAACATAATCTTAAATATAACTTCATTATATTTATACAACATACATCCTTGGGGTGAGGAAGAGATTATTGTTTTACTGGTTTCACCAGAAAGAGCCTGATTACTGTCAGCTAAGTAGATGAGATAGCATAGTTGGTACTATTAAAGTTTTATAATATAGGAGCTGTGAGGTTTTAAATAAATTACTTTAGCTTCATTATGTCTTAAAGGATTGTTGTGGAGATTAGAAAGTAATAAGGATGGAAATATACACAGTGCATAACATTTATTGCAAAATAAATGTTACATTTAAACAGTTTGGCTCAAAAATTGGCACAGATTGTGTTCAGTGTTATATATGAACATGCAAACAATGGTCGGAGTTTATTTTCAATTTCTCAAATCTTTGAGGAAAGTATGGTTTGGGAGTTATATTTTTATGTAAAATATTAGAAACCTCTTTGGTTATTTCAAATGGTTATGTCAGTGGATCACTGACAAGTAAAATAAAAATTTGTATATTTAAATAATAGCAAGTTATACGGAAAAGGCAATGGCACCCCACTCCAGTACTCTTGCCTGGAAAATCTCATGGACGGAGGAGCCTGGTAGGCAGCAGTCCATGGGGTCGCTAAGAGTCAGACACGACTGAGCGACTTCACTTTCACTTTTCATCTTTCATGCATTGGAGAAGGAAATGCAAACCACTCCTGTATTCTTGCCTGGAGAATCCCAGGGACGGCGGAGCCTGGTGGGCTGCCGTCTATGGGGTCGCACAGAGTCGGACACGACTGAAGCGACTTAGCAGCAGCAGCAAGTTATAGCTACTTATAATTTTCAAAATTGACTTCAAACCAGAATAAACTGAGATTATTATTACTATCATGATTTTAGAGTCATTACTTATCACATAATAGTTTGATCCTTATAAACTAAGTTTATTTGTTTTACTTTCTTTGTGTGACAGAATGAAAAGCCACTGTGTATGAGTAATAATCCCAGTACCGATATTCCCTGACTTATGGTTCAACTAACGATTTTTTGTTTTAACTTTACAATGGTGCAAAAGTGATATTTTTTTCTGTAGAAACTATACTTTGAGTCTTGACCTTTTCCTGGACTAGCAGTATTTGGTGCAGCATTTTGTGTTGCTGGGCAGCGAGCAGCAGCTCAGTCAGCCCTGGGATCCACAGGGTTTAATAGCTGATACACTTACAGCCATGCAGTACCCATAGAACAATTCTGTTTTTTGCTTTCAGTGTTCAATAAATTTTGAGTTATTAAACTATATTATAAAGTAGGCTTTGTGTTAGATGATTTTGCCCAACTATAGGCTAATGTGTTCTGAGCACATTTAAGGCAGATGAGGCTAAGCTATGATGTTCAATAGGTTAACAGTATTAAATGCATTTTCCATTTATGATAGGCTTATTGGCATGTAACCTCGGAAGTCAAGGAAAAGCTGTATTAGAGAAAATTACTGTAGTGTTGAAAATTGGAAGACGCTACTGAGGGCTTCCTGGGTGGCTCCGTGATAAAGAACCCATTTGCTAATCAGGAGACTCAGGTTTGATCCCTGCGTGGGAAGAGCCCTTGGAGGAGGAAAGGGCGACCCACTCCAATATTCTTGACAGGAGAATCCCATGGCCAGAGGAGCCTGGTGGGCTACAGTCTGTGGGGTTGCAAAGAGTCAGACATGACTAAGCAATTGACCGTGCACACAGCGTCTTAGGGCCACTAAAAATTGTTGCCATCTGTCCCTGATGGTGACATACAGGGGATTCTTATAGATTTGGCAGAGGCAGATAGATGACTGTGTTATCAATTAGGAAACATATGCACCTTCACAATGAATTTGGTACTAAATCTAAGAATTTTCATCGGGCTATCAGTTTAATGTCCTTAGCTTCTTTATGTTATGTTATAGTAGTAATATAGACAGTTATTTCTTATTTAAATATATATACAAGGAAGTATATGTATCATAAGTGTATAATTAAATTTTTATGAATTATAAATACCCACATAACCAGCACCCATGAAACAGAATAGTACCGGGATCATAAGACCCTCTTTATGTTTTCTTCCAGTTGTTAACCTCCATTAGTACCTCTGACAGTATGAATTAGTTTAATCTATTTTTGTAGTTTATATAATGGACTCATAAAGATTGTGCTCTTGTGATTTCCTTTATTCAGCATCATGTTTGTGAGATAATCTGTACTGTCACGTGTTGTGGATTGTTTGTGCTTATATCTATTGTTGTATGTAGTATTCCGCAGTGTGAATATGCTAGGCTTTACCTTTTTTACTCTTGGTGGACAGCAGCATAATTTCTCCTTTTGGCTATTATAAATAGTGTTGCTATTACAGTAAGTTTTCAGTTCCTGAAAATCATTTTCTAGCCTTAAAAAGGTTTATTTAAACTTTGTCTGATTTTCTTGGTTTGAATTGGGGAAAAAAATAGCAGGAAAAATCATAATGTTTGAAATTTATTTTCATATTACCATTTTTTTTTTAAAATCTCTAGAATTCTAGTGATAGCCATCTTTTGTTTTAAATTCTTAATCTCAGGTTGCAGTTTCTTCCTTGTCTGCAGTAATCAAATTTTTAGAACTCTTATCAGATGACTCAAACTTTGGACAGTTTGAACTGACTACTTTTGACTTCAGCCAGTACATGAAGTTGGATATTGCAGCAGTGAGAGCCCTTAACCTTTTCCAGGTAAAAAAAATACATCAGTTAAAATATTTGCTTTTATATATAGAATATACTTTTAATAAGGAGCTTAAATATTTTGAAATATTATTATACTTAAATAGTTTTTAATTACTGTATTTTTCTAATTGCAAACTATATAAATATAATTTGTCCTGACTTTATAAGTAAATTGTGTATTAACAGCAGTTTTTAAAAATTATATTTTAAGAAGTTTTATGTCTAAGATTGCAATAATTATAAAGTTGTTTTGGGGGCAAATATACAGCAAAAAATCAGATACGTTAATACATTAAAAGTCTGATTTTCAGGTAAGGAGCTTCTGTGCACATTTCAGTTTAATATTTGAAGAATGTTAAGTTTTGTGTTGTCGTCACAAGTTTGGGGAGTGAAGGGTTTTTTTTTTTTTTTTCCATGAGTCTTGTGGGATTTCAATTCCCCAAGCAAAGATTGAACCCAGGCCTTTGGCACTGGGAGCTTAGACTTGTAATCATGGGACTACCAGAGAGCACCCAATGTTAAGTGTTCTTGTTCCAAAATTAAGTAATCCTTTTTCATGGCATAGCGAGGTCACTAATGAGCCTGCCGCTTCCCTGTTTTATCTTGGTTTACTAGGGTTCTGTTGAAGACACTTCCGGCTCTCAGTCTCTGGCTGCATTGCTGAATAAATGCAAAACTCCGCAAGGACAAAGACTGGTTAACCAGTGGATTAAGCAGCCTCTTATGGACAAGAACAGAATAGAAGAGAGGTATATTAAAAAAAAAAAAAAGTGTACACTTTTGTAAACTCTTAACTTCCAGTCACTCCATATGCTTATACCACTTATTACAACATGTAATTTTGCACCTGTATTTTAGCATCTAACTGCACAGAAAGTTAATAAAGTAGTAGAGTAGTGGTGATTTAGATTTATATTCTTAATTATGTTTTTTTTACCCTTCACTATAAAAAGGTAAACTTTTATTAGAGAGGTGGTGAGGGTATAATGTGTCAGCATTTGAGCTTTGGAGCTAGTTTACCTTGGTTCATATTGAGCTCTTCCACTTAGTGCTGTGTTATATTGGGTATTATTGAACTTCTGGGTGGCAGTTTCTTCCCTTTTAAAATGACAATGGTAACACACCTCCTTCTTAGAGTTGCTATGAGGATTAGATGATTTCATGTATTTAAAGTACTTTGAACAAAGTCTGGCACAAAGGAAGCGCTTACTGTTTATTATTCTAGAAAAAATTTAAGGCAGCCTAAATATATTTCAGAAAATCTTTAAAATTGAGAAAATAAAAAACAATATAATCCTGCTGCATATAATGTGAGTAGCATTGGAGTATGTTTTATTTTTGTCTTTCGTTTTAGATACAAGTTGTAAAACTTAAATGACGTGTAATACACATAAAAGTGCAAATCCTAAAGGTGCAGTTTGATGGATTTTCACAAAATGAATATCTTGGTAACAACATACAAGTCAGGAAACAACATAACTAGCATCCCTAAAACCCTTCTCAGTTATCCTTAGAGTTACTGCCTCTCCTCAAGGGTAATAACTGTCTTTCTGGGCTCATAGATTAATTAGTTGTACCTGTTTTTGAACTACATATAAGTAAAACAATTTTCTATAGTTCACTCTTAATGTTTGATTGTTTTTAAAAACAGAGTTGTAATTCTAATATAGTTTTGTGTCCTAGTATTTTCCCATTTGTGCTTTTATTACATAAGCATTTTTTAGTGTTTCTGCTTTATGTTCATATTCAGTACTTTTTATAAATACATAATATTTTATTGACTGGATATACTTTACCTTTTTCAATAATTAGGTTATTTCAATGACCTTATTGTATACCTAACATTTTCAGTTTGGTAAATTAAGATATATTGCCAGAATAGGTAAAAGAGAGTCACTAATTTTATGGATTTGTTGCTGTCAAATTGTTCAAGAATTTGTTGACTACCTACTGAATTCTGATGGTATACAAAAACCATGATGATCCCTTGACTATTTGGGACTATATATATGCCAGGCAAACATAAAATAGTTGATCAGTATCATAAGATACTGCAGATAATTACCAAGCAGGCATTGATCCTGTAGATTCTAAAGGGTCTTAAACAATAAAAATAACTCATGAAGTTAGCAAATTGTGGGTAAGTTGATATATCATTGAAAACATGGAAGTTGAAATGCTAAGGTAACTTCTTGAAGCCAGGTTTGCTGGAGAAGAGTGGGATTTAGTAACAAAATAAGAAATAGGAAGGATTGGATATTTGCAAGTAATTAAGGCAGTTTACAGGTTTTTATTTTAATTATTTGTGACTGACTACATTTACATAAGTCAAACGGAACAGAAGGATGTACAGTGCTGAGTTTCTTGCTCTTAACTTCCCAGTTTCCCAGGACTCCCTTGCTCAGGGCCTCGCACAGCAGCAGGGACACATTTCTTATTGTACTCTGTGTGAATTACCAACACTTGCCCTGGGAGCAACTAACCAGTCTTAATCAGATTCTTGAGTGTCCTTCCATGGAAAGTCTGTGCCTGCACAAGTAGAAGTTTATATCCATTCTCTCTCATCTTTTTGTCGTTTCTGAAATGATAGGTAGTTGAATTCCCATGCTCTAGGTCATTGGTTGCATTTTTAACTTTGGGCTTGTATGGATAGAGCACATGTCAGTGGTCCTCTTCTGGTTTAACAGCTAGAGCGTGCTTGTATTTGGACCCTTCAAAAACCTGAGACATCACTTACTGTTACCAGAGTAACAAGTTATTTAGAAGGCAAGATACCAAAGTTAATTTTTTGGCTATAATTAAAGGTTATTTTCATAGGACGTAGCAATAATTTCCAAAATTTAATATCCTTACAAGACTGACTAATTAGGAATACGATTTGCGAGAATGGCTTTCTGAGTCAGATCATGATCTGCTTTTCTGCATCTGTAGGATGAGGAAGTATTTTCTCCATTCTATCTTGGGGAGAATTTTTTTTTTTAACCAGCGATTAGGGAGGTCTATGGTTTTCAAGGCCCAATGCTGAAATTCCACGGACCGGGAAGACAAAGTTATACTCCTTAAGGCAGACTTCTCTTGGGACAGTCTCCTTTTTAAAATACCCTTTCTCAGTTCCACCTGCTGTGATACATCATGCTTCTAGTTTATGCCTTGCTGGGGTTCTCATTGTCTCCCTCTGTAAGCATTTAAGATTAAGATGGATTGTTCTTCAGAGCTGCATATCGAATCAAGCTTTTGTTCTTACTGTCACTGTTTTGCGGTGATTTTCTAGCAGAGAGGTGGTAGAAATCTCTACTCCACCCTTTTAAAACTAAGTGAGGAGTTAAAAGTGTGTGGCTCTGCAGGGAATTCTGTTAAGGAAAGCAAAGATTTCTCTGTTTTCTGTTTTTACTCGAACAGACAGAGGAACAGTTGTGACTAGATCTTTGAGTTTGATGGATACATCTATTCCAGAGCTATAGCCCAGTGACAGGTTCAGAAATAACAATGAAAATAGGATTGCTTTTAAGTCATTGTCAGACTCTTAGGAGGAAGAGAAGACTGGTTGCCTGGTACTTTGCTAAGTATCTCACGTTCATTAGCTGAGAGGTGGTGGAGACTGGCTCCTGTCTGGCCTGACTCCAGAGCCCAAGCCTTTCATCGCTGTACTGTATTTCTTGTTTCTATCAGTTGTGTTTAATTTGGTCCAAGTTGAATTTTAACATCAGAAATGAAATGTACTACTTTGGCTTTTAAGTTATACCTGTGGAATCGCTTTATGTGTGGTAATGCTCATTTTTCCATTCATTAAAACCTATTTGCGCTGGCAATACTTTATAGCTAGCTAATGGCTTAAGTACTTTAATCCCAGTGAGAATTGATATGTTACAACCTTTAAGAAGTGAGTTTCTGGGTATTTCTTCCTAACAGTCAAATTAGGAATTATATAACAAGAATGCCATCCGTATTACTATTAAGAATCCTCAGATTTGCACATGGCACTAGGGCTGTTACCATTAGTTTGAATTTTTTAGGACTTTTTTTGCTTTTTGCCTTTCCATAGATTTATGTGAAGCCTTAATGAATTGTCCTTTTTTGTTGTTGTTGTTGTTAGACTTCTTTAAAGAACATTGAAATATGTTAGCATATGACATAGTTCACTTTTGAAGTTGCTGCTGATACTATTTGTACATGTTGAATTTGGTATTCTTATTGCCTTCTAGTTTAAAATTATTTTTCTATAACATTTAATAGCAGTTTTATTTGAAATATTTCTCCAAATAAAAGTAGTTCCTATAAATGTAGAAATGGTGGTAGTGCTTATGTGATAGTATATCATGCTTCTTGCTTGAGGCAGTGTACTTCTGGGGTTGTATTCAGACTTAGACCTACATTTCTTTCCAGGATGTGTTAAGTATCCTTCTGTGCAAGGATGTCTTTAGTTAGTAGTGAGTGTTGTGCGGAAATAGACGTCTGGAGGTTATACAGGGAGTGCAGTTTCTTTGAAACAGCAGAGCTTTTTGCTCTGGCCTCAGAGGACGAACAGGAGGGCTGTCACTCCACTGCCTTCCCACCACTGTTTTCTCTGCTTCCAGATCAAGTTTAGTGAAACCCCTTATTCTGGTTTCCGGACTGATCTGCTAGTCCCTTTGAATTTTATTTGCCTTCCTATCCAGCCTGTACCACGAAGGCAACCCTTTTTCCAGTGCTTTCAACATAGAATTTCTTGCCCCATTGGCCGTTTGTCAAACTGGCCCATCTTTCTCTATGAAAAGTTGCTGGAGAGGTCACACAATGCAAATTGAATCCACTGTACTTTTCAAGCTACCTCGCTTTCACTGCTACCTGGTGTTACTTTTGTTACATGACTTACTACAGTGACCAGAGCAGCATTTTGTATTTTTCATTCAGCTTCTCCTACACTTAAACAGATGATCTCCTCCCTGATTCTTACAGTCTCAAAATGTATTTATATTTTCAGTTTTCAGTTTTCTATTCCCTGGTTCTGTCTCACAAGAGGAAATAGTACTCTTTCCTTTCCAAAGGCAACATTTTCATTTTGTTTCTGGTTACAATTTTTTTTTTTCCCTGTTCTCTCCTTCAGTTTTCTTCTATTGTGTCCTGTATTCTTCTCCCGTCAAGTCCCTGATGCTGCTGTCCACCATTCCTTCCCAAGTATTTTCCTCAAAATCCTATCTCTTTAAATCCTGACTGTTCAGAATATTGGAAAAGACCCTGATGCTGGGAAAGATTTTAGGCAAAAGGAGAAGGGGGCGGCAGAGGATGAGATAAGACAGCTTCATTACCTCAATGGACATGAATTTGAGCAAACTCTGGGAGATAGTGGAGATCAAAATGTGGTTCCCAAGCTCCAATGGGAGTTCTCTGCTTTCTTGTATCACATTTTGTTGCATTTTACATCTCATTTGTTATTCAGCACTAACTATAAGAACAGACATGTCCTTCTTCACTAGATTCAATGTTCTTCGAAAGCATGTTCCTCTCTTACACATTTGGCCATTGTTTTTCTCTTTTTTAATTTTCTCAACCCTACCTCGCAGATTATCTATTTAATGTATCAGATGAGTGGTGCTGTCTGTATTAAACCATGTGAAGAGCAGATAAAGAAGAAACTCAAAATCGTGTAGTTCTTTAGGTACCAAATTTATTCTCAGCCATATAAATATACTGTTGTGAGATTCCAGCCAATTATTCTTACAGTGAGGTCAGAAATGGTGGTTTTAAAGAATGGAAAGAATGATGAATTTAAAATATCAAAAATTTCATGACTAATTTTATAATTCTTTTGAAATTTTAGAGATGAACTGACCCCAAAAATGATTTTATATTCTAGTCAGCTTGAAAATTAATGTATCAAATTGTGACAGCTGAGTAATTTTGAGTAGGATTGACAGGTATACCTTGTTTTGCCAACAGTAACTTTGGTACTTCTGAAATTGTGATTTGAAAATGGCATTGTCATGGAAACAGTAGAGCAGTCTTTTTTAAAAAAAAAAACCTCTGTTAGCCAGAACATAAACTAATACTATAATTATTTCTGAAATGGCTTATTGAATAGACTTGTGAAACTAGCAATTTATTAGACTTTTAATGATACCCAGACCAAAGACTGAGGGGGCTGTGTATCTTGCCTTGTCCTATGTGTTTTAGAGGCTTTTCATTCTCTTGCTGTTTTACTTCTTAATACTCTTACTGGAACTTTATGCTCCTTTTTATTTTTTTAATTGCAGTACAGTTGACTTATGATGTGTTCATTTTTACTGTACAGCAAGGTGATTCAGTTTTATATTTCTTCATATTCTTTTCCATTATGGTTGATTATCAGTGAACACAGTTCCCTTTGCTCTACAGTAGGACCTTGTTTTATATGTAATAGCTTACATCTGCTAACACCTCTTCCCCTTGGCCAACACAGGTCAGTTCTCTCTGTCCCTGAGTCTGTTTATGTTTGGTAGATAGGTGCATTTGTGTCATATTTTAGACTCTACATATAAGTGATATCATATGGTGTTTGTCTTTCTCTTTCTGACTGACTTAGTATGTTAATTTCTAGTTGCATCCACATTGCTGCAAATGGCATTATTTTGTTCTTTTTTAAAGCCTGAGTAGTATTCCATTGTGTGTGTGTGTGTGTGTGTGTGTGTGTACACACGTACGTACCCGCCACATCTTTATGCATTCATCTGTGGATAGACCTTTAGGTGGCTCTGTGTCTTGGCTATTGAGAATAGTGCTGCTGTGAACATAAGGGTGCCTGGGTCTTTTTGAATTATTTAGTTCTCTCTGGGTATATGCCCAGGAATGGGATTGCTGAATCATATGGTAATTCTATTTTTTGTTTTCTGGGGAACCTCCATACTGTTTTCCAAGTGGCTGCACCAACTTGTATCCCCACCAATGGTGTAGAAGGGTTCCCTTTTCTCTCCAGCATTTGTTTGTAGACCTTTTAGTGATGGGCATTCTGACCAATGTGTGAGGTAGTACCTCACTAGTTTTTATTTGTATTTTTCTAATAATTGGTGATGTTGAGCATCTTTTCATATCCCTGTTGGCCGTCTATCTATGTGTCTTCTTTGAAGAAATGTCTACTTAGGTCTTCTGCTCATTTTTCGATTGGGTTGTTTGGTTTTTTGTTATTTAGTTGTATATGAGCTGTTTGTAAATTTTGAAAATTAAGCACTGTTGGTCACATTGTTTGCAAAGTTTTCACCCAATCTGTGGTTGTCTTTTCATTTTGTTTATGGTTTCCTTTGCCACGCAAAAGTTTGTAAGATTGATTAGGTCCCATTTGTTAATTTTTATTTTTGCTGCCTTGGGAGACCTAAGAAAACATTGGTAGGATTTATGTCAGAGAATGTTATTGCTTACAGTCTCCTGTAGGAGTTTAATGGTTCATGTCATATATTTGAGTCTTTAAGCTATTTTGAGTTTATTTTCGTGTATGGTGTGAAAGTGTGTTCTAATTTCATTGATTTACATGCAGCTGTCTAACTCGCCCAGCACCACTTGCTTAGGAGACTTTCTTTTTCCCATTGTATATTCTTGCTTCCTTTGTTGAAGATTAATTGACTGCAGGTGTGTGGGTTTATTTCTGGGCTCTCTGTTCTATGAGGTTTTATGCTTTTGAGCAGTGTTGGTTACTGAAGATTCTGTGATCAGGTTTAGAGGAAACAGTGATAAGATATTTCATGGAACAGGAAAGAATCATAGAAAGAGTCTTGATCAGAAATATCTTGTATACATAGGACTTCCCTGGTAATCTAGGGGTTAAAACTCCATGCTTCCACTTTAGGGGGTGTAGAATGGGGATCCCTGGTTGGGGAAGTAAGATCCCACATGCTGTGTGGTGTGGCAAAAAAAATTAAATAAAAAAAAAAAAAAAGGAAACATCTTCTCTAAGAGTATTCTTACCATTTGTGGAGAGTAGCCTGCCAGGGTCCAGCCCCCACAGGATCCAGGGGAACCCGAAGGAGAAATGGCGTTGGCGAATGAATGAATGAATGAGGAATAGAGGAGAGAAAGAGGCTGATATTCCTTGGTTTACACAGAAAGCTAATAAAGTCTTAGAAGCCCAGGCAGGAAAGTGAACGCAGAGAGCCTCTGTGTTCCAAGGGATCAGCCTGAAAAAGAGAGAGAGGGAGAGGGAGAGAGAAAGAAAAAGAAAAACACGGGGTGACCAAGCTTCTTTGGTGAGCGAGGCCTTTACTTTTATTTTCAAAAGGGACTTTTATACCTTAATTTGTACATAGAGGGAAATGAAAGATACAAGGTTATACAGAGTCAGCCCAAACATTCCAGCAGTTTTGCCCTTATTGAAACCAAGATTTTTTCTGCATACCTTTCCCACAAACGATGTTGTGTACTTTATCTTCTGGCCTTGGAGGCCTGTGAACATTTTATTTTATGACCCTCTTTTGATAAAGGCTGCTCAACCAGAAAACTTATTTTCCCTCAAAGTGTTTTCTCTTTATATTTCTAATCTATGTCAGCCTCAGAAAATGCTAAACAGAGTTACATTTCTCACAGAGCAAAGGTGCAGTGAGTTATAAGAAAGAAAGAACCAATTAGCTGAAAGGTCTGATGTGGTTAAATTCAAGGCTACACTTGTTTTTCTTACATTCCAGCTATGTTAACTAATGCACTCCCAGGTGCACGGTGGATAAGAGATATGGGAACTTAGCAGCAAGCATTGGCCCAATAATGAAATCCCACACCAGCACTACTCTAAGAACTTTTAACTCTTTGAAAGGCTCTATGTTTTAGGCTTCCCATGCCTCTCACAGTTGGGAGGCTGTGAACAATCATATGCGTAGCTGCAAGAGTCTGGATAAACCTGCCAAGCAAGCTAGAATGCTAACAGAGGGGGTTTGATTTGAAATATTCCTCTCATGTCCAGGAGACTTATTAGCTAGAGCCCTAAGTTGATTTTTCCAGAGAAAGGTGGTCGGGGATAGCCCCCTGTTACTGTCAGGAGAGTTGGTGAAAGGCACAAAACCCGTAAGAGAGATTCTGGTTTTGAAGCCTTGCTTAACAGTTCTCTTCCACATGACCTTGTCATGGGTGGGATGGTGGCCCATGCTGGCTCCCGGCAGTAGCCTAAGGATACACAAGTTTTAGAAAGAGAAGAGAAAAAGAAACATGAGATAGGTCATCCAGCATCAGGTTACTTTCATCCTTTTCCTGACCCCCTTAAACTTCTCTTCTTGCTTTATCATGAGAACTCAAAATTTCTTGTGACTTGTAGGACTCAGACTTTTTTTTCAAACAGTTGCCTGCAGAAGAATCACCTGAGAAACTCATTCATCACAGTGTCACAGGTGGGTCCCACCTTGGGCCCACCTCCAAGTGATTTTGACGTGTGTGATCTTGGACCAAACTCGGAGAAGCCCAGCCAGAGCCAGAGAACTAGCTAGGAAGGCCCAAGTTTGCCTTATTGGACTGTGTGATCTGGTTGCATCCCTTACTCAGTTTTGTTTGTTTGATTTGTTAAAATCTAGAGTACAAACAAGCCAGAGAAATCTTTTCTGGAGCAGTAAGTGCCTGAATTATTCTGTTTGTACATATAACCTGTGACTGGTTCACAATTCAAGTTTGATAGTAGTCCTGTTCCCACTAATTTGGCATTTGCTACCACAAATATATCTACTACCAACTCCTTCTCCACTATCTTGACATCCTATAGAGTTTGTTGTTTTTCTCTTTATTTTCATCTTTTAAAAGCTGATTTTTTTTTTTTTTTAACTTCAAGATCTTTTAATCCTGTGACTCTTAGCTAGGGGCTATCCCCCTCCCCCACCCTGCCTCCTCTGGGACATTTAGCAGTGTCTGGAGACATTTTTGAATTGCTAGTCTGGGAAGAGGGTGAGGTGAGGTGAGGTGAAGTCGCTCAGTCGTGTCCGACTCTTTGCGAACCTGTGGACTGTAACCTACTAGGCTTCTCAGTCCATGGGATTCTCCAGGCAAGAATACTGGAGTGGATTGCCATTTCCTTCTCCAGAGGATCTTCCCGACCCAGGGATCGAACCCGGGTCTCCCGCATTGGAGGCAGACGCTTTAACCTCTGAGCCACCAGGGAAGCCCTGGAAAGAGGGTAGTGGGTAAAATTCAGGGATGCTGTTAAACTTCACAGAATAACAATACCTCACAACCGAGGGGTTATCCAGCTTAAATGTCAGCACCACCAAGGTTGTGAAGTTCTGCTTTAATATCTGTTGTCATTATATGGCTCCTCGAGGAGCAGTGTATTTTTCCTTTATGTGACATGCTAGATGAACATGATGATGATGCAGGAATTGTAAATGTTGATGGAGAGATCAGAAAAAAGACATTTAGAAAACTCATTTGATTCCTTTCCCTGTTTCTGTGTAATTTGAGGATTAAAGGAAAATGGTTGTTCATCTGATAGTGTTCTAAACCTAGGATCATTGGCTGTGTCCACGGCCTATCTTTTGAAGTTTACCTTTCAGCTGTTACTAATACTTCAATACTATCTACAATATAGTTTTTCAAACTGCATATTGTGACCCACTGGTAGGTTGTGAAATTATTGTAGCAGGTGATAACCAGCATTTTTGAAAAGTTAAATACAAAATAAAAGAGTCCACCACATCTAGTAAGAGTAGGTTTTGTCTTGTGAAACCTATTTTAATTATATATTGTCAAGGAGGAAAGTTCCTTTTTCCTAATTCTTCCTAGATAATTATTCTCTTTCCTACTCTTCTAATTCTTTGGCTGTGACCCTATGAATTAGACTGACAATAGATTAATAAGAAAACAAACAGAAGTTTATGCTTACACGTGGGAGCACTCAGGGATGAGTAACTCTAGGGTTAGCTAGAACTTGGGCTTACATAGCATCTTAGCAAAGAAACAATAAATTTTAAGTGACAAGACAAAGGAAAAGGACTTTGAGTTTCTAGGGCAACAAACTGGGAAGGTAAATGTATGGGAAGCTAATGGTCAATAAAAGATAGTTGGTAGGGTTACATGGTTCCTCTGGTGCCATCTCCAGGGTGATAAGGGTCTAAATTTGAGTTTAATTGTCCTTCCTGGCAAAGAAAAAGTGTAAGGGAGGGGCACCTGTGTAAATTCATGTCCTGCTTTTGGGTGTATAAGGACAGGCAAAGAACTTCCTTTGTTTTTGCTTTTCCTCAGTTGTTCTTAACTTAAAACAGTCCTTAAGGACCAAAGTAGTCCTTACAGACACTAGCATGGCGTGTTTTGAGGTAGCGTACTTGCCCACTACAGCCAGCATCTGTGCATGGGTGTCTGGGTCATGATGTAAAAGTATATTTCTTGCTGTGGCTTACAGGGAAAAAATGGAAAGCCAGTAACTCCAATTAATTATAAAAGCAATATTAGCTGCATGTTTTATAGTTCCAGAAACTAAGATTTAATTTATTGATTTTGGGGAGCAGAAAACTTAGTTCAGTTTTTTAATTAGAAAATTTTGGCTTTATACTGTCATATGGTAATTTTAGAATGCATTTTGAATTTATAAGATTTTTTGATAAAATAAATACTGGGTTTGGCAGCATTCTTGAATTGTAATTTTGTTTCATTAAAGATCATTGTTTACATGTGCAGTAATGTATCAATATCAATGGAGTCCCAATAATAAGATTTGGATATTAACTGATTAGAAACTGCTTACATCACAGTGTTATGGAACTTTTCCATTGTCTACAAAAAGCTAACATTTCAGAATAAATTCAAACTTTTTACATAGAGTTTTTGAGTTGAGACACGCACCTAGTTGACAGATTTTAATTTCATATTAAAGATTAATTCTGAAGATTAAAATATTAAACATTAATTCAAATGTAATTTATTAAAATTAAAATATTAAAGATTAAGTAATATACAACTAAACCAAAATATTAAAAGATTAATTCTAATATTTATTTTAGGTTAAATTTGGTAGAGGCTTTTGTAGAAGATGCAGAATTGAGGCAGAGTTTACAAGAAGATTTACTGCGTCGATTTCCAGATCTTAACCGACTTGCCAAGAAATTTCAAAGACAAGCAGCAAATTTACAAGATTGTTACCGACTCTATCAGGGTATAAATCAACTCCCTAATGTTATTCAGGCTTTGGAAAAATATGAAGGTAAAAAATTATTTTGTTTTTGTTTTCCTTCACTTCAGATATACTTAGCAAGTGTGCTGTCCTTTTTAAAGTTGGTTCTGGTAACTTGTCTTTAAGTTTTTCTAATAACAGGTTTGTATTGCCCTCTGGCTACATTGCAGAAGCCAGAAGTTGTGAGACAGTTTAGAATTCTTGTTTTTTAAAATGAATATTAGGATTATGAGGTTTATTAATAGATCTCTTGCACTAACAGGGGAGGCTAAATAAGTTTTGATTGATGAAGCAGATTAACAAGACCCAAAATGACAGTGCTTATGAATGTTTGGTTTATTACAGGGAAGGGATGCAGTCTGGCAGTCACACTGGAGTAAGGATAATGTGTCAGAGCCGAAAGCTGTCAGAGCAGTGGGGCCAGGGAGTTTAGGTTCTGGTACCTATGGAAAAGTCCTTGATGAGGTATACCTTCTCAGATCAGGGACCACTAATGTAAGGAGAACATCCTGGAGCCAGGGAGCTTTAAACAGTTTTGTTGGACTTTTTAATATTTTGCTGTTCTTGTGGACGGTTTCCTGTTCTGTAACTAGCTTCCACAGAAGAGCCCTCTTAGGGCCTCACTGAGACCGGGTACAAGTCATCAATCACAATGCTACTAAGCTGAATGAACTACCTTGAATCTCCTTGGTCTAGTGATTACAAAATAACACAATTAGTATGTTTCATGCCTTGACCAGGGGGCTGCCATGTAGGAACTTTAAGAAAACATTGTAGGCTAATTCCAGGCCTGCTGGAATTAACCTTTCCAGTACACTTATGAAAGAAAGTTAAGACAGAAGGTCTTGGTGGTAACAGTTGAAGTCAGAGGGAAGCTACTAGAATAAAGTAAGCAGAGTCATATAATAGTTAATCAATATAATATTAGTGGATAAAATCAGATTGCTCTTAATGAGCATAGTTTTTAAAGTGAACATAAGTTTCTACATTAAATAGTAAGTACAAAGGTATATGTCTAATATATAAAGCATTTTAAGTTTCAGAGTTAAAAATCAGTATCTCTTAGAACTATTAAAAATAAAACTTTGAATTTTATATGAAAACTTGAACTTTTTTGGAGGTAGATTTAGAACAATGATGACTAGTACAAAATAAGTATAGATTTAACTTAAATTTTGTGATAACCTTTTCTCTTACTTATCTAGCAGAATGTTAAAGAATAGCTAACTGCTTTCTTTTCAGAGTACCACTGTATATAAAGTAATCCTGTTCTAGTCAAGGCTTCTCATTAGACCAGGGAGACTTATGGTCTTGTATTTAGTGCCACCAAAGTGAAATTAGAGGAGTTGGGTCTTTTCTGTTTCACATTTCTTACTGTGGCTTAATTTCCCTTCTTGTGCCTCTATTTCTTCACCCTATAAATGAATATCTTTTACTGTTTTGATTTCCTGATTGCATCTCCTCTGGCTTCCTTTCTGCAGGATTAGCTGGAAGTGCCAGGGGATTGACCAGTGTTAGGGGTGTAATCAAGGTGTGATCATAGAGATAGGCTGTCTAAACAATTCACTCTTACCACTTAATATCAGCTGTTTTAAACATTCCTCTTCTCATCTCTCACTTCATAAGGTAAAAAAGGTTTCCTTGTCCCTGCGTCCCCTTCTTATACCTGCACTCAATGAAGTTTCTGAAAGCCTACATTTTCTTCTTCCGTTGATTCCACTGGCTTCAGCCCTACCTGTAGTACTGAAATGGCATTTGTTGAAACTTCTTGTTGCTAAATTCAGTGAACATGATCTAGTCTTACCTAACCAGGTTTCACTGGTGTGTCTGATAGTCTTTTTTTTCTCCCAGTTTTATTTAGATATAATTGACACATACCATTGTATCAGTTTGAGAGGGTAACAGGCAGGAAGGCCAGGGGCCTCCAAACGGAGGAAACAGCCTGCAAGTGTCAGACATTTTATCTCTCTTAAGCGGCAGGAGGAAACTAGCGATATTTTTTCCTTCTCTATACAAACTTAAAAGGTTTCTCTTAAAATTCTGTGTTGCCATAGTGACATCTGATATCACCTGAAGTTAATCAATGTCTTTTTCTTATGGAAATGTTTGTCTTAAGCTATGCTAATGTACTATGCATCCACCCCAAACTCTGTCTTCAAGTTGGTTCCGCCTTTTGGGCTCAGAACCTACTTGATAAACCAGTATGTTATACTCCTATATTGTTCCTCTAATCTATGTAAATGAAACTTTTTGTAGGTGACCTGCCCTTCTTCAAGATTCAAGTTAATCATTTTATGGCCCAAGATAAACCATTTGGAGCCAAGGTTATCCCAAAATACATCTTATGGGTGAGGGGCCTGGTGCCATTCTAAGTTAACAGGCTGCTGGTGACTATATAACATCCAGCTGAAGGCTAGCAGGGGGGTACTCTTTCTACCCCCTTCTGATGCCTATGTCAGAAGCTTTCTCTATCTCCTTTATACTTTAATAAAACTTTGCTACATAAAAGCTCTGAGCAATCAAGCCTCGTCTCTGGCCCCGGTTTGAATTCTTCTCCTCCGGAGGCCAAGAATCCCGGCGTCGTAATTCAACAACAACCTTTCAAGTTTAGGTCTACAACACAATGATTTGATATGTATATATACTGTGTAAATCACCACAATATGTTTAGTTAACATGTCACCTCACCTCACGTAGTTATTTTTTTCTCTTGTGATGAGAACTTTTAAGATATAATCTCTTAGCAACTTTCAAATATACAATACAGTTTTGCTTTGTTTTTTTTTTAACTACAGTCGCCATGCTGTACATTACATTGCCAGGACTTTAAAATCTTACAACTTGAAATTTGTACCTTTTGACTACCTTCACCTGTTTCCTCCCCCAGTTGTCTCTGGCAGCCATGAACTCTGTTCTGTTTTTATGAGTTTGGTCTTAATGGATTTCACATGTAAGTGCGATTATAGAGCATTTAAGTTCCCTGTCTCTTTTTACTTGACGTATGCTCTCTGGTTCCATCCGTGTTGTTGCAGATGGCAGGATGTCTGTCTTTATGGTTGAATGATACTCCATTATGTGTTTCTGTCACATTTTCTTTATCCGTTCCTTTCCTGGTGGGCACTCAGGTGGTTTCCATGTCTTGGCTGTTGTAAATAATGCTGCAGTGCATGTGGGAGTGCAGATATTTCTTAAAGATAATGATTTAGTTTTCTTTAAATATATATATATGTATATACCTAGAACTGGAATTGCTGAATCCTTTTTTTTTTTGCCTTCCCTTGAGTGTAGCCACCCCCCAACCCAGTTCTATTTTTGACCCTCTTTTCACTCAGTAATTAAAACTTTAAAGCTGGGATTCTTGAATGCATTCTTGAAAGTATCTTGAGATTTCATGCAAAATTTTGTGTATATGTATTTTGACGGGGGGGAGGATCTATAATTTTCATCAGATATTCAAAAGCATATGTAACCCCCCCCCCGCAAAAAATGTAAGAAATTCTGATTTGCACATTATTTGGGGACTCTTTCCTCATTCCTTGGTATGTGCACAGAAGTTAGAAATTTGACTTGTAAGTAGCACTCTTAACAACCTTCCTGCATATGTGTGGCTTAATGTGACTGAACAACAACAATAAAATGTACTTGAGGGTTTTCAACAAGTCAGTTATGAGATCATAACATTATGAATATTTAATGCTTCATATTGTCAGTTTTTTAACTGATGTTTTTATAGATTATACTCCATTTAAAGTATTGTAAAATATTGGCTATGTTCCTATGCTGTACAAATTAATCCGTAATGTTACCCATTGTAGTTTGTGCCTCTTGATTTCCTATCCTTCAATTGCCTCTTCTCATTCTTTCTCCCTGCTGGTTGAGCGACTGAACAACAGCATTTAGAGAACAGTGCTCTCTGTATCTGTGAGTCTGTTTCTGTTTTATTTGTTCTATTTTTTAGATTCTGCATATGAGTAATAACACACAGTAGTTGGCTTTCTCTAACTTCTTTCTTTGTTTTGTTGTTAAATATGTTTATTTGGCTGCACCAGGTCCTGGTCGCAGCATACGGGATCTTTGCTGTGTCAAGAGGACCTTTTGATGCTCAGTGGCATGTGGGTTCTTAGCTCTCTGATCATTCTGTTTTTCATGGTGGCTGCACCAGTTTACATTCCCACAATACAAGGTTCCCTTTTCTCTACAGCCTCGCCAACAATTTATTTGTGGTCTTTTTGATGATAGCCATTCTGACAGGTGTGAGGTGACATCTCATTGTGGTTTTGATTTGCATTTTTCTGATGATAGCAGTGTTGAGCATCTTTTCATGTGCCTCTCTTGAGTTTTTTAAAAAACACAGTAGAATGGCATTTTGCAGAGTTCAGTATAGCTTGTTAGCCTACTGATTTCATCGAGAAAGCCGAAATAGGCTAATTTATGAGGAAAAATCAAATATGCTGTCTTTAAAAGTAAAATCATTAAAAGTTTTAAAAAGATATATTTGTATATTACTAGAAATTGAGTATGTTCTGCCATTGTGTGATGTTTTAGTTTTGACTAACTCTAGGTTTAATGTTATTTTAATGTTATTCCTGGAAAAAATGAAAATAAACTCAGAGACAGCAGAGGGCAGCAACAGTTTAGAAAGTAGATTTGCATTGAGTGATGAAAGCTCTAAATTCTTTCTCCTCTTTAAAAAAAAAAAAGGCTATTTTAAAGTATAATTGGCCTCTGTTATTCCTCGTATCTTTTAAAATTAAAAAGTTGAGGCACACATTTACAACATGGATGGATCCAGAGATTATCATACTAAATAAAGTCAGAAGAGAAAGGCAAATACCTTATGATACCATTTATATATGGAATCTAAAGCATGACACAAATGATCATAGTTGTGAAGCAGAAACAGACTCATAGACAACAGACCTGTGGTTGCCAGGAGGGAGGAGGGGGAGGGGGAGGGAAGGATCGGGCGTTTGGGGATAGCAGATGCAAAGTATATATGGAATAGATAAAAAACAAGATTGTACTGTACTGTACAGGGAACTATATTCAGTATCTTGTGGTAAACCATAATGCAGAGGAATGTGAAAAAATATGTATAACTGAGCCATTTGGTTGTACAACAGAAATTAGCACAATACTGTAAATCAACTAAACTTGAATAAAATTTTTTTTAAAAGCTGAGGCACAACCTAAAACAATGATAATCTGCATTTGGAGCAAATATCTGACAGTGCTTAAAACAACTGTGAGTATCAAGGTTATTTTATTGATGAACTTTATTGTAAAAGCTATCTTACTGAGGTTTATAATCCTTCCCCCCACCACGTCCAAATTAAAAACCTTACATGTGCTATTTTCCTTCCCCTGGTCTGTACATCCTCCTCAGTGAACCCATAGTAATCTTTTTTTAGCATGTCTGATTGTGTCATTTCTTTCCTTTTGGTTCTGAACACGTTACTTTGCTTCCTGTAGCCTTCTAGAAACAGCCCTGTTCCTGCTCCTGGTATGGCTGCTGTTGCTCATTCAGGCTCCCTCATTCTCCCTCACTTCACCGCTCTGCTAACTAGGTTGTTTCTCCAGACTGCTCTGGTGACATATGCTTTTCTGCACGTTTTTACCTTGTCTTTATTGCACTTTACTTACCTTGTCTATGTGATGGACCCCACTAATATTTAAGATTGAGCTCAAACCTCACTCTTTCTATGAAGCCTCCTCTGCCTTCATTTTTCTGGTTTCCATAGTACCTTGTGCTTATCTTCATTGCTTTTTAAAAACCCTAAATGACATAGTTCAGTTCAGTTCAGTTGCTCATTTGTGTCTGACTCTTGGCAACCCCATGGACTGCAGCACGCCAGGCCTCCCTGTCCATCACCAACTCCCGTAGTTCATTCAAACTCATGTCCATTGAGTCAGTGATGCCACCCAGCCATCTCATCCTCTGTCATCCCCTTCTCCCACCTTCAATCTTTCCCAGCATCAGTTCTTCGCATCAGGTGGCCAGAGTATTGAAATTTCAGCTTCAGCATCAGTCCTTCCGATGAATATTCATGACTGATCTCTTTGCTGTCCACGGGACTCTCAAGAATCCTCTCCAACACCACAGTTCAAAAGCATCAATTCTTTGGTGCTCAGCTTTCTTTATAGACGGACCTTTGTTGGCAAAGTAATGTCTCTGCTTTTAATATGCTGTCTAGGTTGGTCATAGCTTTTTTTCCAAGGAGCAAGCATCTTTAGTTTCATGGCTGCAGTCACCATCTGCAGTGATTTTGGAGCCCAAGAAAATAAAGTTTCACTGTTTCCATTTTTTTCCCCATCTATTTGCGATGAAATGATGGGACCAAATCCATGATCTTAGTTTTCTGAATGTTGAGTTTTAAGCCACCTTTTTCACTCTCCTCTTTGACCGTCATCAAGAGGCTCTTTAGTTCCTCTTCACCTTCTGGCACAAAGGTGGTGTCATCTGTGTATTTGATGTTGTTGATATTTCTCCTAATAATTTTGATTCCAGCTTGTGCTTCATCCATCCCAGCATTTCTCATGATGTACTCTGCATGGAAGTTAAATAAGCAGGGTGACGATATACAGCCTTGACATAATCCTTTCCCAATTTGGAACCAGTCTTTTGTTCCATGTCCAGTTCTAACTGTGTTTCTTGACCTGCATACAGATTTTTCAGGAGGCACAGTAAGTTAGTTTAATAATAATCTCTCCTTTTAACCTGATTGCTTAGCTTCCTTCTAAATGGGAAATAAGAGTATGAAAGCAATTTATTTGGCATTTCTGAAAAGGAATCTGGTTTACTAATGTAGCACTTTTTAAACCTTAGGCTTATATAAAGCTATAGTTTAAGATCTGGTTGGTTTTTGTGTTTTGGAGATATTTTCTTTAAATTTGGTTTTTATCAGTTTTTAAAAGCAAGGTAAACTCTGTAGTAATTATTCTGCCATCCAGAGGTAATCATTATTAATATTTTGGTATATGTTGTTTCATTCTTTAAACAAAATTATAGAAGATTAGTTCTGTTTAACATGTGCTTTGACAGTGAAGACTTGTTCTAATGTAGTTCATGTATTAGGGAATAATTGAGCATAATGTGAATTTTACGTTGCTTATATACATTTTTGTCTATGGGAAACACTAGGTGAATGCAAAAAATTGCACCCAGCTGAACTGAGCAGTGTAGGAATACACAAAACGCACACTCCCACACACTCCCACCCCTCAGACATCTGTGATCTCAGTTCACCGTGTGTGTCGTGAGCCACGCTTATTCGAGTCTGGTGTTACAACTTTGCACTCCAATTTAGATGACTCACCATTGTATAATAACTCACGAGCTGCAGCCTTTTGGAAGTCCATCTCAAGAGCGAACTTTGTCTTTTGTGAGGTAAAATGCATTATTTATTGTAGTATTTATATAGTTCCTATCAAAACTGTACAATTGTTCCTATCATTAAGAAAAAAAAATTTTAATAAATTTTTTCTTTATTTCTTTATGGAAGTATAGTTGACTTACCCAGTTAGTGTCAGAGAAAATCGCTTGGTATGGCGGGAACCTCCACACAGTGGGTGACCAGAAATGAACTAGTGTGTGTAAAGGAGACGGAGGAGGGAGACTCACAGATGGGAAGGAAAATGGGGAAAACTGAGGTTTCCTTTACAGTCATAACCCCTTAAGATTATTTTTTCCTTCATCTCACACATCAATTCCTATAGCAATTTTCTCATCTTTTATTTAGAGTATAATTTAAATGTCTTCTTTCTTGTCTTCCCATTGCTACTTAGATCACTACTTTGACTATCTTCAGTCTTATCTTCAATGATAAAAGCTTTCACATTCTTGAGTCAATATTCATATTATCTCTGCATTTCTATTCTTTCAGTCACCAAAATACACTAACTGATCACCATAATAAAAAGCAAACAACGTTGGTGAGGATGCAGAGAAATTTTCTTGTAGACTTTGTGACTAAAACTATAAATCAGTAAAGCCTTCCTGGAAAAATAACTTGTCAAAGTATAATTATTTGCCATTCAAATGCAGACAAGAGGGCAAAAGTCTAGAGGGATAAAAAAAATTAACAGGTTTTTCTTCTAGAGTTAGATTGGAAGTTGACATTTTTACATTATTACTTTTATTATTAAAAAAAATGCAGAGCCTAGTGCAAAAATAGTTTCAGGAATTTACTAATAGAAAAACAAAACACCAGAGGTGGGGTGGAGGGAATACCAGAAAGTTATTCAAACCTTTTAAGTTTATGCATAATAATTTCCTAGAACTTTAAAATAACAGTAGATGTTAGCTAAATATAATTTATATGTTATAAATATTTTAAAATAATGAAAAATAACTTAATATTTAAAATATAATATCAAACAACGGTTAATTATAGCAACTGACAGTTGGTACTATTTTTACTATTGTAAAATTGGTACTATTTTTTTAATTAAGGGTACAGTTAGTACATTTTTATCCCACCGATGTATTGTTACACTTTTTCATATAGCCAGTTTTGTTATAATGTGACATATGCATCCCTATGCAAAACTTTAATTAAAACCAGTTTACAAGGTAAAAGAGGTCAAGATAGAACAGTCAGAAACTTCATCAGTGACACTCTGGTCCCCAAATGTGTGGAGGTTCCCCCCCAACACCAAGTAACTTCTGTGACACTGACTGACTACAATTAATTGCGATTTAACTCAATCCCGACATGATGCCCTAGAGATAGCATCAGATTCCACAGGTTAAGGGCTCAATCCCACAAGACAGCCTCTAACCTCTCCACCCTTTCTAAAACCCAGGTATCGCCTGTGCTTCTGACCAAGTGGTCCCAATGACCACCCCTCCCTTGGGGGTTAATTTGCTTGAGCAGCTCACAGAACTTAGGGAAGCACTTGGTTATACTTACTGATAAAGGATGCAGATGAACAGCCAAATGAAGAGAGGACAAGTCTGGGAGGTTCCTAGACATAGGCGCTTGTCCTTTGAGGTGGGAGCATGTCATTCTGCTATAGATGTATTTGCCCACCTGAAAGTTCTCTGACCCCTTCCTCCCACTATTGGGTTTTGGAAGGCCTCCTCATGTAGCCACGGTCAATTATTAACTCCATTTCCAGCTGTTCTCCCCTCCGTGGATGACAGGAGTTGGGGTTAGAGCTAAACATTCCAAACTCCTAATCAGGCTTGGTCTTTCTGGTGAGCAGCCCACCTCAGGTCACCTTATTAGAATATGAGATGCTCCTATTGCTCTTCTCACTAGGAAATTTTAAGGGTTTTAGGAACTCTACCAGGAACCAGGGGCAGAAACCCGCATATATTTTCTGTTACAGAGACTAGCACAGTGTAAAATGATACTCATAACTAATCAGTGAAATCAGAAGAGAAAGTCTGCGTACGAAAGAAAATACAATTTTGTCAAAATGACAGTAGTAATAAAGGGAAACAAGGTATGTTGTCAGAGAAAGAATTACTTGCAAATAAAGGAATGGGAACACGTGGCAGTGATTAGCAAAGGGGATGACATGACCAGAGGATCTGAAAAGTAGGAGAGGGCAAGAGTGATGAGGGAGGAAAAGAGGTCAAAAATGTCTTGTGATAAACCATAATGGGACAGAATATGAGGAAAAGTATATATATGTATGACTGAGTCACTTTGCTGTTGAGCAGAAATTAACACAGCATTATAAATCAACTATACTTCATAAATTAAATTTAAAAGAAACTAATAGGGTGACTGTTGGCAGTGAAGGAATAACAGAGATGCCCTTGTGTTGAAGGCTGTTACTCACAGTGATTGAATTATTTTGTTTACTGTGATTCACTGCACTTCAACTCTTGGTTTCTTTACTAATTTGGTAATATTTTGACTCCAACCTCATATTTGTGTGAATACTGTAAACTTTAATTAGCAGCATCTTGCCAACCTTTTTTACACTTACATGAATTTTTAAATCTGTTTCATACATATATTTAAGGGTGAGATAAAGTTTAATTGTACTTAATAAAACTTCTAGACTGGAATTAAAAAGATGAGAAAATGATGTTAAATTAGTCATGGTAAGGTGGGCATAGAATAAATTTTTACATCTTTGTTAGTTGAAACTCATGTCTTTTTATTACCGTATACCAAAATATTTACTGGAACAAGAATGCTAATACTAACTTTACTGTTATTTTTCTTAATTTATTTAATTTGTTTTTGGCTGATCTTTGTTTCTGTTGCGTGGGCTTTCTCTAGTTGCTGCGAGTGGGGGTTGCTCGTCATTGCCGTGCGGTGGGCTTCTCAGTGGTGGGCTTCTCACGCAGCGGCTTCTCTTGCTGCTGAGCACAGGCTCTAGGTGTGCAGGCTTCAGTAGTTGCAGCCCGTGGCCTCAGTAGTTATGGCACACGGACCTAGTTTCTCCACAGCACGTGGCATCTTCCAGGAAAGAGATTGAACCCATGTTCCCTGTGTTGGCAAGTAGATTGGTGTCCACTGGACCACCAGGGAAGTCCCTAGTACTAACTTTATAATTAATTTAGACTTTAGGTTGGTTTTTCTGGTCTTAAACTATTTTGGAAAGTCTGACTGAGTAGATCTATGACCAGTGGTAGGCCTTGGACCTGAGTGAGTGTCAGGAGGACCCGTGTAAAGAAGCACCTCATATGTAATCCAGAACTTGCCTATAGTTCATTTTTATTTTAGTGTTACTTACTCATTTAACTTGATTAGAACATCTTAGTGTCTTTTTCTTAATCATTTTGCCAACCATTTCCAATTATTTCTTAGTTACATTAAATAAGATGTAAATGATTTGAGAAAGATGTTTACCAATAATTTTGGTGCAACTGCAGCCAATTTACCTAGCAGCTTCAGCTTTGCCACACACTGATCTAGGAAAGTCTTGTGGTGGGAAGCTGGGGGCCTGTGGTGTGGCTGGCATCTGCCTGTGGTGGATAAGACCAGGCAACGCAAGCATAGGTGCTTAAAGGGGCCTGGCAGGTTACAGATAAATAGTGCAGAATGGTGGGCTGATCAGCTGCTGAGCTGGGGAAGTCATGGTCTGACTAAAGTGGACCACTGCTAGTCAGACCACTGATTATCACTGAATGGGAATTCTGACTGAGGATTTCTCATAAGGGCCCACGTTTCAGTGTCTACTGTGAATTCCTCTCTCTCAACTCTGCTTTGGTGTTCTCTCTGTAAAATGGCCCCAGTCATCTGCCCAGTAGCCTAAGCCTTGGGAATCAACCTTGCCTCTTGCCTCTCTCTTGTTGCATTCACTCAGTTACCAAGTCCTGTTGGTATCACATCATATGTACTCTTCACCTCAGACACCTTTCCATCCCACTGCCAGCTCCCTCAGGTCGGGTCAGTTCAGTCGGTCAGTCGCGTCCGACTCTGCGACCCCACGAATCGCAGCACGCCAGGCCTCCCTGTCCATCACCAACTCCCGGAGTTCACTCAGACCACATCCATTGAGTTGGTGGTGCCATCCAGCCATCTCATCCTCTGTCGTCCCCTTCTCCTCCTGCCCCCAATCCCTCCCAGCATCAGAGCCTTTTCCAATGAGTCAACTCTTCGCATGAGGTGGCCAAAGTACTGGAGCTTCAGCTTCAGTATCATCCCTTCCAAAGAAATCCCAGGGCTGATCTCCTTTAGAATGGACTGGTTGGATCTCCTTGCAGTCCAAGGGACTCTCAAGAGTCTTCTCTAACACCACAGTTCAAAAGCATCAATGCTTCGGCGCTCAGCTTTCTTCATGGTCCAACTCTCACATCCATACATGACCACTGGAAAAACCATAGCCTTGACTAGACAGACCTTTGTTGGCAAAGTAATGTCACTGCTTTTGAATATACTATCTAGGTTGGTGATAACTTTCTTTCCAAGGAGTAAGCGTGTTTTAATTTCATGGCTGCAGTCACCATCTGCAGTGATTTTTCAGCCCTCCAAAATAAATTCTGACACTCCTTAGTCCAGGCTATAATCCTTTCTTCCCTGAATTACTGTCAGCCTCCTAATGTTTTTGCTGTCTTTTGCCTTAGCACTCTCTAATCCATTATCTGCTTCAGCCAGCTGTCTTTCTTAATATGTAAATATATTTATATGTAAAAATACAAATGTCATTAGCCCTTCAGGGATTTTTCACTGCCTTTAGGATTGTAGTATAAGCTGGTTTGAAAGGCCCCTCATAGATTGTTGGCTCTGCCTATCTCTGTCTTTCCTTTCTCTGCTAGTACTCATTGCCAGTGTTTCTTACACTTTTTGACTATGACTCAAAGTAAGATTGGAGAAGGAAATGGCAACCCACTCCAGTATTCTTGCTTGGGAAATCCCATGGACACAGGAACCTGGTGGGCTACAGTCCATGGGGTTGCAAAGAGTTGGACACAACTGAGCAACTAACACTTCTACTTTTCACAGTAAGATATACATTTTCATTTGACGTAGTGCACTCCTGTGGGTGTGTCTGTGCACTGTTTAGAAACAAATTCAACTGAGTAAATTTTAAAGATCTTACTGGCTTTATTCAACAATTCAAAAACTGGGCAGGAGATAGAAAAGACTTCCATCTGTACAAAATGAAGGACTTTCATAGGCAGAAGGGAGCAGAAACAAGTTAATTTTGACAAAACAGCTAGCTGGTTATGGTAAGGTCTCTTTTCTTTAGGGGGATTGTAGGGGCCTATCAAACACATTATGTAACTGGTGCTGATCAGGTGATTGCCGACTGAGGCTTAAAATTCCATTTCTGGGAGAGCTGAAACTATAATTAAGGAAGCCTTGATTTGATGACCTGCGACTTAGTATAAGCAACTCCATTTGGGGCCCGTTGTCTTGTTTTTAACAACACATAGACACTGTATGCAGTGTCTATGAAAACTGAAATTATTATGTAGTAAATAGTATTAACTGAAATAATATATAAAACTTGAAGCAAATACAGTGTACTTTGACTTTTTTTCCCTTTGAAAAATGCTAAGACTTTTAAATTTTATGTTGGAGAAAGGTCTGCAGTTTGAAAACACAAATTGCATTTGTTTTTTGTCTGTTCACGTGAACTGAACATCCTCTGGACCTCACATACACTGCACAGTCATCAGCCTTTGTATGTGCTATTCCTTTAGATTCAGACATTTTCCCTTCCCGTCTCACTTGGCTTTGTTCTCGTCATCTTTTTTTTCAAATGTACTTTAAACCTTTTTTTAAAAAGTAATCTTTTTGCTTTTGGCTGTGCTAGGTCTTCGTTGCTGTGGTGACGTCTTTTCCCTAGTGGCAGTGGGGGCTTACTCTTCATGTTGGTACATGGCTTCTCTGTTGTGGAGAACGGACTCTAGAACGAGAGGGCTTCAGTAGTTCCGGCTCTAGAGCACAGGCTTGGTAGTTGCGGCACACAGGCTTAGTTGCTCCCTGTCATGTGGGATCCTCCCAGATCAGGGATTGAACCCGTATATCTCCTGCATTAGCAGGTGGATTCTTTTATCACTGAACCGCCAGGGAAGCCCTGTTCCTTCATCTTGGATTTTCATCTTTACAGTCATTTCTTGGGGTAAGCTGACCTTGTTCCTACCTTTGGGTACTCTCCTGTTCTGGTTTTGTTTCCAAAACCTTCCTGTATTTCCCTGTTGTTATTATCCTTGCTTGTCATCCTTTGTAATGAGTTTATCAGAAAAGTACCAGCATTTTATTTTGGGGCAATGCACATGTCAAAGTAGTTTTCGTTAGTGTTTTTCCCAGTAGAAAATTAACTTTTTTTTGTTTTGGCCATGCCATCTGACTTATGAGATCCTTATTCCTGGACGGGGATTGAGCCAGGCCCTGGGTTCAATGAAAGCCCTGAGTCCTAACCACTGAACCACCAGGGAAGTCCCCTGAAAATTAACTTCTCTAAATTCCCTAAGGATTGTCTCCTTAGTATTTCTGTCAATCAGTGGCATGAACATAGGTGAGATGGAGAAAAGTCCCAGAACTGGTGTTAATACACCAGTTAAGGTTTAGATTTAGAAGCTGGCTTGGGTATGATTCCAGAGTACATCTTAATGAACCACTTTCTCTTGATAAACTTAGGAGCTTTCAGTCTATCCTGAAATTTGTTGTAATTTTTATCATAGTAAATGGTGATGAAATGTTAGAGATTAAATTATGCTTTATTTGGGTTGTTACAGAAATGTAAGTGCTTCGGCTTATTGACCTAAACATTGCAGCAGCTTCTGAGGCATACAGCCACACGCTTCTAAAATTTTACCTTGTGATGAGAACTCTTAGGATTTACCTACTCCTTAATAGTTTTCATATACATCATATAGCAGTGTAAACTATAGTCATCATGCAGTATATTATATCCATACTGTTTAATTATCTTGTATCTAGAAGTTTGTGCCTTTGGACCTCATTCCTCCAGATCTCCTCTCCTCCCAGCCACAAATCTGATCTCTTTATCTATGCATTATTTTTGTTGTTGTTCTTGTTGTTTTAAGATTTCACAGATAAGTGAGGTCACTGAGTATCTGTCTTTTTCTGACTCATCTCACTAGCATAATGCCCTCAAGGTCCATTCATACTGAATGGCAGTATTTCCTTGTTTTGTTTTTTTAATGGTAGAGTAATAGTTCTGTGTGTGTATGTGTGTGTATATGTAATCACATTTTCTTTAACCCTTTGTCCATTGGCAGATACTTAGGTTGTTTCCATATATTGGCTATTGTGAATAATGCTGCTTCAAATATGGAGATGCACATCCTTTTGAATCAGTGTTTTTGTTTGCTTTGGTTATATTCCCAGTGAAATTGCTAGATCATATGGTAGTTCTGTTTGTTTTTCTTTTTTTTTTAATTTAATTTTTTTTATTTGGCTGTACCTTGAGGCATGTCGGATCTTGTTCCCCGACCAAGGATTGAACCCGGGCCCCACTGCATTAGGAGCTCGGAGTCTTAGCCACTGGACCATGAGGGAAGTCCTATGGTAGTTCTGTTTTTAATTTTTGAGGCTCCTCCATACTGTTTTACATAGTGGCTGCACCAGTTTACAATCTCACCAAGAGTGCTCAGAATGTTCCCTTTTCTCTCATCCTTACTTTGTTCTTTGTTATCGCTTGTGTTTTTGATGATGGCCATTCTAATGAATGAGCCTGAAGTGTTATCTCATTGTGGTTTTAATTTTCATTTCCCTAATTTTGAGCTTCTTTTCATGTACCTCTTGGCCATTCATGTATCTGCTTTAGTGAAATGTCTATTCATGACTTTTGCCCATTTTAAAATTAGATTAACTGAGTTTTCTTTTTGCTATTGAGTTGTGTTAGTTCTTTATCTATTTTGGATATTAATGCCTTATCAGATAAATGGTTTGCAGATATTTTCTCTCCTTCCATAGGTTGCCTTTTCATTTGTTGATTGTTTCTTTCATTGTGCAGAAGCTTTTTGGTTTGATGTAGTCCTTCTTGTTTATTTTTAATTTTATTACATGTGCTTTGGGTGTTCTATCCAAAAAAATCATTGCCAAGACCCATGTCAAGGAGGTTCCCACCCATGTTTTCTTTTAGAAGTTTCATGTTTTCAGTCTTATCCTATTTAAGTATTTAATCCATTTTGAGTTAACTTTTGTGAGTGGTGCACTTAAGGGTCTAGTTTCATTCTTTTACGTGTGAATATCCAGTCTCCCCAGGATTGTTTATTGAAGGCTGTCTTTTCTCCATTGAATATGTAGCTGCATTCTTGAAAATGAAATCTTCAAGGAGTCATAAATGAATCCTTAGGGGCTGACAATGAATCTGAAGTTCTTAGAGACATTACTGAATTTGGTTACTTAAGACATTCCACATTTTGATGCGTTTAAGAAGCTAACAATTGTTTCCCTGTGTGATCTTTGTTATCCTTGCTAGATGAATATTGCGTGTATCAGAACTAATGGCCAGTGGCTGACGGCTTCTTCAGCCCTTTGCTCCCTTCATAAAGTCATTCTTCGAGCAGGTGGTTGTCAGTTGCCTGCTTTGTGCTGGGCATTGTTCTGGGAAGTACAGTGGCTGATAGGACAGATAAAGTCTCTCTTTATGGAGGTTTTGTAACTGTGAAAGAGTAAAGACAGATGAATAAATGAGCAAGAACTTCAAATAGTAATAAGTACAACAAAGAAAGCATAATGTTTTCATGTGATAGAATAACTTGGCTAGGCCAAGAAGCACTAGATATGGTGGTTGAAGATGGCCTCTCCAGGCAGTTGCTGTCTCAGGTAAATCTCAAATGATGAGAGAGCCAACTGTTAAGATAGAGGGGAGGCGAGTGGGGGTAGCTAGTGTAAGTGCCTAGAGCTTGACTTGTTGAAGGAGTGAAGAGAAGCTAGGGTTGTCAACCATAGAGATGGAGAATTAAGGGCACTATTAGGTGAGGCCTTTCTGAGGTTCTTAACATTTTTTATGCTTGGACCCTTTTGACTTCCAGTAAAGCCTGTGAACCACTTCTCAGAATGATGTTTTTAAATGCATAAAATAAAACACATAGAGTTAAATAGGAAGCCACTTATATTGAAACACTTATCAAAATATAAAATATTCTTGAGAAATATGTGCTTTTTATTAATGCATAAAAAATATGGTTTGGATGAAGTTCTACTTTGACCTAATGAGTTTAAATATTACTTAAAATTATCTAGTTATCTCCAAAAAACTGATATGAAAATGTTTGGAATTTTAGTTGATTACAGAGACAATAATACTATGTGATTTATTACTTATATTAACATTGGAAGGTACTGATAATACTACTGTGATTTGTTACTTACATTAACATTGGAAGAAAATGCTTGATTCCACTCAGAGGTTATAGAAAATGAAGATGAGATTAATTTCTCTTTGTTTATGTACTACCTTGAATTCAAGGATCTGTGGACCTTTGTTTAAGACCCAAGGTAGATCATGTAGAGCTTTTCAGATTGTGATAGCTAGTTGAAAATGGAGTATATCGAAAAACTTAATGGTGCCCATCAGTTGATGATAGAATAAATAAAATGTGGCATATCCATACAATTGAATGTTGTTCCTCAGTCAAAAGAAATGAAGTACTGATGCATGATACAACATGGATGAACCTGGAAAGCATTATGGTAAGTGAAAAAGGGCAGTCATGGTGTAATATCCTTTTATATGAAAAGACCATAAGAAACAAATCCATAGTGTGGAGTAGTGGTTGCCTAGGCTTGAAGGGGTGGCAGGGGTTTGGAAGAAAATTTTAAGTTAATGCTAATGGGTACAGGGTTCCTTGTTTCTTTTGAGAGCAGTGACAGTGTGAAAATTGATTGTAGTTGTGATTGCATAGACCTGTGAATATACTGAAAACCATTGAATTGTATACATTAAAATGAAGAATTGTTTGGTATATGAATCATATCTCAATAGAGCTGTTATTTTTAAATTAAAACCATAACCAGTTGGGAAGGGGGGGAACCAACTGAAATTGGCAACTAGAGCTCAGTTCAAATTACAGGAGGGAAAGGAATTCAAGATGTTCCAGGGAATTCCTTGGCAGTCCAGTGGTTAAGACTCTGAGCTTTTTACTGCCAAGGGCCCAGGTTTGATCCCTGGTCAGGGAACTAATATCTCCCTAGCCAATAGTGCAGCCAATAGATAGAAGAACCAAGACACGGTGGAGTATTACTCAGCCATGAAAAGGAATAAAATAATTCCATTTACAATGATATCGATGGACCTAGAGATTGTCAATGGCACCCCACTCCAGTACTCTTGCCTGGAAAATCCCATGTACGGAGGAACCTGGAAGGCTGCAGTCCATGGGGTTGCTGAGGGTCGGACACGACTGAGCGACTTCACTTTCACTTTTCACTTTCCTGCATTGGAGAAGGAAATGGAAACCCACTCCAGAGTTCTTGCCTGGAGAATCCCAGGGACGGGGGAGCCTGGTGGGCTGCCGTGTTTGGGGTCGCACAGAGTCAGACATGACTGAAGTGACTTAGCAGCAGCAGCAGAGATTGTCATATAGGGTGAAGTAAGTCAGAGAAAGAAAAATATTGTATAATATCACTTACATGTGAAATCTAGAAAAGTGATGCTGATGAACTTACTTGCAGAGCAGAAGTAGAGTCACAAATGTAGAAAACTAACTTATGGTTATCAAGGAGGAACAGGGCAGGGTGAGATGAGTTGGTAGATTGGGATTGACATATATACACAACTATATTTAAAGTAGATAACTAACGAGAATCTATTGTATAGCACAGGGAACTCTACTCAGTGCTCTGGGATGAGCTAAATGGGGAGGAAATCCAAAAAAAGAGGGGATATATACGTGTGTGTAACTGATTGGTTTTGCTGTACAACAGAAACTAACTTTAACATTGTAAAGCAATTATACTCTGATATCAATTAATTTATTTAAAAAGATGCTAGTTAAGGCTTGCAGGATAGGGAGCAAGTGAACAGAGAAGGGACATTAACTCTGAGAAGAGCTACAGCAAGTGGGCCTGTGTGTGAGGAGGGACTAAAGGACATACTCTGAAGTTTGTACAGATATTGCTACAGTGATACTACTTGTGTTTTTTCGGGAAACCTGAACCTTCTTTAAAGTCTTGTGGTAGAAAAGAACTTAACAGAAAAAATAGTGATAAGGTAGACCCAAAAATATATGAAAAATTTTAAAAGACTGCTAACAAAAGCATTAACAAACTTTAATAAAAACAGAAGCCTATTGTAAAACAACTACAGTAAAAATTAATTAAAAGTAGTAGCCTACATAAATCTCCCTTGCATTTGTACCCAATATCAGCATCAAGTGACTTGAAGCTTTTAAGTTTGGGACTGTTTTTTCCCCTCCTTTGAGATGCCCTGAATTCAGGGGCATTTACTTCAAATAAAGGTCAGTTTCAACAAAGTTAAAAATCTATACCAGGGAATATACAATTCAGTTAGAGAAAAAAATTTTTTTAAACACCTGCAGATGTTTTTGTACTCTTCCTCTATATTCAGCCTTTCTACATATCGTAATGTAGTGGAAAGTATAATGGTTAAGCCAGCTACTCTGAGGTCAGGTAGCTGTTGCCAAGCTTACTCTTTAATTGTGGGAAAGCTTGCCCTTGATCTCGTCAAAACATTAGTGGTCTGGAGGAGAAATCACCTGTGAATCCGTGCTAGCACCACGTTTTGCTGCCACCATTCCCCTCTTAACCGATCGCATGTGAGCTAATTCAGACTAAAGAACCAGACATTGTAGCACAACAGACATTATGTGGGCAAAGTGTTGTTTATAGACTGTCTAAATAATGTTTCACACATATGTACTATTTTCTAAATATGTCTAGACACTGTTGTGATTAATAATAATAAATGAATTCTCATAATCGGACTGCCATCGTAGCTTTTTCATCATCTTCCCAAGAGCTTCCCCTACTTCTGTAAAGGCTGGTAACTACTGCTTTGGAGTAAAATGCAGTATTAAGTCTCAGGTACTATATATACTAAGTGTTGTGTGTGGTGGTCTTACTTTTTCATCTCCTGGGTGGCTATTACTACTTCCATTGCAATAGACAAGGAAAAGGTGGCTTCAGATCACAGAGCCAGTAAGTATGAGAGCAGGGGTGGGCTCCCAGCTCTCTACTCAGGCCTTTCAACCTGTAGATTCTGGGCTTCACTTACTCCTCCCACATGATTCCCCAGCATGTGCTCTTAAACATTAAGCAAAGTTCCAGTGTAAATACTTGACTTGATTTAGCCTCTGTTAATGGGAACACTGTATTACTAATGGAAATTAGTGATTTATAAGGTAAGTTAGAGATACTTTATTTTAATAACATTGACTTGGGATTGTTAAATCTGCAGGGAAACACAGTTCATTTGGTTGTAATTAATGTCACGTTTCTGTATATAGCACTGCTTATGAAGGAGATTACAGACTTGTCGGGGCTTCCCTTGTGGCTCAGTTGGTAAAGAATCCACCTCCAATGCAGGAGACTTGGGTTAAATCCCTGGGTTGGGAAGATTTCCTGGAGAAGGGAAAGGCTATCCACTCTAGTATTCTTGCCTGGAGAATCCCATGGACTCTATAGTCCATGGAGTCGCAGAGTCAGACACGACTGAGCGACTTTGACTCACTCACTCACAGACTTGTTGGGGAGGCACTGTTTTATTAGTAGGGAGTTTTGAGTGCCAGACCATCTCCCTTTCCATGTAAGTCCTAAACACGTTTGAATTAAGGTATCCTACTAAGTAGTAACTTCAAGATCTGCTGCACAGTTTGTGCTTTTTGGGATCAAACACTGCTCATTATAATCAGATTTTTATGATTTGTAGTTTTGTATTTTTAAAAATAGGACCTACTTATTTACTTTTCTTTTTCTTTTAGGAAAACATCAGGCATTGTTGCTGGCAGTTTTTGTGACTCCTCTTATTGATCTTCGTTCTGACTTCTCCAAGTTTCAGGAAATGATAGAAACAACTTTAGATATGGATCAGGTATGCAATATACTCTTTAAACAGGCACCAAACAGTGGATGTAAGAATGAGTGATGAGAAAAGGTTTTTAAATTTTATTTTTTTAATAAAAACCATTTCAGTGGATAAAAATTAAGAAAGGTTAATAGAGGAAGTGAATATTGGGCATAAGTGCCCTGTTTAAAGGAAATTTCATAAATAAAAGATTTCACATTTGCAAGCTGAGTTTTAATCCAAGAAAAAGGAAAGTTATAGTCACTGAAAAGGGATGGGGTATAAAGGTAAATATGGAAGATAAGAGATGTCAGCTTCTCTTGTTTATTTCCACATAGGGAAGGTCTTTGGGGAAGGAGGTAAGAGTGAGTGTATCTCTAGTAGTCATTATATACTGAAAAGTTAACCATGACTCTGCATACTAATACTGTGAAATTTTTTCTACACTGAATTTCCTGTTAAACGTGATCATGCAAGGAGTACATGCTTTAGTTCAGTTTAGTCGCTCAGTCGTGTCTGACTCCTTGCAACCCCATGGACAGCAACATGCCAGGCTTCCCTGTCCATCCCCAATTCCCAGAGCTTACTCAAGCTCGTGTCCTTCAAGTTGGTGATACCATCCAACCATCTCATCCTCTGTTGTCTCCTTCTCCTCCCACCTTCAGTCTTTCCCAGCATCAGGGTCTTTTCAAATGAGTCAGTTCTTCACATCAGGTGGCCAAAGTATTGGAGCTTCAACATCAGTCCTTCCAATGAATATTCAGGCCTGACTTCCTTTAGGATTAACTGGTTCGGTCTCCAAGGAACTGCAAGGAGATTGAACAGCTCAGTTGGTAAAGAATACGTGCTTCCATTATTCTTATTAAGTGATAGTTAGGTTCTTTGCATTCTTCTTAATAACTGGATTAACTGGAGTTAACACGTGACATATGTGATGCTGATTTAATTTTTTGTTGGATAATTAACTGAGATTTAAAATACTAAACCACATTTACTCTATGCTTTTTAGATTTTAGAAGCGAAAGAGAAGGAGTGTGTGTGTGTATAGGTATAAATGCTTCTTTTCTGGTACTATTTTGTCAGTAATAGGGCAGTCTTTTCCATTTATTTGTAGGTTAAACAATTAGAAAATTTGCATCATTTTCATCCATTGTTTAGGAAGACTTGTGTTTTAGTTCTTGTTTCCTCTGTAATATCACTTTTAGTGGAATGATTTTAGGTAAACAATTTTTAGATCATTGGGAGCCCAGCAGTCTGTTCTTGTTTTAACAAGCTGACCAGGTGATTCTGATACATGCTTAAGTTTGAGACCCACATATTTTTAATGCATGGAGGTAGTGGCTTAGAAGTTTCTAATAAAGGTGGCCACAAAGGGCAGAATCAATTGTAGTATTTCAGCAGAGCTTTGCCTGACCTCAGGGTTTTTTCAAGTGTGGAAACATCTGTAATGACACGGAAAAGCTCAATTCTCGCTTTCCCATCTCTCTGTTTTAGTCAATGTTGTTGATCATCAAGATCTACACATTTGTTTTCTTTCATTTAAAGGAGTGTTTACAAATGCCCAACTCTCCCAGTCACAGGTGAGGCCACATCCTTAGCTGTTGGGGAGAAGGGGGCATCAATATCCAGATGTGTAAAATCTTTGGATTCTAGGAGCATGTGAGTGTGTGAGACTGTGTGTGTTTGTATGTGTCTGTGTAGGCATAAATACTTCTTTTCTGGAATGATTTCTTAGTAACAGGGCAATCTTTTCCATTTATTTGGGGGTTAGTGTTCTTGAGGATAGTTTTCCAGAAAGATATTTAAAGTACCAGGATACAAATTTGTAAAGTGCTTTTCTTTATTTGATGTTTTTCTCCTTATAAATGAAACACATAATATTAGAACAAGAGAAACAAAATGATACAGGGAAATACAAAGGCAAAAATTACCATCTTTGATCTTTATCCTTCCCTCTTTTCAGATGAACAGTGTTAATAGCTGATGTTCTTTCTTCAGCTCCATTATATTTTCCTTATTGTGGATTAAGGATTTTTACTTTGATCTGAAATACTTGACACATACCTGTTAAACTTGAATTTGCTGTGACTGTAAAATAGTAGTCAGTGTCAGTTCTTGAATGATGCTACAGGAAGAGCATTTAAAGATTTTATAAATGTCTGGAAGGAGTGAGTCAGAAAGGAAAACAGTGCAATAATTGGATAGAGACTGGAAAAAGAGAGGTCATTTGTCCTAATTTCATTGCTATCACTTTAGATATGACAAGTCCCCGTTTTTAGATCTAAGATGGAATATTAAGATGGAATGTTAAGTAGTAACTTTGTAGGGGAAGAAAAACTCGTCTTCTTTTAGGTTCACTGTTTGTTGTCGGTCAGTCTCTCCGTCGTGTCCGACTCTTTGCAACAACATGGACTGCAGTACTCTGGGCTTCTATGTCCTTCACCATTTCCCAGAGCTGGCTCAAACTCATGTCCATCGAGTCGGTGATGCCATCCAACCATCTTGTCCTCTGTCATCCCCTTCTCCTCCTGCCTTCAGTCTTTCCCAGCATCAGGGTCTTTTCCAATGAGTTGGCTCTTCACATCAGGTGGCCAAAGTATTGGAACTTCAGCCTCAGCATTGATTTCCTTTAGGATTGACTGGTTGGATCTCCTTGCAGTCCAAGGGACTGAGAGTCTTCTCCAGCACCACAGTTCAGAAATTCAAAAGCATCAATTCTTTAGCTCTCAGCCTTCTTTATGGTCCAGCTCTCACATCCATACATGACTACTGGTAAAACCATAGCTTTGACTATAATAGGACCTTGGCAAAGTATTGTCTTTGCTTTTTAATACATTGTCTAGGTTTGTCATAGCTTTTCTTCCAAGGAGCGAGTGTCTTTTAATTTCATGGCTGTAGTCACCATCTGCAGTGATTTTGGAGCCCCACAAAATAAAGTCTGTCATTGTTTCCATTGTCTCCCCATCTATTTGCCATAAAGTGATGGGAACGGCTGCCGTGATCTTTAGTTTTTTGAATGTTGAGTATTAAGCCAGCTTTTTCACTCACCTCTTTCACTTTCATCAGGAAGCTCTTTAGTTCTTCGCTTTCTGCCATAAAGGTGGTGTCACCTGCATATCTGAAGTTATTGATTTTTCTCCCGGCAGTCTTGATTCCAGCTTGTGCTTCATCCAGCCTGGCTTTTCACATGATGTACTCTACATGTAAGTGAAATAAGCAAGATGACAATATACAGCCTTGACATATTCCTTTCCCAATTTTGAACCAGTCCATTGTTCCATGTCTGGTTCTGTCTGTTGCTTCTTACCTGCACACAGGTTTTGCAGGAGGCAGATAAGGTGGTCTGGTATTCCCATCTCTTTAAGAATTTTCCAGTTTGTTGTGGTCCACACTGTCAAAAGCTTTAGTGTAGTCAGTGAAGCAGTAGATGTTTTTCTGAAATTGTTTTTTCTATGATCCAGCAGATATTGGCAATTTCATCTCTGGTTCCTCTGCCCTTTCTAAATCCAGCTTAAACATCTGAGAGTTCTTGGTTCATTTCACTCAGTTGCATCCTACTCTTTGGGACCCCATGGGCTGCAGCATGCCAGGCCTCCTTGTCCATCACCAACTCTTGGAATTTACTCAAACTCATGTGCATTGAGTCAGTGATGCCATTTAACCATCTCATCCTCTGTCGTCCCCCTCTCCTCCTGCTTTCAATCTTTCCCAGTGTCAAGGTCTTTTCTAATGAGTCAGTTCTTTGCATCAGGTGGCCAGAGTGTTGGAGCTTCAGCATCAGTTCTTGCAATGAATATTTGGGACTGATTTCCTTTAGGATGGACTGGTTGGCTCTCCTTGCTGTCCAAGGGACTCTCAAGAGTCTTTTCCAACACCACAGTTGAAAAGCATCAATTCTTGGTGCTCAGCTTTCTTTATAGTCCAACTCTCACATCCATACACGACTACTGGAAAAACCATAGCTTTGACTAGATGGACCTTTGTTGGCAAAACAATGTCTCTGCTTTTTAATATACTGTCTAGGTTAGTCATAACTTTTCTTTCAAGGAGCAAGAGTGTTTTTTTTGTTTTTTTTTTTGCAAGAGTCTTAATTTCATGGCTGCAGTCACCATCTGCAGTGATTTTGGAGCCCCCCAAAATAAAGTCTCTCCTTTTCCAGTCTTGTGGCCACTGCCGAGTTTTCCAAATTTTTGGCGCATTGAATGAAGCACTTTAACAGCATCATCTTTTATAATTTGAAATAGCTGGGATTTCATCACCTCCAGTAGCTTTGTTTGTAGTGATGCTCCTTTCTAAGGCCCACCTGACTTCGTATTCCAGGATGTCTGCTCAAGTGAGTGAGCGCACCATTGTGGTTACCTGGGTCATTCAGATTTTTTTTTTTTATAGTTCTGTGTATCTTGCCACCTCTTCTTAATATCTTCTGCTTCTAAGTCCATACCGTTTCTTTCCTTAATTGTGCCCATCTTTGCATGAAATGTTCCCTTGGTATCTCTAATTTTCTTGAAGCAATCTCTAGTCTTTCCCATTCTATTATTTTCCTGTATTTAATTGCATTGTTCACTTAGAAAGGCTTTCTTATCTCTATTTGCTGTTCTTTGGAACTCTGCATTCAGATGGATATCTTTCCTTTTCTCCTCTGCCTTTCACTTCTCTTCTTAGCTATTTGTAAGGCCTTCTCAGACAACCATTTTGCCTTTTTGCATTTCTTTTTCTCTGGGATGGTTTTGATCACCATCTCCTGTACAGTGTTATGAACCTCTGTCCATAATTCTTAAGGCATTCTGTCTTTCAGATCTAGTCCCTTGAATATATTTGTCAATTCTACTGTATAATCAATTGTAAAGGATTAGATTTAGGTCATACCTGAATGGTCTGGTGGTTTTCCCTACTTTCTTCAAGTTAAGTCTGAATTTTGCAATAAGGAGTTCATGATCTGAGCCACAGTCAGTTCCCGGTCTTGTTTTTCCTGACTGTATGCTGCTGCTAAGTCACTTTAGTCGTGTCCGGCTCTGTGCGACCCCATAGACGGCAGCCCATCAGGCTCCCCCGTCCCTGGGATTCTCCAGGCAAGAACACTGGAGTGGGTTGCCATTGCCTTCTTCCCTGACTATACAGAGCTTGTCCATCTTTGGCTGCATAGAATCAATCTGATTTCAGTATTGACCATTTGGTCATGTCCATGTGTAGAGTTGACTCTTGTGTTATTGGAAGAGGGTGTTTGCTATGACCAGTGTGTTCTCTTGGCAAAACTCTGTTAGCCTATGCCCTATTTCATTTTGTACTCCAAGGCCAAACTTGTCTGTTACTCCAGGTATCTCTTGACTTCCTACTTTTGCATTCCAGTCCCTGGGATGAAAAGGACATCATTTTTTGGTATTACTTCTAGAAGTAATAGGTCTTCTTGTAGGTCTTCATAGAACTGTTCAACTTCAGCTTCTTCAGCATTAGTGGTTGGGCCATAGACTTGGTTTACCATGATATTGAATGGTGTGCCTTGGAAGCGAACCAAGATCATTCTGTTGATTTTGAGATTGCACCTAAGGACTGCAAACCAGATGAGCAAGAGCGCAGATTTTGAGTTCACAGAAGAATATTAATCAAGGAAGCTGTTAGAATTTGGGACTTGTATCCTATCTTAGTAGGGAAGGGGGAGGGGGGGAAAGGGCACTTACTGGAAAGCAAATGGCTTTTAGGGCAGATGAATGAGCTCTTTGGAGAACAGATGGAAGATATGATAGTTTTGACTTCTCTGGTTGTGAAACTCTCTAAGAGAGGACTTAACAATTGAGTTCTTTGGGGGTGCTCTGCTGTTATGGAAATAACAGGGCTCAGAAACAAAGTCAACTCTCATACTTTTGTCTCAGTATAATTTTTATGCCACAGTGATACATTGTGGACCCCTTCAACATTAAGTTCTTTGCCAGTAAGATGTGAGTTGTGGATTTCTGAAAGAGATGGGAATACCAGACCACCTGACCTGCCTCTTGAGAAATCTGTATGCAGGTCAGGAAGCAAAAGTTAGAACTGGACATGGAACAACAGATTGGTTCCAAATAGGAAAAGGAGTACATCAAGGCTGTATATTGTCACCCTGCTTATTTAACTTATATGCAGAGTACATCATGAGAAACGCTGGACTGGAAGAAGCACAAGCTGGAATCAAGATTGCTAGGAGAAATATCAATAACCTCAGATATGCAGATGACACCACCTTTATGGCAGAAAGTGAAGAGGAACTAAAAAGCCTCTTGATGAAAGTGAAAGAGGAGAGTGAAAAAGTTGGCTTAAAGCTCAACATTCAGAAAACGAAGATCATGGCATCTGGCCCCATCACTTCATGGGAAATAGATGGGGAAACAGTAGAAACAGTGTCAGACTTTATCTTTTTGGGCTCCAAAATCACTGCAGATGGTGACTGCAGCCATGAAATTAAAAGGCGCTTACTCCTTGGAAGAAAAGTTATGACCAACCTAGATAGTATATTCAAAAGCAGAGACATTACTTTGCCGACTAAGGTCCGTCTAGTCAAGGCTATGGTTTTTCCTGTGGTCATGTATGGATGTGAGAGTTGGACTGTGAAGAAGGCTGAGTGCAGAAGAATTGATGCTTTTGAACTGTGGTGTTGGACAAGACTCTTGAGAGTCCCTTGGACTGCAAGGAGATCCAACCAGTCCATTCTGAAGGAGATCAACCCTGGGATGTCTTTGGAAGGAATGATGCTAAAACTGAAGCTCCAGTACTTTGGCCACCTTATGCGAAGAGTTGACTCATTGGAAAAGACCCTGATGCTGGGAGGGATTGGGGGCAGGAGGAGAAGGGGACGACCGAGGATGAGATGGCTGGATGGCATCACGGACTCAATGGACATGAGTCTGAGTGAACTCCAGGAGTTGGTGATGGACAGGGAGGCCTGGCGTACTGCGATTCATGGGGTCGCAAAGAGTCGGGCACGACTGAGCGACTGAACTATTTTTTTTTTCTGAGTAGATTATTTGAGGTTAAACTTAGTATCAGTTAGGACTCGTATTTTTTTGCAGGTAATCTAAACTCAGTACATCTTGGCTCATAGGGTTGCTTTTGTTCAGAAGCTCTGTGAGCCCATCAAAGAACTTAATTTCTTGATCTTTTCTATTATTTTATGATTTAAATTTTAACCGAAGGCTGGTTTCTCTTTTGGCTCTAAGATGGCTACCTACCAGTAGAAGTTTATGCCATATTCCAAGAAAGATTCCTCAGTTTGCCTTGATGGGACTATTTAAGCAGTGAGTGTGGTCAGAGAAATAGAATGTGATGATGGGCCTAAGATAACCAAGGGTACGTTATTTCTCTAGCTGGAGGCACACAAAGAGCGAGCACTGCTGGGACGGGGGAAGGAGGGGAGTGACTGTCGTAAGACCACCAGGAGTGTTTCCTAAGATTCTTCCCTGTAACTGTAGACTTTCATGTTTTATAGTATGATACTGTCTTTTAAATAAATCAGATTCCTAGTTAAAACCTGTCTAGAGTCTCTAGGGAGGTGACTTACTATAATATCTTCTTTATTCTCAGTTACAAACTTTTAAACTTAGCTTGGGTTATAAGGTGATTCCAACACTTCACTGTCATTGTGGATATTTGTGATGAGTTTAGGCATTTCAATTACATGACTCAGAACCACTTTGAGAAAACCTCAAGAGAATATCAGTCATTTTATGTATGATTTCATATTTTCTAGCTGTGCACTTAGGAATTCATGTGATGAGGGGAGCAGTCATTTATGTGAATGGTTGGGTTACTTTTTATCTTTTCCTAGGCTTAGCTTTTTACATAAATACATCAGTTGTTTTTGTGGCTGCTTTCCATAAATTTTATGGGATGATTTTCTGTTTTTGAAGTAAATGTAGAGCAAAACTACCATAAAGCAGGGTTCAAAAATAACAATGATTTTTCACAAAAAGTAAACAATGTTAGTTTATTGGGTGATTCAGTGGGATGTATGAAATTTTTAAACCTTTCTGTATGTATTTGGACCATTTTATCTTTGAATCTTAGTTTTCACATATACTCCTTACTGATATTTCATCTTAGAAAAGTAATGACTTTAGATAAATTTTTATTGAAAATACTGGGACAAAAAATTGAAATCGTTTTTAATAAGCCACAGTTGAATAGTTCTGATACATCTATGTCATTGTAGAGTATATAGAAGTTTTAAAGGTACTGCATTTTATATGCAGTATAGTTTAAAGTTTTTATGCTTGAAAATGAAAAAGAAAACAAAAAAGGGAATTAACCACCTAGAATTAACTGTCAGAACCTATTGGCATTTTTTCTTATAGTTCTACTTTGAAAAACACAGGACTAGGGGATGTCCCTCTTGGTTCAGTGGTTAAGACTCCCTGTTTCCAATGCTGGGGGCACAGGTTTGATTCCTGGTCAGGGAACTAACATCGCTTATGCCTCATGACCAAAAAATGAAAATAAAACACTGTTTTTATAAAACTGATACCTGTATAAAGCATTCACTCAGTGCAGAAAGGAAGAGAGATGGAAGTTAAAATATCTCCCACAGCTATAACCCAGAAATGACTGTTATTAAAATTAGTCTGTTCTCAAGTATGAGCAGAATTGAAGGTTTAGAGAACAGACATTGAAATTTTGCATTTTAGTCCCTTACAATAAAGTACTGTCCTATTCAATATCCTAGTAGTGCCCCCATTGAGACATAGCTAATGGTCTTTTTATGGTTATATGCAGACAGATGCATAGATAAATTAGAGCAGGAAACTCATACTGTAGATGTAACTTTTAATTTTAAAAGGGTCTAACCTAATGGTTTTCAGTGTAATAACAACAAAAAAATTACTGGAGGGAATTGTTTAACTTCAGTTAAATGATTTTTCAGCATAAGAGAGGGAAAATAATCTAAACATAGGTTAAAGAAACTTAAATTAGAAAAATATGAAAAGATTGAAGTTTCTTTGACAAACATGTTTCGGTTTTGGAGTATTAATTACCTGCTCTGAAAGTTGAGCAGTTAACCACTCACTCATATGTGGTTCTACAGAACTCCCTTTATACCTCTTGGTTTTTAATAAGTTAGTTTTGCACTGGCCAGGTCTAAAATATGTATATGTCTGCAGCCTTAATTCCAAATTCCAGGTGTTTAATGTTCATTTTTATTTGTAAATGATTTCAGTGCTCATCATGTTCTTTTACCATGGCTTCTTCATTCCTGGGTTTTAAAATGCTTAATTTGACTTTTATTTGGCCAGATTTGTTTTTCAGGTATTTTTTTTAGGGCTTCCCTGGTGGCTCAGACGGTAAAGCGTCTGCCTGCAATGTGGGAGACCCAGGTTCGATTCCTGGGTCGGGTAGATCCCCTGGAGAAGGAAATGGCAATCCATTCCAGCACTCTTGCCTGGAAAATCCCATGGACGGAGGAGCCTTATAGGCTATAGTCCATGGGGTCGCAAAGAGTCAGTCGGACATGACTGAGCGACTTC
>SJXQ01010074.1:238677-310312 GCA_006408695.1 Aepyceros melampus
TCCAGCCATCTCATCCTCTGTTGTCCCTTTCTCCTCCTGCCCCCAATTCCTTCCAAAATCAGAGTCGTTTCCAATGAGTCAACTCATCACATGAGGTGGCCAAAGTACTGGAGTTTCAGCTTTAGCATCATTCCTTCCAAAGAAATCCCAGGGCTGATCTCCTTCAGAATGGACTGGTTGGATCTCCTTGCAGTCCAAGGGACTCTCAAGAGTCTTGTCCAACACCACAGTTCAAAAGCATCAATTCTTCAGCGCTCAGCTTTCTTCACAGTCCAACTCTCACATCCATACATGACCACTGGAAAAACTATAGCCTTGATTAGATAGACCTTGGTTGGCAAAGGAATGTCTCTGCTTTTGAATATGCTGTCTAGATTGGTCATAACTTTTCTTCCAAGGAGTAAGTGTGTTTTAATTTCATGGCTGCAATCACCATCTGCAGTGATTTTGGAGCCCCCCAAAATAAAGTCTGCCACTGTTTCCACTGTTTCCCCATCTATTTGCCATGAAGTGATGGGACCGGATGCCATGATCTTCGTTTTCTGAATGTTGAGCTTTAAGCCAACTTTTTCACTCTCTTCTTTCACTTTCATCAAGAGGCTTTTTAGTTCCTCTTCACTTTCTGCCATAAAGGTGGTGTCATCTGCATATTGAGGTGATTGATATTTCTCCCAGCAATCTTGATTCCAGCTTGTGCTTCTTCCAGCCCAGTGTTTCTCATGATGGACTCTGCATATAAGTTAAACAGTGTGAGTGTGAAGTCACTCAGTCATGTCTGACTCTTTGCGACCCCATGGACTGCAGCCTACCAGGCTCCAACCTCCATGGGATTGTCCAGGCAAGAGTACTGGAGTGGGTTGCCATTTCCTTCTCCAAGGGATCTTCCCAACCCAGGGATCGAACCCGGGTCTCCCGCATTCCAGGCAGATGGTTTAACCTCTGAGCCACCAGGGAATATACAGCTTTGACGAACTCCTTTTTGTATTTGGAACCAGTCTGTTGTTCCATGTTATAATTAGACATTCAGAAGATAGTGAATGTCTGTTACCACTTTGATTTACAACTGCTCCCTCTTCCCCACCCACCTCTCCATCCCCACATTTCAGGTGATCTGCTCTTCCTGCCTAGATTTCTGAAAAATTCCTCATTCCTCTTCTCTTTTCTTCACCCCTTAACTTTCCCTGCTTTCATTTCCCCCCTTTCCTTTGTCTGGCCTCCCGTGCCTCGACCCCTGTTTCCTTCCTTTTCTCTTCCAACCCCTGTCTTTCCTTCCCCCTCTTTCTGTCCACATCCTTTCTCCTGTTAATTTTTCCATTCACTTTCCTCCTTTTTGAGGTTTTTAAAAATCTTAACATTTAATTAGGAAATACTTGTCATACTAATAGTATGCTCACTACAAAGTCCTATTTCATACATCCCTCCACAGAATTACCTGCTATCCTGAAACTGGTGTTTATTGTTATAATTTTCATGCATTTCATTACTATAATAGGTACTATTGGTTATTTCTAAACTTTATAAATAATATTGTCTTATCAATATTTTGATTGAAATTGCATTTAATTTAGTGATTAACTTTAGGGGAGAATCAACATCATTACAACATTTGAGTCTTTCTATCCATGAATATTATATTTTTCCCTTTTTTTTCTTTCCAGTGATTACATTTTTGGGAGTAATTTACATAAAAATTTTAAAAGCGTATTATTCACTGGTATTTAGTACATTTTCATTGTTGTGCAGCCACTACCACTTAGTTCTAAAATATTTCCCATTACTACCAAAAGAAAACCCATACCCATTAGCAGCTCATCTCTTTCCCAGTTTCCTCAGTTGCTGGCAACCACTCACCTACTTTCCGTCTCTACTGACTTGCCCATTCTAGACATTTCTAAATGGAATCATACAGTATGTAGCCTTTTGTGACTGGCTTCTTTTATGACCAGTACTGTACCGTTGTATGGGTATGCCATGTTTTGTTTATCTAGTCACTTGTAGATGGACATGTGGGTTGTTTCTACTTTTGGCTAGCGTGAATAGTACGCCCTTGAACAGTCATGTACAACTGTTTGTTCTGTTCTTTTAGATATATAGCTAGGAGTGAAGTTGCTGAGTCATATGGTAATTTTATGTTTAACTTTTTGAGGAATCACTGCACTGTTCTCCTTGGTCCCTTTACCGCTTAAAATTCCTACCGGCAATATATGAGGATTCCAGTTTCTGCACATTCTTGCTAATATTTGTGGGTTTTTTGTTTTTTCTTTGTTGTTGTAATAGCCATCCTAGTTAGTAATGAAGTTATATTTCACTGTGGTTTTGATTTGCATTTCCCTAGTATCTGAACGTAAACATCTTTTCTTATATTTGTTGACCATTTTGTATGTTTGGAGAAATGTTTATTCACATTTTTTGCTCACTTTTAAATTGGGTTATTTGTCTTTGAATTTTGGATGGGACATGTTCGCTCAGTTGTGTCCAACTCTTTGTGACCCCATGGACTATAGCCTGCCAGGCTCCTCTGTCCATGGGATTTTCCAGGCAAGAATACTGGAGTGGGTTGCCATTTCCTTCTCCAGAGGATCTTCCCAACCCAGGGATTGAACTGCATTGCAGGCAGACTCTTTACTCTCTGAGCCATCAGGGAAGCTCATTGAGTTATAAATTCTATTTATATTCTGAATACTAAACCGTTTTTTAGGAGATAAAGTTGGAACCCACTTTTGGACACAGAGTTTGTTTCTGAGTTTTCCAGTTGCCAAAAGTTGTTCATAGTGAAAGCACTGCTGTATTTGCAGGCAGAGTTCCTGTTTCTTTTTAATATAATTTGTGCCTCTGATATTCCATCCTTTGCATAGCCTGTTTATTTTAGAGGATCAACTTTTGACTTTCAAATCCTCCTTGTACCTTTGGATTGTTTTGTTTTTCATTAATCTCCAGTCTTACATATATATTTCATCTATTTTTGATGTCTTTCAGCCTCTATTTTTCCAGCCTTTTTAAGTAAGCAATTAAGGTTATACTTTTCTATGTGTTGTTTTAGCTGAATGCATCCCATATGTTTTGAGATGTATTATTTCTTACTCAGTTTTGAGTCATTTATTCCCATCATCACTTGTTCTTTGATTTGTTTAGAAAGTTTTTAAATTTATAAGCTTGGTATGTGTCAATTTCATAGAATTCTCCTTGTATTCGTGGATTATAAGTTCTCTCTAATTTGGTTGCAGAGTTTTCTATATGTCCATTAAATAAAACTTTAGTTGTTTTGTTCACATTATCTGGATACTTGCTAACTTTTAATCTGCTGAGTTACTAAGAGAAATGTGAAGAAATTTTGCTTCTTATGTTTTCAAGGCACAGAGCTGTTATTTTTTTCTACAGTGAATTGAATCTTTAGGGACACTTTCGTAATAGTCATGCTATTATTATGTAATGTTTTTTGCCTTAGATATATTTTGTCTGATAATAAGAAAGCAATGCCAGTCCTTATTTTTTGTTCTGTACATAGTATATCTTTTTCAATCCTTTGTGAGTTTTTTTTGGTTCAGTTCAGTTCAGTCGCTCAGTCGTGTCCTACTCTTTGCGACCCCATGAATTGCAGCACGCCAGGCCTCCCTGTCCATCACCAACTCCCAGAGTTCACTCAGACTCAAGGTCCATCGAGTCTGTGATGCCATCCAGCCATCTCATCCTCTGTCGTCCCCTTCTCTTCCTGCCCCCATCCCTCCCAGCATCAAAGTCTTTTCCAATGCATTTTATTTATTTCAAAGTGTAATTTGAAAATCTCTTTTTTTTTTAAGGGGCAGTTTGGATTTATTTCTACCAAATTATTTTGTGATTCCTATTTTTCTTGGTTCCCTTTACCCACTCTTTCTTTCTTTTATATTGATTGGATTTTAAAAATTACCATTTGTTTCCCCTCATGCTCCTCCTCCATCCTATCAAGCACGAACTGGTTTGAAGTTATTCACAAACTTTTTTTTTTTTTAATGTGTATACGTAACTCATGAAAGTGAAAAACCTCTCAGCATGTTCTTACATCTCCCCTCAAATATCAGGACCTTAGAATACCTTAGATCAGATAACGTTTCTTCATTATTGGCTGATCCTTTATTTCTATCTTTATGCCCCTTGGATTTCTACTGTTTATAGTTATAGTCAGTGTTGGGTTTAGATTTACCTGTATGCTTACCATTTTCGTTGCTATTCATTCCTTCTTCCTGGATGTTCTTTAGGCGTTCCTTTATTGTGGGGGCGTTGTTAGTCAGGTTTTGTTTGTTGGAACCCACTTTTGGACAGAGTAGGAAAAGGAACCAATATCTGGAAACAAGGTGGATAAACAGCACAATGGTGCAAGCCAAAGGACCGTGCAGGAACCAGGGTGAAGCCCAGGCTAAGTTGCTCTTGAAGTGTGTTTTTACTGGGTGTGCAGTTGCACGCTGACGGCTGCTTTTCCTCAGTGCCTCTGAAATTGCGTTGCACGGTCCTTGGCTTGCACTGTTTCATTGTTTACAAATCTTGTTTCCAGATGCTGGCTCCTTTTACTACTTCGTGTCCAAAAGTGGGTTTCTTTTTCTTTTTTCCTATTTGGATTTGCTGCGTTTTCTTAATCAGAAAACTATTGTCTTTTATCAGTTCTGAAAAGTTATTAGTCATTATATCCTCAAATACTGTATTTCTTCATTCTCTTTTTCTAATGCTATGATTAGACATATGTTGGCCTCTTAGGTTCTTTTTCTGCAGTGTCTGTGCTGCTTTCTTTGTGGTTACTTCAGATAGTCTAATTTGTCAACTCTGATGTGTAGTTTAACAACCCATTTTAAAAAAAAGTTAATGATTATATTTTTCATTTATAAAAGTTGTTTGGTTCACTTCTAAGTCTGTCTACTCTTTTTTTTTTAAGTAATATTTTGTTCTTTGCTCACCTGTTCTATTCTCATTCTTTAAATGTTTTAAATATATTTAATATTCCATCTTTAAAATTTCTTGGATTTAAATCTGCTCCTTATCTTTTTTCTGCTGTCTATTGTTGTTATTGTTTTGAGTCTCTTAGTCATGGTGTCTTCTTTCCTTGTCTGTTATGTATGTTTAGATAATATTTATCTGCATTCCTCCTGTGCAAGTTATACAGGCAAATCATATGTCCCCTCAGATAAAATTTGCTTTTGCTTTATACCCTACAAATGTAATTAACCCAGGAACACTTTTAAGTTAATTTCTCAGTCTGGAGCTTTCTGCATTTGTTTGGGCAGAGATTAGGCTTCTGGCAAAGACTTAGTTGCTGAAAAAGAAACCAGAGTCAGACACCATTGAGCAAATAAATAACAATGACTTAATAAGGATAGGGGTGTAATTTTCTATCATACTGTGTGGGCATAGCAACACGGGTGGCAGGGCAGGCTCACTATCTCTGTAGCCCGTTTCTCCATTACTTCTTCAAGATCCAGGATAGCTTACTTCCTTAACTTTATTCCAGCCAATGGCAGAGGACAAAGAGGGGAGAGGAGGTCACAGTCTGGAAACGTTACACGTCATTTCTGCTCACAGTCTTTTGGTTATACGCTTACATCAGCTGCAAGGGAAGCTGGAAAATGTGGTGTTTGTTCTTAGTAGTTAACGTGTCTTCTGAAAAATTGTCAGTTCTATCACTGTAGAAGGAGAGGATAATAGAAATGGCCACAACCAACAGCCTTTTGCATTGCTAAGATAAGTAGCAGACATTTGAAATCCCAATCCAAGTGAAGGCATTTATTTATTTGTTTATTTTAAATTAGTTTGTATTGGAGTATAGTTGATTTACAATGTTGTGTTAGTTTCTGCTGTACAGCAAAGTGAATTATTTCTACATATTTCTAATTAATTCCCTGGTGGCTCAGAGGTTAAAGCATCTCCCTGGAATACAGGAGACCCTGCTTCAATTCCTAGGTCGGACAGATCCCCCAGAGAAAGGAATAGGCTACCCACTCCAGTATTCTTGGGCTTCCCTTGTGGCTTAGCTGGTAAAGGATCTGTCTGCCATGTGGGAGACCTCAGTTCGATCCCTGGTTTAGGAAGATCCCCTGGAGAAGGGAAAGGCTACCCACTCCAGTATTTTGGCCTGGAGAATTTCATGAACTGTATAGTCTGTGGGTTCACAAAGAGTCAGACACCGTTGAGCAACTTTCACTTCACTTCATACATGTATCCACTCTTCGTTAGATTCTTTTCCTGCCGGGGTCCAGCCCCGGTGGATCCAGGGATGCTCAAAGGTGGGACGGAGCAGACGGACAGGAAAGGATAGGACAGGATAGCTCAGGACAGGATAGAACAGTAGGAAATTAATGAAAATAGGAGGCTGAATAACTTGGTTTACGGGGAAAGCCAATAAAACCTCAAGACAAGAGGTTTGCACCATCTACGTAGGCCACCGGCGTCCGCTTGAATCTCTAAAGGGGCCCCACCGTGGGTCCACTTTTCTCGCAGAACTTATAGCCAGGGCAAGTAAGTAGACGTGGTGAGCCTCCCGCTCCAGATGGGAATTCAGCCTGGAGGTAAAGCACAAGAGGACAGAAAAGTAAAGAGAGAGAGGTGTGGGAGCCAGATGTCCCTAAAGAACAAGTCTAGGAGAGCGAGTCATCGGAGAGACCGGCCTGCAGAACCGGTCTGAGAAATTCGGGTCCGAGGAATGAAAACCGCTCTGAGAAACTGTTCCCGAGAGACACTGGTCCGACAAACTGCTCTGAAAAACTGTTCTCGAGGAAGCTGACTCCAAACTTTATTTTTCCCATCCCCTTTTTATACCATGAAGATCAATGAGTTTCACAAATTTTGGCAATGACAGCAGCCCTGACTCTTATCAAGAGCAGGCTTAGTCTCTGCATACCTAATTGTATACACAAGTCTTAGGTAATTTACATCATCTTCCAGCCAAAAGGCCAATTCGACAATTTACAGCTCTTTTCTGATAAGTGTTAGTTTTTCCAAGGTCTGGCGCCATTCTCGGGAGGCGCTAAACAAGATTGGATTCTCATAAATGCAAGGACACAGCAAACAGGAGTACAAATGATTTATAAAAGAAACAATTAACTCAAAGGCCTAGTGTTGCTAACATCAAAAAAACTACTACATTTCTATCCCCAAATATAGTTTCTATAGCAGAAACTTCCAGGTGCAGATAAGGAGGTCTGGCAACAGTCATTGAAGCAACAGTGAAATAAATCTATTAAGGCTTTGGCTCTTAGGAGAAGTTTGTAATTTAAGACACTTCAAGGTTCTTTTGCCCCTCACAGCTGGGGGTTGCGAGCAATTACAAGCTTGTAAAAGGTCAGGGGAACCTGTTGCGGCAGGCTAGAGCATTATCAAAAGGGGAGTTGGGCTGCAGCACTCCTTTCAAATGCAGGGAGCTAAGACACTGAATTAACTCTTTCCGAGAGACTGGCAGAAAACAGTGGAGAAACAGACAAATACAGAACAAATTTTTATTATTGGGGCACATGCTCAGGAAAAAAACCAGGGAGAAATCCGATGACTCAGATTGCTCTGCTGAGTGTGCCTCGTGACTCTGTCACGGGTGGGATTCCTCACGCTGGCTTCCCACATTTTCCCATGTAGGTCATTACAGAGCATTGAGTAGAGTTCCCTGTGCTGTATACACTGGATTCTTACTATTAATAGTTATCTATTGCCTAGAAAATCTCATGGACGGAAGACCTGGTAGGCTACAGTCCATGGGGTCTCAAAGAGTAGGACATGACTAAGTGACTTCACTTCACTTATTCTGTATATAGCAAAGGCAGGCTTTTGGTCACACATTGTCAGAGAGGAGATTCTGCCCCCACTTTCTCTTTCTTGGGGCCCAAGCTGCTGGAGGCAGGTTTCTCTAATTGTTACCATTTCTCATGAGGTAAGATTTTTAAAATGGCCCTGTGGCCTGCTTTATGCTGGGGACTGCTTCCAGTTTGTAGGAGCTCAGGTATCTAGTTTTCTCTTAACTATAAACATATTTTTAAAAAATGCTTGTAATATTTTATCTAGTATTTCTAGGATAGTAGAGTTTTTGTTTTTGAAGATTTCTAGTATCTTCCTTATATTTTTTTTCTCCTCTAATTGCTTTAATCTCTGTCTTATGAAATGTCTCTGATTATATCAAGTCTTTTCTTCTATGTCAGTACGGGTAATTCTATTCAACAGTATCTCTTCGCTGTTGTTTTTATTTGTTGTTAAGTCCCTAAGTCATGTCCAACTCTTTACAACTCCATGGACTGCAGCACGCCAGGCTACCCTGTCCATCACTATCTCCCAGAGTTTGTTCAGACTCAGGTCCATTGAGTAGTGGTACCATCCAACTATCTGATTCTCTGTTGCCCCCTTTTCCTGTTGCTCTCAATCTTTCCCAGTATCCGGGTCTTTCCACTGAGTCAGCTCCTTGCATCAGGTGGCCAAAGTACTGGAACTTCAGCTTCAGCATCAGTCCTTCCAGTGAATATTTAGGGTTTTGACTGGTTTGACCTCCTTGCTATCCAAGGGATTCTCAGAAATCTTCTCCAGCACCACATTTCAAACACATCATTTCTTTGGCACTCAGCCTTCTTTATGGTCCAGCTCTCACATCCATACATGACTATTGTTGAAGCCATAGCTTTGACTCTATGGACCTTTGTCGGCAAAGTGTTGTCTCTGCTTTTTATTATGCTGTCTGGGTTTGTCATAGCTTTTCTTCCAAGGAGCAAGTGTCTTTTAATTTCATGGCTGCAGTCACCATCTATCTTGGAGCCCAAGAAAATAAAATCTGCCAGTGTTTCCACTTTTTTCCCCCTTCTACTTGCCATGAAGTGATGGGACCAGATGCCGTGATCTTCATTTTTTGAATGTTGAATTTTAAGCCAGTTTTTAAATTTTACTTGTATTTTATTTGTATATTTACATGTGTATTATTTGTATTTATTTTTACTTCAGTGATGCTGCTAGGATCTGATTTTCCTTTCTTTTTTATTTAAATCTTTTTCTTGATTTTATTATACCATTTTGGAGTTCTAAGCCTGGGTTTATTTTGTTCTATTAATATTTCTTGTTGTGTAGTCTAGGGTAATAGCTGTGTGTTTCTGGTGCTAAGTGGCTGATGATATGAAAACAACTCGTAGAAGTCATTGTGTCATGTTTGTTGGAATACTTCAGTTCTAAGTTAGAACACTTAGTTGGGTGGTATATTTTCTTATCCGTTGTTTGAGAGGCGTACAGCATTACCAAAGGGCACTCCATTTGGGATGTGGCCTAAGACTGTTCAGTAAGTTAGAGCTCAGTCATTAATGTCCCTTGCTTCATTTGGGTCTTCTCTCCAGATTGGGATTATTAATGAGCTTTCTCAGGGTTTTTTTGACTCACCCATGGATTACTGGAAGGTGGGAATGAGGATAGGAATTTAGCCTGGCTCAGCATCACTTCTCTTAAGTTTGTTAGAAGAAAGCAGTTCTGTAGCACTGTCAATCCACCGTTGCAGCATTAAGTTTTCCCTTGGAGTTATCGTGAGTCTTAGTCCTTGTTTCTAAGTCACCTTCATTGTCTATTTAAATAACTGTACAGTATTCTATTGATGTACCATTATGCAAATATTGTGACGTTCTGTTATTTCTGGGCCTTAGATAGATGTGTAGAGATCTTATTCATCCATGTGTTGTTTGCTTCTGTTGCAATATTTCCTTAGATTGAATTTCTAGGGGTAGAATTGCTATGTCAGAGTATAGCAAATATCTGAGTCTTGTAGCATATTGCCTTTTTTGTTTTTTTAAGGTTATAGCAATTTAGATTCTCACCAGAAATGAATGAGTATACTAATTTCACTGTAGCTTCATTAGTATTTGGAAGTAGGTTTCTTTGTCTTTAAAAAAAAAAAAAGCTGTAGAATAATATCTTAGGTGAGGTGAGGTGAGGTGAAGTCGCTCAGTCGTGTCCGACTCTTTGCGACCCTGTGGACTGTAACCTACTAGGCTTCTCTGTCCATAGGATTCTCCAGGCAAGAATACTGGAGTGGATTGCCATTTCCTTCTCCAGAGGATCTTCCCGACCCAGGGATTGAACCCAGGTCTCCGCATTGGAGGCAGACGCTTTAACCTCTGAGCCAAGGGTGCTTAAATATTCATGCCTTTTATTATTATGGAGCTTTAGCATTTTTCTGTGACTTTAGTTTACTACTTATTTTCTCATCTGTGAGTTGTGTGTATATTTTTATATTTGCCCAGTTAATGACTTGATGTTTTTCTCATACATGCAAACGAGTGCCTTTTTAAAAAAGAAAATGTCAACCTTTACATTTTTATATTTTACAAATCTTTTGCCTTAAAAAAAATTAGTTTTGTTTGAAATTTTAAAATTTTAGTAATAATAAAATCTTTTCTTGGTTTAAATTGAGAAAGTTATTTGATAAATGTTTTATTCTCTTTTTTGATAGTTTTCTATAATATTTTATTTCCTCATTCTTGTGTTCAATTTTGGTATGTGGAGAAGGTATGCTCTGATTAAATGGATAGTAATTAGGAATTTATATCAATCTCACATACTGATTTTTTTTTAATTTCCTCATTTTAGAAAACTGACTCATACTTTTATATAAAATTAGGTCTTTTTAATAGTTCTTATTATATGTGTGGATAGACTTCATTCTTCTTTTAAAAAATAGTCTTCCATAATTTTGTCTATTCAAGTTTTAGTCATTTTGTTTTGTTTCAGAAAAGGATTTCAAGAGCTAACTTTCTGAAATTCCTAAGATAGATCCTTGGTTTGTGCAAAAACCATTCTGGTACAGTCTTTAAACATTGTTTAAGGGGAAATATAAATAAAAATAACGTATGCTGTTAGTGGTAAAGCATCATTAGCACTAAACTGTTTCATATGAATAATTTTTGTGCATCTAGAGGTCTCAGCTCCTAATAAATAGAACTCTTTACATCTGTTAATCAGTAAAAACGTCTTTACAGTTGTGACTCAATAACTTATGATAGTGAATCATTTAACTCAAAACATTAGTGAATTTTAAATAAGCAAAGAATTACATGACTTCCATCTTTGTCCATCACTGATAAAATTTGGCTACTCTTTGTTCTGTTTGTAGGTGGAAAACCATGAATTCCTTGTGAAACCTTCATTTGATCCTAACTTGAGTGAATTAAGAGAAATAATGGATGGCTTAGAAAAGAAGATGCAGGCAACATTAGTAAGTGCAGCTAGAGATCTAGGTAAGAATGGGTCCTTGAAGGTTTGAATAATTCTTTTGTCTACATAGTATCCACACTGGAGCTAGAAGACACGGTTGATCATGCCACCTCCTTGTTTAAAATGCTAGCCCTGTTTTCTACTGAATAAAATTACAGTCACATAAAGTTTACATACAGGATTCTTTACATTGGGGCCTGGCCTCCCCTTCAGATTCATCTCTTAACCAATTTCTCTAATCTCAGGATGACCCCACATTCCTGCCAAACAAATCACCCCATATTGCCCTTGTAACATCTTTTAAGTAAGAACTGTTTTAAATGACACTCTTTCTGTAAGCCTAATTCTATTAGGAATAGTTCATTGATTTGGCTTTGGGGTTCCCAAGCACTTCATTAATATCAACTTTAAAAATTACTTGGTTTAAATTCCCTAGCTTATTCCCTGTTTGTCTCACACTGTGTTGTTCTGTCTTGCTCTGAATCTATAAACCTCTTGTAATGAGCATCTTTGACTTCTATGTTAAATGAGTAAATCTGAGCATATTAGAAGGCCCCGCAGAGCAGCATCACTCTAGTATATGCCCCTGTGTGCTCAGTTGTGTCTGACTCTCTGTGACCCCATGGACTGTAGTCCACCAGGCTCCTCGGTCCATGGAATTTTCCATGCAGAAATAATGGAGGGGATTGCCATGTCCTTCTCCAGAGGATCTTCCTGACCCAGGGATCAAACCTGCATCTCTTGAGTCTCCTGCATTGGCAGGCAGATATTCTTTACCACTGTGCCACCTGGGAAGCCCCCTGTTGTATATGCCCATACCAACATATATAAAATTTTTAAAAATAGTTTCCATGGAGAGTTCATATATGAACTTGATCCTAGAGTTAATCTTTGACTTGAAGGATATTGAAATTTACCCTCCTCATCTTACAGATCTCTCCATGGTCTCTTTATGTGTCTCCTCCGTGGTCAAGTGAGATTGGTCTTTAGTTGTTTGCTGTTTTTAGTACTCCATAGTCATGCTTTAGCAAAGAAATTTATTTATCTTAAGTTTTAAGATACTACCTCTCTCTTCTGGTTTGGGGTCTAAAGATCACATTGATGAATGAATGAGGAGAGGACAAGTGTAAAAAATTAAAAAATCTTAGGTGCATAGTCTAGCTGATTGATCATTGCCTTTTTTGTGACGCTCCCTACACTTAACAGAGTATAGGCCTAGTGTTTTCTAGAGCTTCATTGTCAATCTCAGAGTCTCACATTTTTCTTTGGAAAGTGTTATTTGTTTTCTTTAATTATACTCTATATTAGTTCCAGGGAAAGGCTTTGGTTAACTAAAGAACCTTCAGCAGAACTCCTCAAGGGTAATAACCATACCTTACCTACCCTCGTGCCCCAAGCATCTGAAACACAGAGCTATCCCACTGCTGGTGCCCTGCAACCTTGGATGGGTTTACCCAGAACGGGCTCCACATGACAGGCTATCCTTAAAAGGGGATTTAAATATTTTATAGATATCCTTAATTCATGGTAGTTTTTTGAGTGAAATAGGATGTGCATCTTTCCCAGTCGGGTAGTATAAATAATTTCCAGTATGCTGTCATGTAAATAATAAAAGTATATTTTTCACTATTTAGATTTAAGTATTCTAAACACATTTAAAATTTCTGTACATATCTGTGACATATTCTTTGTTTTTTTCCTGATCATGAAGGCTTAGATCCTGGCAAACAGATTAAACTGGATTCCAGCACACAGTTTGGCTATTATTTCCGAGTAACGTGCAAGGAAGAAAAAGTCCTTCGTAATAATAAAAATTTCAGTACAGTAGATATCCAGAAGAATGGTGTTAAATTTACAAACAGGTTTGTAAGCCTATGCTAATTAAGTCTTTACTAGTTCCATAAACTGTTCTCTGATGAAATGTGAATGTTGCATGATAAGGAAGGTTTATTTTATTTCTTGATACAAGGCATGAAATAAGATTAAAGCCTTTATGTTTTTTTCCTTATGAGAGGTTGGTCAGGTATCCTAACGCTACTTGTTGAATAATTCAGCTTTTCCTCATTCACTGAAGTGGCACTTTGGGTTTAAGATTATTCTTTCACATATCTCTCTTATCTTTTTATCAATATGAAATAGATTATATTACATTTTTTTGTGTATTTATACATATCTGTTGGAGTTAGTTCCCTTCGTATCTCTATTAGTTATTTTCACGTCTATTTTTTCTAAGAAATTTTGTTATTCTTCTGGTATATCAGTTGATGTGTCATTTAGTTTAGGGAGACGCTACCAACTTTAATGAGGCCATTCGTTTAGACTGTAAGTTTAAAAAAAAATAATGTTGGGAAAAATCTTAGTAGTTTTTATGCGTTTTTCTCTTGCTTATGTTAGGAAGCCCCTAAGGCAAATTACTTACTAGTGAAAAAGAATTATTTAAAAATAAAGTACTTGGGAGAGTAAGGGCATTATCCTTTCTCTTCTGTATTATTTTAGAACTTATGGCCAGCTTTACTCCCGCCCTCTTGGGTATTAGTATTTCCAGTTAGCCTTTGTATATACGCCCCTCTTTTATCCATTTATTTAGTGTTTTTGAGTGTCTGTTATATGCAGACATTATTCTAGGTGTTCTGACAACCTAGTAATGAAAAACAGTGTATCTATTTAGTTTGTTTCTCATAACAACTCTCTGAAATGAATAGGACAGGTTATAGTTCTCACCTTGAGATGGAGAAACTGAAACTCCAGTTCCCCAGGACTGGATAACTAGTGACAGTAGATACGCAGACCTAGATCTTCTGTTGCTAGCTTTATTAGTTGCTGTTTCTTGATCACACTATATATCCGTAATTCAAGAAATTTATACGTTATAACTGACCAGTAAGTGATTTGAAGATGATGTAACACCCCAAAAGTTCTGTCTTACCTGAACCAAAAGAGAACTGCAAGAAGCTGAACTGAACGTCAGCAGTGGTTCCGAAATCTGTGAAGAGTTCATGTTTATTCGTTCATTGATTTGTGTCAGCAAACAGAATGCTTGCCATGGGTCTGACTTTGTGATCATGTAATTGTCCTTCTTAAAAACCTCTGATGTCTGTCATCAAGAAAAATCTAAAGTCTGTACCATAACCCATACAGTCTGGTCCCTGCCCACACCTTTTCTGTCTGGCAGCTCTTCCCTTCACACAGCAATCTCACGTGTCTTTGCTTCTCTCTCTTTTCCTTTAATCCTTCCCACTTGCCTGCTTGGCAGCAGCTGTTAGTGCTCCTCTGCTGTTCTTGAGCTGTGTATGTGTGTTATACCATTGGCTGATTGCTTCATGTTCACAGTTACTGCCTTGGTTGACCAATATTTTCCTCCTCCTTGCAAGTACTTCGCCTCTTTCTTGAATCTACTGTGAGCCCCTCATCTTGTTTTTTTGTTTTTAACTTCCTTTGATATCAGTAAATATTCTTTCTCTATTCTCATTCTTCTTCATTTTTTGTTTTCTTCTGTAATTTTTATTTTCTCTTTAAACCATTCAGTAGAATTGTTTTCAAAACATTTTCCTTACTTTGACAACTTTCAGTATGAAAGGACAGTTTCCTACAGTAATGAGAGAAACTGTGTGGAGTGTGTATGTGTGTGTGTTGTTTTTTAATTGGGGTGTAGTTGATTATTTGTCTTTCTCTGACTTATTTCTCTAAGCATGATATTCTTTAGATCCATTCACATTTCTGCAGGTGGTTCATTATTATTAATGGCTGAGTAATATACAGACACACCACACCTTTATCCATTCATATCTTGATGGCCAGTTGATTTGCTTCCATATCTTGGGTGTTGTAAATAGTGCTGCTTGTGTGTGTATTTTAAAAGGGAAGATGGCCTCTGTCCTAATAGGGATGAAGACTGCTGCTGCTGCTGCTGCTGCTAAGTCGCTTCAGTCGTGTCCAACTCTGTGTGACCCCATAGACGGCAGCCCACCAGGCTCCCCCGTCCCTGGGATGGAGACTTACTCCATTTAAATATTTTAGAAAAGATTACCGGTCAGAATTTTACTCAAGGGAATAGGTTTTATAGCAAGAATTGTGCCAGTGGGCCATTCCAAACAGCATAAATGTTAATACACTGAATTCCAGTCACATCCACCCCTAATGAGTTGCCCATTTTCTACTTATGTTTCCATTTTAATTATTGTTTTGATGCTTTATAGGATAATACTCTGGATATATTTCAGAGGTAGTGCACATTACCTCCAGTGGATGTTTTAATATTTCTAATAATATCATTATCTTGTTTGCAGTAAACTGACTTCTCTCAATGAAGAGTATACCAAAAATAAAACTGAATATGAGGAAGCCCAGAATGCCATTGTTAAAGAAATTGTCAATATTTCTTCAGGTAAATTTAATAGAACCAATACATTAGATGTTCAGAAAATGACCTGGATTTTGGTAACAGAAATAACATTGGGCTGCTTGAAGAGTGGGTTTTTTGTTTTTGTTTTTTTAAAGCTGCTGTACACTGTGACTATTGTGTTAAGCTTCCTCTGAAGGAGTGCATGCTGTGTTGCATTAGGAAGATTAACTGGAAGTTGCTCTTGTACCTAGAAAGATGAGCTAGTGCAGGCTGAGGAATGGGAATATTCTGTAATATTCTGTAAAACAAAGACAGAAAAGCACAAAACTTGTAACAAGGAAAACAAACACTAGGGACTATAAGGCACTAATACCTTAGATCTAGGAGCACGTGCTCTAGGTTATGGAAATAAATAAAGCAAATAGAAATTATATAGGCAGCAAGCTTTTTTGAGTTCTGCATGCCATTTCATAGATTTTCAGAGTCTGTTCTTGAGGACACCTGTTAGAAATGAGTTTTTTTTCCCCCTCCATGTTGTGTGGCTTGCGGCATCTTAATTCCCTGAACAGAGATTGAACCAAGGCCAGAGCAGTTAGAAATACTGAATCCCATCCACTGGACTGCCACGGAGCTCCCAAGATGATTGTCATATAATTGAAACGACAGCCTGACTTGCTATGATATTGCCCTTAGCATGGAATGAATGTGTATAGCACAGGGTAGGTGGCGATGTGTTAAGCTGGAAGTCTTTGCCTATCATCATGTGTGTGTGTAGAGCGTAACCTTTATTGTGCCTTAAAAAAAGCACACCAAAGAATTACCTTAGCCAAGTGATAAACATTGACATCGCCAGTGACAAATGACAATATATGTATGTGCTTCCTGATGTGATTGATGTCAAGGAAAAGATATGATATCACCTGTGTACAGGCATACCTCGTTGTATTCACAGGTATTGTTTATTTTGTCTTGTCTTACAAATTGAAGGCTTGTGGCAACTCTGCCTTGTCAGATGATGGTTAGCATTCTTTAGCAATGTACAGTGTAAATATAACTTCTATATGCACTGTGAAACCAAAACATTTGTGTGACTCACTTTATTGTGATAATCCTTTTATTGCAGTGGTCTGGAGCTGAACCTGCAGTATCTCCAGGATAGGCCTGTAGTGTTCCTGACCGAAAAAAAAAAAAAGTTTAATCTGAATAGTAACAAGAAGGAAAAGGTTGGATAAATTTAGATCGTGGGACAAACTTTTTAAGGCCCGCATTCTTTAAAAATGTCAGTGTCAGGACTTCCCCAGTGGTTAAGGCTCCATGCTTCCAGTGCAGGAGGCAAGGTTTCTATCCCTGGTCAGGGAACTAAGATCTCATGTGCCATGCAGCTTGGCCAAAACATAACAAACAAAAAGCAAGTCAGTTTCATATAAGCAAAGAGGAAATTGGCGGATTGAGTTCCAGATTAAAGGAGACTAGAAGTGACAGGACAGTCAAAGACATGAAGATGATCCTTGATTGAATCTGGGACTAGGGGTTGGACCTGGGGACTAGCTATAAAGGACACCATTAGGACAAATTGACAAAGTTTAATATAAGATAATAAGGTATTGGTGTCATACTTCTTGAGTGTGTATTGTGATTAAGTAGGAGGATGTCCTCCTACTTGTTCTCAGGATATGGGTACTGAATTATTTAGGAGTAATAAGTCATTTAAAAAGTATAAGCATGTATAATTTTGTAAATTGTTCCACTATTATGAATTTTTATAGTAAATCAGAAAGACGTATAACACTTTTAAAGGGTTTTATTATACCTTATATTTGTGTTGAGATGAATGAGATCTGTAAAGATTACATTTTTGTTTGGTGTTAATCAGATCACTGTAGCGTGGAGAGCTTCTAGTTGAATTATGTTCCTTCCTAGATGACACTTGCAAGGACCCTAAAAATACACTGTGTAAATTCAAATTGGAAGTCTTCCCCCAAATAATATTAACTAATATTTGTTAAGCACTTAGTAGGTTAAAGCTGTTAGATTTTAACATTTGAAAAGAAGATTTTGTATTTGGAGTCACCTTGAATTGAAATGAAATCTCTTCTTGGTCTAATATACACATTGTAAACTATCTTTATTAAAAATATAATAGATCATTTTTCTAATCTTCTATCTTTTCTTAAACCAGAAAAGATGATGCTGTTAAGAACCAGTTGATGTGAGATACCAAATACAGACTCTTGATTGAAAGGCTTGTTTTCTTTTATTATAAACCTATTCATGTTAGTATGTTAGAAGTTTTGTGAGAATTGTATAAGTACTCCACTAATACTTAAGTAATTCTCAAAGGTCCCTATTACTGTATGGTAGGGTAATGAGAACTCTCCCCTTCCCCCCTGTTTTAAATGTTAGGTAAAACAGGAATAAATTTTAAACTGAAACATGAAGAATTATTAGTATTTGGCCATTTATACATGAGTTTTTATTTTATCACTTTTATGGGGGATAAGGGAATCAAAGATGAATCAGATTTCCTGCCGTTTGATTAAGCTCATAATGTTGTGTTTTTCTAAAATGAGATGGGTTCTCTTGAATGTCTCTTAAGGCTTTGGACACGTTGATATCCATGTGATAGTTCCACGTGACCCAGGTGCCTGTTATACCAACCCCTCCAACCTATTAAAATTTTAGAATTTGTTCTGAAAATTGGACCATTTTTATTGGCTGTTCATGCTTTGCCTAGCATGTGTGAGGGACTGTTTAATGTATGCAGTAACTTTTAGTTTTACTGCTGTAGCAGAGTGGAATCTTGTTGAAAGTGTTCTAAGTGACAATTATGGATCTAAGTTTATGCTAAAATTTAATTGCAAGGCAGGAAATAACCTCAAGTAACAATCTTGACAGTCACATTATATCTTATTACCTGGTGTTTGCAGGTTTCTTAGGATAATTATGAAATGCCATTCTGGTTTCAGACTCTTAAAATTTAGAACTGTGCCTCGCCCTGCTTTTTTACTTGTAATATATCATGAAAGTGCTCCCATGAAAACTTTTTCTTATTTTTTTTTTAAACCTCTGCCTCATTTCTTTATATAAGCAGCCATGTGCTATTATATTTTAATGGATTTTGGTAAGAGATTTTTGAAATCCCTTGATAGTAGGGAGAAAAATGTGAGAAGACATTTTAACCTCTTGTTGAATTTTTGGTGTTCCTTTCACATTTAGTTATAGCAAAAACCCCTGTTAATTTTTTTTAAGTATATAAATTAGGAAATGGATTTTGAATTCACAGATGGAATCAGGTTGAATTTATTCTTAAAGCTGCTTATCTGTATGTTGTCTTATTCCATCTTCCTATGTACTCTCTCTGTTCTTACACAGGCTATGTAGAACCGATGCAGACACTCAACGACGTGTTAGCTCAGCTGGATGCTGTTGTCAGCTTTGCTCACGTGTCCAATGCAGCACCTGTTCCATATGTACGGCCAGTCATTTTGGAAAAAGGACGAGGGAGAATTACACTGAAAGCATCCAGACATGCTTGTGTGGAAGTTCAAGATGAAGTCGCATTTATTCCTAATGATGTTCACTTTGAAAAAGATAAACAAATGTTCCACATCATTACTGGTAGAAACCTTCTTTATGGGCTTTTGGGGAATAGTGTTTCCCCTTGTTTATGTTGGAGCAGATGGTTATTTTAGGTTGATGTAGAAAATCCTAGTCTTTGATGTAGAAAAAGAATGTTTTTTCATACTAGTTAGTAATATATTAATAACATGTGAGTGAATGAATATATGAATGAACAAGAATGCAACTGCTATTCCAGGGGTTCAGTGCATTTCAAAATAAACATCTCTTCATCCTCAAAGTGCACTTTTGGGCCAGACCTTTTCAGTAGTGAGGTCATTGAAGGTCAAGCAGAACTAGCTGCTGGAATGACTTCAGCTTAGGATAGTAGTTCTTTTAAAGACACAATACTATATTCATGTGAAACTAAATAAAAGTAGACTTATGTGTAGACCAATGTAGCATGTTCAGACTAAAGCATTTTGAGAGATCCTAACCAGATTCTAGAAAACAAAAGTGTTAGAGTGCGGGGGTGGTAGGAGTCTTTGGATAAATGTGTTTGGGAAACAGTCAGTGATTATATTTTATTCCCCTAATTGGATTTTTGAGTTGTTCATATAACTTAACCCATCATCTCCAGCCTTATTGGCACCAGGGACCAGTTTCATGGAAGACGATTTTTCCACGGACCAGGGTTGGGGAAGGGATGGTTTGGGGGTGATTCAAGCCCAATACATTTATGGTATACTTTATTTCTGTTATTATATCAACTCCACCTCAGATCATCAGGCATTAGTTTCCAGAGGTTGGGGACCCGTGGTCTAACCCATTAATTGGTAAATTTCACATTTTCCAAAAGTGGGTCATGTCCTTGGGTTTTAGTGTGGAGTTTATGTGATTTGAGGGATTTGATCACACTGATTCATTCTCTACTAGATCCATTATTAATGAACTAATAGTGTTTAGTTAATCAGTTAGGCCAGTACTGCTTTCCTGAATGTCATAAAGTTATCTTGCAGGCAGCTTTGTGAGCTGTGGGGCAGTACCTATATGGTCTTCCTAGATCATAGTCAGATTATAGAGAAGATATATTTTTCATGGGTTCTTTTGAAGAAGGGCACAGCATAGGTTTGTCTGAACAGAAAATGGTATTGTTTCAGAAACTAGTGTAAGGCAGGAACTTTGTTCATGCCCTTGGGCAGCCTGTGGTCTGCTTTTCGTATGTTATATCACAAGGGAGTCATCAATATGCAGCTTAGGATAGTCAATTAATATTAGCAAAGATAAGTTAATAATCTTGCTTGTTGATATAATTTGTTTTATAGGTCCCAATATGGGAGGGAAATCAACATATATTCGCCAGACTGGGGTGGTAGTTCTCATGGCCCAGATTGGGTGTTTTGTGCCATGTGAATGGGCAGAAGTGTCCATTGTGGACTGCATCTTGGCCCGGGTAGGGGCTGGTGACAGTCAGTTGAAAGGAGTCTCCCGTTTATGGCTGAAATGTTAGAAACTGCTTCTATTCTCAGGTGAGTACAGTTCCCAGTCTCCTGAGAGTAGAAATGGATGTCTCTGTCCTTTGAAACATTTGCAATCTCTGATTTAGTTTAATAGTTTTTCTGTGAGCTTTGTGTACTTCATATTGTCTTTTTAAACTCTTTATTTACTTGTTTTTCTGTGTTGGGTCTTAGTTGCCCTGCGGCATGAGGAATCTTCCATATGAGGGATCAAACCTGCGTCCCCTGCATTGCAAGGTGGATTCCCTACCGCTGGGCAACCAGGGAAGTCCCACTTTATATTATAAAAGGGTGATAGTTGTGGAAAGCTTCTTTTTATTATTTTGTATTTTTTGGCTATACCATGTGGCATGCGGGATCTTTGTTCCCCAGCCCAGGATTGAACCCGTGCCCCCTGCAGGAGAAGCACAGTCTTAACTTCTAGACCACCCGGGAAGGCCCATCTTTGATTTTTAAAGTTGTCTTTTTAAGGTTTCTAGTAGTTGTTCACCTTATAAGTCTCTCCACTGTCATACTTTTGCTTACACTGTTCACACTGCCTGAGCAGTAACTGGTAAAGTTCCCCTTCTTACATTTGGTTAAAGAGAAAAGAAAATGCTGATATGTGGTGTTGGCAGGGCTGTAGCAGGCACACAGATTTATGTGACCATCAGCCGTGTATGTGAGAGTATCACCACACCCTTGTACCATGTTCTTTGGGCGTTATTTTTTTAAATCTTGACTGATTTGATTGTCAAGAAATGCTTTATCTGGAAATTCTTAGATGAGCTAGTAGGGTTGGTAATTTAAAAAATACTTATTCACCATTTGTTTCCTTTTATAGTCTGTTAATGTTTGTGGCACACTTTCTCACTGTATTGCCTTAATTTTTTTTTCTTGTATTACCACATGCTGCGTCATGGGAAATTTTCATGTAATGATGTGTTTCAGGTCTGCAACCAAAGATTCCTTAATAATCATAGATGAATTGGGAAGAGGAACCTCTACCTATGATGATTTGGATTAGCGTGGGCTATATCAGAGTACATTGCAACAAAGATCGGTGCTTTTTGCATGTTTGCAACCCATTTTCATGAACTTACAGCCTTGGCCAATCAGATACCAACTGTTAATAATCTGCATGTCACAGCACTAACTACTGAAGAGACTTTAACTATGCTTTATCAGGTGAAGAAAGGTGAGCACATTCCACTGGTGTACCGTAAATTCAGTGTTCCTACGCTTGGAATCATTAGTAATTGCCTTATTCTACAGTAGGATGAATTATTGATGTTTTATCTGTAAAACGTTTAACTCTTTACAGTGTAGGGACAGGGACATGGGTACGTTATTTACATTTCTATGTCTCATAATAGAACCATTCATTTTAAAACAGCCACCAAAAGCATGATCTACACTCTGGACATTATCACGGATTTTATACTGCCTCTCAGGTCACCGTGTTTTCTTGTCAGATTAGCCGTGGTGGTGGCTTAATCACTAAGTTGTGTCCAACTTTTACAACTCCATGGCCTGTAGCCCACCAGGCTCCTCTCTCCGTGGGATTTCCCAGGCAAGAATGCTGGAGTGGGTTGCCATTTCCTACTCCTTTTTATATAAACAGCTTAAAGTTGGGGTTTCTAGAGATCTTGAAATTGTTGGTAGTTACGACTTATTTGTTGGTATTTCAGCCTTTCAGAAAAGTTTGTTGTTAGTAGGTCTGGCAGCTAATCAGATGACTGCATTGATTAGATTAACATACTCTAAAGTTTTTATTGCTCTAACATTTCGTTAGACATCAGAATAGCTTTTTTAGATGGCTTTTTTATTTTCCACGAACATGTTTTTTCTGTTATCTGTTGGTTGCACATAAATGAGGTATTGTTAATTCTTTTTTGCTTATGTTTGTAGGAGTCCTTTTGAGTTACTATTACATCATTATTGTTGATAGAGAATATAGATACTCTTGGTTAGACCTGGCATATAGCATGAAGTTGAGGTTTGGGTTTTGAAAAGTGTTTAGTGTGATAAAGAAATGGTTCAAAATATTGAAAAAGATCAGGTAAAGATAGGAACAGGTTTGTTCTTCACTGTGGATGTTTATCAAACACTTGCTTCTATTTTATTTTTGTTTCTCTAAGTTGCATAAAATATCCAGCTCCAGAATGCTTGGGATGTCTACTAGGCCAAAAGAAAATTTACAGTTAAGGCAAAAATGGGAGCTCTATGATAACACTGTGAGCATTGTTGATACTAAACGTTTGGAAGGAATATCTTAAGTCAGTTTATTTTCTACCCACAGGGGTGAAGATAACATGCCTAGTTGGTAAACTTGCTAGTCTACATTTGGGTCAAAAATTTCATTGTCATATGAAGTATATTTTGAATTAAATATTGCTCCTAATTAGAGACACTTTATATTTATCTGTCTCTTTTTTTCATAGTACTTTAGTTCCTCCCTTTTGAAATAAGAAAACCTCAGAGATATTGTGTTGATTAATCTTTCTTCAGGTTCAGTTATTTCAGGTTCAGTTATTTGTCTAGACCTTTGAGGATTATCTACCAAGCCTTTTCTCTGTTTTTATAATTTTTCCTACTACATTTGTCAAGGATAAAATATAGTGCTGTATTGCCAAGTCATAATCACTTTTCATTGGAGGCTTAATTAAAATTCCTTTAAGTTACTCTGAAACATTTGGCTAATGCATTTGAAAAATGCAAGATTAAGTTTCCTGATGACAGAGTGATAAAAATAAATTCTGTTTACATACATTGCCCTCTCTTCCTACTCCCCAAATTTCTTGTAGGTGTCTGTGATCAAAGTTTTGGGATTCATGTTGCTGAGCTTGCTAATTTCCCCAGGCATGTAATAGAGTGTGCCAAACAGAAAGCCCTGGAGTTGGAGGAGTTTCAGAATATTGGGAAACCACAGGAATGTGATGAAATGGAACCAGCAGCAAAGAGGTGCTATCTGGAAAGAGAGGTTTGTCAGATTGTTCTTGTAGTTATTTTTTCCTCTGTATGATTTTATTTAGTTATTGATCATTCATTATTGGTTTTACTAACATTTCTTTGCATGGCAAAGAATCCATCTGTATCATTTTGGTTTCACCACTACACACATCTGCACAATCAAAAGATATCATTTTAAGTACCAAATTTCAAAAGTAGGAGGATAGGAATATTACTGTAGGTTTAAAATATGTAATTCAGAGGAGTTATGAAAGTCCACACACATCTTTGATTACCTATAAACAAATAGATCAGGTCCAGTTAAATTACATATTTACTCAAATGCTGATTGTTTAAGATGATAAATAAACACAGTTCCTGCCCTCCAGTTGTTTAGTTGGGGACGTAGTGAACATGTCATAGGGAATGTGACAGGTGTTTACACAGGAAAGCTCTCTGTGGGCAGGCTTTTCAGTTCTTGTGGGAGAAGTGGATCTTAAGTTGGCCCTTCTGAGTGGTGGGTGAAATTGAGGTGTTCACACAGAAAGGTATAAGCATTTATTTGCCTGGTGTATTTTTTAAAAATTAAAGGATTATTATTAATAGTTTTCCATAATAACAAAAATAAAAGAATCTTAATTTACTTCTGGCAGCATTACTGTGATAATGCATTGTGACAACTTCTCAGCAAATTGTTAGCTTTTACCCAGTGAAATTTTTGTTCTTATTTGGGTAGATGTTACAATAACAGATGATGTGTATGGTTTTCGAAGATTTTATCTGTTGTGTCTGTACAAACAGGAGAAATGTATTATAACTTGTTAATAGTTTTACCTAGGGAAGATTGCCATTCTGGATGTGAAATGGTCTTAGTATCAGCACCACAGCTATCCATGATCCAGGATTAGGTAGAGTCCTTTATATAATTGGTTCCAATTAGAACAGAAATCATATACTTTTGATAACGTTACTTATAATGAATTTTTAAAAAATTCATAAGGAAACATATAACACAGAATTATCAGTGTTACTCAGTCTAGATTTATTGGGAGGAAGGGCACTTGTTATTTAACAGAGATGTAGTTCTTCTTTATCTTCTCATTTGGGTTATCTTTCACCTTTAATAAGGATATATGGCCAACTGGCTCCCTGGTAGCAGAATTTAGTTCCGTTTCATATGTAGTGATAAACATTATACCTTTTGCCAGGCACTGTTCTTAGCACTGTGCACATACTAACTCTAATTCTCACAGCAGCCCTGTGTTGTTCATAATATTATTGTCCCTATTTTATGGATGAGGAATGTGTGTTCAGGAATTTGCCCATGGTTCACACAGCAAGTAACAACCATGTTCTGTAGAATGGCAATAAGCAGGCAGTAAAATAAAGAAGAAACATCCCATGTGTATGTATATGATTATTAAATTTTCAGTGACTGTTTATGCCTCACAGTATTTGCAAACCTTGAGTTCTTTTTCCCCCAGCAGGCTAAGTTATGTATCAGTTACAAAACCTGAGGGATTTGGAAGCTACTAAAGTATTCAGTCCCTTTGTCATTAGCAGCTGAAAATATAGTTATAAATATCCTTTTAATGACTTGCTATGAAGAAATACAGTCAACTGAGGGCTTTGCTATAAATTCTAAATGGTGTGCACTTTAAAAAATGTTTAAATATTGGGTGATATGTTTAGATTGAAATTGTAATGAAACAAGTCATTACTACTTAATGTGACTTTTAGAAAAGTCATTTTTAAAAGACTAATGAAATGTTGACATGTTTTTTTCAGCAAGGTGAAAAAATTATTCAAGAATTTCTATCCAAGGTAAAGCAAGTGCCCTTTACCGAAATGTCAGAAGAAAGCATCACAAGAAAGTTAAAACAGCTAAAAGCTGAGGTGATCGCAAAGAATAATAGTTTTGTAAATGAAATCATTTCCCGAATAAAGGTAACTGCGTGAGTAAATTCCGCTAATGGAATGAAGATAATATTGATAAGCTATTGTTTGTAACGCTTTTGTATTGTTTTATATTAACCCCTTTTCCATACTGTTGGCAATTGATGCCCATGGGGTATCAAATTAGTAAAATATTTAGTATACTTTGTGCTCCCTGAGTATATTTTCAAAAATCTTTATTTTGAAAAATGAACGTGTAACTGAGGAATACCTAAATAGACATGGGCAATAGTAGGCAATATGTTGAATATTATAAATAAAATCATGTGTTAGTTTTTAGAATTTGATATGCATTGTATTTCTTTGTAATAAGACTTTTACACATTTTTCCATATTCCTGAATGGTAAGAAACAAGTAGCCTAGAGACCTTGGAAGGAAGTGCGGGATCTTAAAGCTGGGAGGAACTCATGGAGCTCATCTCCAGTGGTTCTGCAGTGTCTATCTGTTGGTAGGAGCCAGGTTGGCTGCTTGCACATTAGCCAGGAACTTAGAAATCCAGCTCCTGGTGTGATCCTCCATCCCATCTGGCATTCTCCCACCCCCGGTCTGTGATGAGACTTAGAAACCTGGATTTAAAAAATCTTTCAGATTGAACCCTGATTTCATGGAGAGGTTAATAAGAGTCTAATGGCTGGTCCTGCTGAATGCAGGAAGGACAGCCTTTTTGATAAAAGGTGATAGGATGATAGGGTATTCATATAGGAACAAAATGAAATTGGATCTGTATTCCATATCATATATAAAAATCAACTCCAGTGAATTTTCTACCTAAATGTATATAGCAACACTACCAAGTTTTTTATGTTGTAGTTCTATTAAAAATGATATAGGGAAATATTTTTATGACTAATTGGGAAATATGGAAATGGCTTTGGAAAGGATTTTTTAAGTCAAATACCATCTTAAGTTTGACACACTTAGCTATATTGAAATTGGGAGGTTATTTTCATTAAAAGATAATACACAATGAAAAGACTACAGGTGACTATTGAACAACCGGCGAGGGGCGGGGGGTTAGGGACAGTCACCGCCTCCCCCCTCCCCCATGCAGTTAAAAATCCACATAAGACTTTACAGTCCCTCCATATCCACAGTTGTGCCTCCATAGATTCAGCCAGCTGTGTATCATATGGTATTGCAGTATGTATTGAAAAAAATCCAAGTATAAACAGACCCACACAGTTCAAATCAGTGTTGTTCAAGGGTCAGCTGTAGGCCATAATGGAGAACATATTGGTACCACATAAAATATCGAAGAATTTGCATCCAGAATATATAAAAAACTATAAAAATCACTAAACAGACATGACTCAACACCACCCATTAACAAAAAGACAGCCCAGTTAAAAGGCAAAGGTCTGAATAGATAATTTTCCAAGGAAGAAACGCAAATGGCCAATAAGCACATGAAAAGATGCAAAATGTTACCAGGGAAGTACACACTAAAACTGCGGTGAGCTACCCCTAGGATAGCTGAAATCAAGCCAGATAAACAGTGTTGAGGATGTGGGGAGACTGGAACTCTCCTGCGCTGCTGTGAAAGGATACAATAGTCACTTTTGGAAAACAATTTTTCCTCTGACAGTTAAACAAGAGTTACCAGATGACCCAGGATTTCCATTTCTAGGTGTATATCTAAGAAAAACATGTCTGCACAAAAACTTGTACACAAATGCTTATAGCAGAATTATTTATAATAGCTAAAAAGTAGAAAGTGCGCAAGTGTCCATCAATGGATTAATGAATGGATATACAAAACGTAGGATATCCATACAATAGACTATTAATTGACAATAAAAGGAATGAAGGACTGATAACATGCTAAAGCTAGGATGAGCCTTGGAAACAGTGAAGAAGCCAGTCTTAAGAGCCTACATAATAAGTGATTCAGTTCATATGAAAGTCTGGAATAGGGAAAGCTATAGAAACAAAAGTATTAATATAGGTTAGTATAGAACTATATATATAGGCTCAGAGATTAAAGCATCTGCCTCCAGTGCGGGAGACCCGGGTTCGATCCCTGGGTCGGGAAGATCCCCTGGAGAAGGAAATGGCAATCCACTCCAGTAGTCATGCCTGGAGAATCCCATGGACAGAGAAGCCTAGTACATTACAGTCCACGGGGTCGCAAAGAGTCAGACACGACTGAGCGACTTCACCTTCCTTCAGTATAGAACTGGTGGAGAAGGAAATGGCAGCCCACTCCAGTATTCTTGCCTGGAGAATCCCAGGGACAGAGAGCCGGGTGGGCTTCTGTCTACAGGGTCGCACAGAGTCGGACACGACTGATACGACTTAGCAGCAGCAGCAGCATAGAACTTGGGGGCTGGGAATGGATGGCTAGGGAGGTGACAGCTTAAAGATACAGGGTTTCTTTTTGAGATGAAAATGTTCTAAATGGTGATGGTTGCATGTATCTGTGAATATGTCTAAAAACCATTGAATCATATACTTTAAATGGGTGCATTGTATGATGTCAATTATATCTCAATAAAACCTTTTTTAAGTTTAAAATTTTGTATTGAAGTAAGTTGATTTACAGTGTTGTGTTTGTTCCCAGTGTACAGCATAGTGATTCATTATACATATATATGGGTTCTGTTTCATATTCTTTTCCATTATGACTTATTACAGGGTATTTAATTTACTTCCCTGTTACATACAGTAGGATCTTATTTGTCAATTTTACATATAGTAGCTTGTAATTTTCACTCCCTCGTCCCCTTTCTCCTCTGATAACCATGTTTATTTTCTATGTCTGAGTCTGTTTCTGTTTCATAAGTAGGTTTATTTGTATTATAGTTTAGATTTTACATATAAATGATACCATGGTATTTATCTTTGACTTCACGTAGTATGATAATCTCTAGGTCCATCCATGTTGCTGCAAATGGCATTATTTTGCTCTTTTTATGGCTGAGTAATATTCCACTGTATATATGTACCACATTTTCTTTATTCATTCATCTGTTGGTGGATGCAGGTTGCTTCCATATCTTGGTTATTGTAAATAGTGCTTCAGTGAACATTTGGGTACGTGTAAGTTTTCGAGTTACAGTTTTCTCTGGATATATGCCCAGGAGTGGAATTGCTGGATCATATGGCAAATCTATTTTTAGTTTTTTAAGGAACATCTGTACTGTTTTTCCATAATGGCTGCACCAGTTTACATTCCCACCAGCCCTTTTCTCCAGTAACACTCATTTTGAGAGAAGTTCTTGCACTTTACCCAAGAGGAAATCTGAATGATCCATATACATAGAAGATCTTCAATCACTAGTCAGAAAAATGAAGATGAAAACTATTCCAGGTTACACCCTCCCAACTCCATTCTCCTCACCAGACTGATAATCCTTTAAAATGTGACAGTACCAGTTATTGATGAGGATGTGGCACAGCACCGCTGGTGAGAATGATTATCTAGTTAAGTAGAAAATTTGCTCGTGACCCAGTGGTTCTGTTGCTCGGTGCATACTCTGTACAAGAGATGCTTGTACATATTGTGCAGTGATAGGTATACAAGAATGTTTGTGATGGACCCAAACTGGAAATAACCCAGCTGTGAAAACAAACTACAGCTACACAAAATAAAATAAACGGAATCTTTAAAACAGTAAGCAAAAGAGATGTCAGATAACAAGTAATACAGTTTTTCTCCCAATCATACGAAGTTGAAAACTTAATAGAATACCGTTTAATGGTGCACTTAAGGGGGTGAGACTGAAGAAGAGCAAGGATGTGACTGTGTAAGTCAGGAGAGTGGCTGGAGATGCTGATGGGAAGGGGCTCCTAGAGGACTTCTGAGGTGCTACAGTGTTCTGTTTTTTGGTCTGAGTGGTGGTTATGCAGGTGCTTGCTTTATGATTATTGCTAAGCTATGCAATTATGTTTTAAGCATTTTATGTTTGATATGAGAACACATGAAAATTTAATACCAATAAGCCCTTTAAAATGTTCATCTTAATTTACCATGCTGTTACTCATCATCATTGATAATTTGGAGTGAGTGACATCAGTTTTTCTTTTATGGCTATCAAATGCTTGGCAAGAAGGCAGACTTACAGAGAAAAACTTTAGATGTGTACATTTTTATTGGTCTACAAAATATTGTGGCTACTTATAAGTGGAGGACTTTTTGATACAATCCAAAAGGCAGTTTTTAAATTCCAGTGAAACATTTCATCCCTTGGTTAGCTGTGATCAGGTGTTTTTAGATTGTTGCACAAAAAAAGCATGTATAAAATGGAAAATCAGCCTATGGTTTTAGTTGTTAGGGCTACAGAAATGGGGCGAGGGGTGAGGTGTTGATCTAAGAAAACATGTAGTCTCTCAAGCTCTGATAAATCAGGGTGCTTTCATTTTTCTAAAAGAGACTTAATGTTTTAGTTCTAAGATGTTTTTGAAAAATGAAAAAGCTCATAATAGACCTGTAGTTTAAGATGTTTTAGACTTAAGCTGTGCTTATTACATGAATATGCTAATGAAGCAGCCAGTCTCCTTCCTTTTGGAATGGTAGATGTAAAGCAAAAGATAAACTAATTTCTGACCTGAGAAAAGACAGTTGCATTTTAAAATGCTAATTGCAGTGTGGTTTGGTTTTCTTTCTCCACTCAAACGCGAACTTGGATAATGCCAGAATAAAGCTGAATCTATAAATATTACCCAAGATTTAGGACTCAACCATACTGTTACCATGAAATCTGTTGGCCACATCACCACATTTCTGAGGAAATACATGGCTTTTTTACATTTTAAAAAAGTTAGCACTAAGAATCCATCCAAGATGCAGTTGTTTTTGTAATTAGATTTTTTCCCTTAAAATACTCTTTTGAGGGCAAAAACTGTAACAGAACAGAAGAAAGATGTTTTAGGATATATTTAAAGACTAACTTTTTCCTTGTAAAATCTCAGTGTTCCACATACTAAGCACATCCTGTTAGACTTCATGAGTATTAAATATATATTCTATCCTTGGTCTTTCTGCATTTAGCTTTTTTGGGAAGTATGTTTTTACCCACAACATATGGTATCAGCTGCTGATTCAGTACTGAGTGGCTCTTTAAGCTTGGTATATTCTGTTGATTAAGATGGTGTGCAGAATAGTCAGAAGGAAAACCAGTGCCTGGTCTGAAATAAATTAATGTTAATCAGCTTATGGGGAAGAACAAATGAGTAAAGAGAATTTTCATATACAAAGAAAATTCCTATTATTACCTTCCTAGGGTCTGTGTGTTTGGGATAAGGGAATAGGGTGTAGCCAGAGAAGGTGGGTGAAAGCACTCAGAACACTGCACATATTTCTTTGTGCACCTGGTCTTGGTTGCAGCACGTGGGATCTTTAATTGCAACCTGCAAGCTCTAGTTCCCTAACCAGGGATGGATCCCAGTCTTGTGCATGGTGTGCGGAGTCTTAGCCACTGGACCACCAGGGATGTCCCTAAAACAGGAGTTTTCTGCCTGATGTGTTCATTCCCCACTCCCCTTCCCTTGATAGAGCTGCTGGTTTCTCTTATAGTCTGCTCTAGAATTTACCTACTTGGCCAGCATTCGGGTATCTGTGAGCGCTGTGGTAGAGAGCCAGGGTATCCACAGGAAACAGTCCCTAGCAGAGCACCTCACTGTAGGTAACACTGCCTCCTGTTCTTTAAGGAGGAAAATGGGAGCCCTTGTGTTGCCTTTGACACAGCAGTTTCCCCACTGTCCTAGAAGCAACTGTGTGTCATGTGACAGACAACATTCAGAACATGATCCAAATTCAGTGTATGTTAGCATATTTTTGCTCCAGCGTGTGGTTTGCCCAAATAGAAGCGCCCACGCACATCTTTGATCCAGCTTTGTGGGCAGCTCAGCAGTGGCATGAACACTACAAGGTGTTAGGCGGCTTTCACTGGACCATCACAATCCTATTTCTAGACTTGGTAAATAGAGGGCCAGACTGCTGCTGCCTTGCTTTACTTCAAAGAGGTAAAGAGAAATGATAAACTCCCTAAAAGTGTTAAATTTAGAAAGAGGGATAATTCTGTCTGGACAATTTTTTATTCTAACAAAAGAACAATGGCAGTGAATTTTTCAGTGTTTAAAATCAACCAGTAAATGAAACCGACTATAAGGATTAACAACTGTGTTATCACATTAATACTATTGCATTTATTTCCTAGAATTTTGTTGACACTTATCTGTTATAATTATTAGTCAGTTTAATTTTATGAATAATCTTGAATGGAGATAGTTTAAAACCAAACAAAGTTTAGTTAAATCTAAGGCAGTGAACTACTTTCAGTTCAGCCACTGATCTGAAATTTTATGGTGCACTGCCCTATCTAGCAGACATGGTTTATCAATTTTTTCTTCACATAATGACCAGGACTTATTTATTATCAATTCTAATGTGATGTTTTATTGCTAAACATGGTCTGACCCTGCTAAATCCACCATGAAAATGAGTTTCACATTGAATCCTTAACATGACAAAACAGGTGGATGATTGATGTTGTTTAGTCACTAAGTTGTGTCAGACTTTTTGCGACCCCGTGAACTGTGACCTGCCAGGCTCCTCTGTCCTTGGGATTTCCCGACCAGAATACTGGAGTGGGTTGCCGTTTCCTGCTACAGCGATCTTCCCAACCCGGGGATTGAGCCTTAGTTTTCTGCATTGTAGGCAGATTCTTTTCCACTGAGCCGCCAGGGCTTTCCATCAATGATGGTTGGGCAGTATTAAATACTTTGTGGATATCTGAAGAAGGCAAAGTGTGGTGCTGGGTACCTCAAAAGACTCATCCTTTTCAGCAGTACCAAAAGGTGGGTACTTCTGTTACCTGCTTTTCACAGGTGAGAACACTGAGGCTCACCGGTTCAGTGACTTGCTCCAGCCACACAGTCAGTGGCAGTATTGGGATCTGAACCCTAAGAGAGTGTCTCCAAGATCTGTACTGTTTTTCTTTCCCTTTAAAGGCTTAAAATAGTGTTAGGAATCTAAGATGTGCACATGTGATAAATTTAACAACAGACTGCTTCCAAATAGGAAAAGGAATGTGTCAAGGCTATATATTGTCACCTTGCTTATTTAACTTATATGCAGAATACAGCTTGTGAAATGCCAGGCTGGATGAAGCACAAGCTGGAATCAAGATTTCTGGGAGGAATGTCGATAACCTCAGATAGGCAGATGACACCACCCTTATGGCAGAAAGTGAAGAGGAACTAAAGAGCCTCTTGATGAAAGTGAAAGAAGAGAATGAAAAAGCTGGCTTAAAACTCATGGCATCCAATCCCATCACTTCATGGAGAAAAAAATGGAAATAGTGACAGACTTTATTTTCTTGGGCTCTAAAATCACTGCAGATGGTGATGTAGCCATGAAATTAAAAGACGCTTACTCCTTGGAAGGAAAGCTATGACCAACCTAAACAGCATATTAAAAAGCAGAGATCATAGACAAAGATCTGTCTAGTCAAAGCTATGGTTTTTCCACTAGTCATGTGAGAGTTGGATTGTAAAGAAAATTGAGCACCAAAGAAGTGATGCTTTTGAACTGTAGTGTTGGAGAAGACTCTTGAGAGTCCCTTGGGCTGCAAGATCAAACCAGTCAATCGTAGAGGAAATCAACCCTGAATATTCATTGGAAGGACTGATGCTGAAGATAAAGCTCCAATACTTTGGCCACCTGATGTGAAGAACTGACTCATTGGAAAAGATTCTGATGCTAGGAAAGATTGAAGGCAGGAGGAGAAGGGGACAACAGAGGATGAGATGGCTGGATGGCATCACCGACTCAACTGTCATGAGTTCAAGCAGGTTGGTCCTCCGCAAGTTGGTGATGGACAGGGAAGCCTGATGTGCTGCAGTCCACAGGGTTGCAAAGAGTTGGACACGACTGAGCAATTGAACTGAACTGAAAATATTATTTAGTGTCAGAATGAGTGATGTAGGCAGCGTAGCAGGAGTTAAGGAAAATAGGAGATGTGGTATAGATGTTAGGAAGTACTATTTCTAGTTCTCTCGTGGAAGCTGGTTCTCCTGCAGAAGGCTTCTTTCTCTCAGTGATGTGAACACAGCAAGAGGCATCCACCAGCGCACTGCTGCCTGTCTGGCTCATCGCAAATTACTGGGCTGCTCTCTGGGGCTTGATCACCCAAAGGAAACAGCAGTTCGGCAACTGCATTCTTTCACAAGTTCACCAGTCACCAAATGCCGACTTCCAGCCAAGGGGTTGCATTGAACCCTGTTTGGACACAGGATTAGGTTTAAATGAGAAGAGAGACAGCCAGAGAAGCTTGCAAAATGAGGAGATGAAGTTAAATGTCAGCAGGTTTGGAGCAGGACACCAATCTGGTGCACTCAGATATTTTGATCACTTGACTTGGAGGTTGTTATGTTGTGTTGAGCCAGGAGTGTTTTATCCAGCTTGTGGGGAATGACCCTGAAAGCTTGCTCCACTGCTGTGCTCTGAATTCGTGCTTAGTGGGTGAAGGGCTGGTAAGGGGCTGAAGGGCTGACCTTCACAGGTCAGGATCTGGGTTAGTTAAATTGAGCAGCAGGAGACGCATCAGAAAGCTTGCTTGTGCTGGATTAGCCCCTGATTTGCCACCAAGCTGTGTGACTAGAAACTGCCCCTCTGTGGTTTCCCCTCTTCAGTAATTTAATGGGGTTAGGTTGTTAAGGTCTCAAAGGCCATACCTTCAGGGCCAGGCAGGTGCAGAATACAGAGACTAGGAGGGTTAAGGTGAATGCCCCAACCTAAAAACTGAGAAGTTTAAAACCCTTCAGGCCGTGAAAATATGTGTGCAGGTCTGATGTGGTCCTAGGGCTGCCTGTTGGTACACTCTGGGTGGCCACTAATGTTTCCTGATTACATGAGTAGTTTGTGTCATAGGTTCTGTAAAAGGGTATAAGCCTTGGTTGCACTTGGTCTAAGCCAGCATCCAGAGAGCCACCCCGAGGTGGTACCTGCCCTCCTTTCTCCTCAGAGGGCCATGTCAGTAATCTAGCTCATTGTCTAATCAGCAACAGAGCGCTTTTCTGCTTTATTTTATATTATTAGCTGTGATCTTAGCACACAAGTCTGTTGAGGCTTGGAAATATTCATTGATAATGCTTTTCCCTGAACCTTCTTGGTGATCCTTTAACTCGAATCAGACATGGAAAGAAAAGGCCCAATGAATTGCAAGCAGAGAGAGTGGGGTGAGGATGTCAGGTTATCTGAGAAGGGAAAGACAAGGTAGTCAGGCCAAAGTGGCGCTTCCAAGCCTCTTTGAGCTCTGTGAGTTTAAGTCTAGGTTTTACGGAGAGTGGGGCTAAGGCGATAAAGCAGGCTGTTTCCTTCAGAATTGACTGAACTAACTTTCAGGATTGAAGCAAACCCAGACAGCAACCAGATCAAGGACAGGAATCCCAGAAGGACGGATGCAAGGAAGAAATGGACCTGTTGTGTTTGAGTGCAATGAAGGGAGTGTGGGGGTGAATTAATAATAGCTAATATTAATGATAGGAAAACAATTGAGAAGAAAGGGGGTGGGATTATTAACTCCAGAAATATCAAAACTATCATGATAGTACACTGCCTACCTTAACTGTGAATTTACCTCATTTAGTTATTATGAGTTAAATACCAATAAGTGATTTAAGGAAAAATAGTTTTAAAAAAACAGCTATGTTTGGAATGAAGGGTGTTAAGAGAATAAATCTACCACTCTTTCTGTAAGATAATGTCTAAAATTGGAAAATAAAGAAATAGCAGAATAAGCATGTTAAAAAGCATGGAGATAAATGCTGGAGGATTCTGAGAGAGCTGAAAGTGGCCAGGGCAGCAATGAGAGGAGGGACTATCATTTTTTATTACAAACCTCATGATGTTACAAACCTCATGATTTGATATTTTGAAGACTATATTTATTGCTTCAATAAGAAAATCAATATTAAATTGAAAATGAACACAGAAAAAGAAAACTGCCTAAGAGTATATTTAAATTACAATATTATTCAATTCGTATGTTGACTTAAGAAAAACCCAGGGAAAACAATCTCATACTTTTGCCCTAAGTAAATTGCTTTATACTGTAAGGTTGACAGGGAAATCTGTCTTGTCTTACATCAAGGACTATCTAATATTATACAATATCTTCAAGCACTCTTAAAATTGTGACTAAAGAGAGTTTACTATTGAAAAAAAAAAAACACCTAGGGCTGGGGAGGCAGAGGGGAAAATGGGCAGTGACTGATTATGGGTACAAGGTTTCTTTGGGGGATGATAAAAATGTTCTAAGATGAGATCATGATGATAATAAAAACACTATAAATATGCTGAATTGTATACTTTAGGCAAACTATGTAGTATGTTTTTTTTCTCAAAGCTGTTAAAAAATAATAGCTTAAGTAAGATGTAATAATAGCTATGTGTCTGGCTTCGTTTACTGTTACTCTCAACAAAGTATTAGGTAAATACTATTATTCCATTTTAGAGACAAGGAAGCTGGGGTGTAGGGAAGACAAGTGGCTTGCCAAAGATCATCAAACATGAGTAGATTAGGATACAAATTTTTCTTTCATGTAAAGGAAGTCTGGAGGGGGGAAGACTAGGTAAGTCGGCTCCACAAATATCAGGGACCCTGATTCATCAGGTTTGTCTCTCCACTGTGCTCGAATTCTCTTCCCAAGGCCCCCTCGTGGCCCAAGGTGACTGCTGGGGCTCCAGCCAGTCCACCCACATGTCAGTCAGCAGGAAGGAGGACTGTGTAAGGATGCTCTTCCTTGCTTTAAGGAATCCTGGATTGTTCTACAGATGGCTTCCACTCACATCTTCTTGGCTAGAGTGAGGCGTGCGTCCACACTGAGAAAGCCAGGAAATGGAGTCTTGGCTGTCCTCCCTGCCTCATAAGGGGACTTGGACCAAACTCATTTTGAAAAGTGTGTTTTGGGAGTGGCAAGGTATTTTTAATTTGGTGCTTTGGGATGATGATATTTCCTCTGTCCACCATCTTCAAAGCCCCACCTTGTCTAAATGTTAATTTAATACTACTACTGGGCTTCCCAGGTGGTGGTAGTGGTAAAGAACCCACCTCTCAATGCAAGAGATGCAAGAGACATAAGTTTAATCCCTGGCTCAGGAAGATCCTCTGGAGGAGGGCATGGCAACCCAATCCTATTATTATTTGATTTATTTCTTCTCAAAGCATATCTTGGCTTCTGTTCTTTCTCTTTCCTGAGTAATAGCTCCTTTGGACTCCACTCTGTTTTGTAATCCTGTTTCCACTTGAATCCAACTAAGCTAAAAACTCAGGACCTCGTCTGTCTTGCCCACAGTTCTTAGCACAGCAGGCATAGCCTCTTAGGAAAGACTTGTGCACAGAGTGTGATCTCCCTGGAGACAGGGGCCGCTGACCCATGGAGCAGGGACTGGAATGGGGCCCAGTGTGGTTGCTTCTCTCTGTGTCATTGTGAGGCCAGGGGAGCACTTGAACATGGCACGGATGGAACAAGACGATCCTCCACAGGAGGCGGGGGCCACTGACCTCATGGCTGGTTGGTGGCAGAGTTGCCCTGGAGGGTGAGCCTCCTGACTGTCGGGCACCTCTGACATAGAGCTTCTCAATCAGACATTTTCAGACAGCCACTTTGTACTGGGTCAGTAAGTACAATGGAAATGGATGATAAATTTTTATGTATTCAGAAATTTTTTCTCTCCTCCCCTCCTCTTGGGATTGACTAACTCATTGGAAATAATGAACCTGAACTGATTTTTGAGCACCAGATCTAAGTGTAATTACTGTACTTGTACCTTGTTTGCAGACTTTTTAGAGACTGTAATACTTACTAAGATAATCCTTTTCTCTCCTCTCTCCCAGTTTTTCCCTTGTTGTAAGAACTGATAAGCCAGAAAAGTGAGCTGGAGAAAAAGATTGTTTCAGTTTTCTAGGAGTTGTGCCCTCTTTCTGAAGGACAGTGCTGGAAATGCCATCTTCTTCCCTTTGGGGAAGCAATCATGCTTGAAGGACAGTCACTGGCGGACAGGTTCCAGGGGCAACAAGGCCAGTTCAGGACCTGCAGTCATGGGCCAGACCCCTTCCTTCCAGCAGTCTTGCTGACAGAGGCCCCAGGGTCACCTCCGAGGGTGTTTTGAGGCCATTTCTGCTTTCTTCGGACTTCCCACAGTAGATTTTGTGGCTCTCTTAATGACATTGTCTTTCAGATCACTTGAAATCAATCCACAGATATCTCTTGTTTCCTCCAAATGAATCCTCGACTAATTTATTCTTAACTGGCTTCTCAGGGTTTAATGGTGACCCTTTTTCTGAGTCTCGGGGTTGGCGAGCAATTCTGTCTACCTAGTGAGGGACATGGAGGCCTCATAATCTCCCCATAGTCCGGGAAGACTAAGGGCCAAGTTCCTGGAGCACCTTCACCACTGAGCAGTCTGATGTCAATTCTTCCTTACCCACAAGCATCTTGATCTTTTAAGATTGGAAGCTCTGCTGTTTCCTGATCTTGGCTTCCCAAGGGCTGGCCTCCTCCTGTCCTTGACCCTTTCCCTGCCTTTGGCCAGCCCCCACTTCAGCTACTTCACCAACTCCTGCACAGGTGGAGGATTAGGCTGTGGGAAGGGTCGCTTTGCCAAGAGAAATTCATTTCATGTAGCTGGGACTGTCCTTGAATAATCAGGACTCCGAGGATCTTTAGACAGCTCTGTCAAGTTCAAGCACCTGAGAAAATAAAGGCCACATGGGCAGTATAGAGTGGAATTGCCAGGAATGGGCATGTTAATAAGCCACCTGTGTGTTCCCATCACCGGGTGCTGGAGGAGGCTGGACTGGATGCCCTGCAGTGAGCCTTTTGCAAACTCCAGTCCACTTCAGTGGTGAGATGATGCCTGATACGCGTTGACCATCCCCATCACATCTTTCTTGGCAAAGCCCCTCCATGCAGTTCTGAAGGGGCTGCAGGTCACAGGGCCCACTGTCCTGGCCAGAGCAGTGGGCAAATGAGCCAAGCTTCCCAAGCTTCAAGATTTTACACTGGGGTGTTGCTCACCTGGAACTGTTTACAGGCATGCCCCTCCCCTCCTTTCATTTTCCCTTGCCCATCCAGCCATCATCACATGGAGCCCAGCAGTAGCTGGAAAATTTGAGTCAACAGAGAGGAGAGCTCAGAGAGTGGTGGGGGAAAGGTGCAAAACCAGGTTGACCACATTGTTAGAGTCCCTGGCCTCCCTTCTCCCTGGAGGCCAGCTTCACCCCTGGACTCTGCGTCACCAATCCAACCAATTCCCTTTGGCTAAGTTACTTTGCAGTTTCTGTTGCTTGTGACCAAAGGGTCCCTGGATGATTCACGCACAGATTTCCTTCTGAGCCAAAATGAAAACCCATGACAACCAACTCCTAATGGGCCTCAAAAGAGACATAGGAGACTCGTGCTTCTGTGAATTATTCAGGCATCCACTATTTAAGGCAACTCTGACGTGAGATGTTTTGTAGCATCCTGAAGAACAAAATACGGCATTGCATGTGTGGATTGGAATAAAGTGGGGTTAGATCAGTAACATGACTGCACCTCTTTCCCAGGCTGTAGTTTCTGAGAGCAGTCGTTTCCCCACTGTTTTACTTGCACAGTATCCAGCATATGGCTGCATTGGGCCCTCATTTAGAATGAAATGTATTCATGCAAACATCTTTGCTCTGCCTCTGGACCTCAGAATCTTAACCTTACCTTCCACATCTGTAAATTGAGGATAATAATAGAGTTTAGCTAATGTACCTATATCTACTATTAATCAGAACTTTTTTGCTTTCAGATAAGAGAAAGTTGACCTATACCAGCTTATACAAAAAGAGTCATCTGAGGTTGGAGCTGCTGGAAGCTGGAGCAGTGCCGGCAAGCCACCCTCCCTCCCTCCCTCCTCCCTGCCTGTTTGGGTGTTGATCTTGTCCTCGGGTTCCTTCATGTGACAGGAGGACCCTGCCACCAACAAATAGTAACAGGGTCATCTCCTTGCATCTCTCAGTCCAGAGAAACATCTCTCTCTTTTGGGTCCCCATGTAAAGTCCCAGGAAGAATTCCACTCACTTTGATTGAGGCAAAGTCTACCAGGGCAGCTCCCCAGAACCATGCGGCATGGAGGAGGGGTTTTCTAGAGGAAATGGGGGGCAGTACCCTGATGCAAGGAAGTGAGGAAGGGATGCTGGGCTGAGGAAAGTGGCATGTGTCCACATCTTTACAGAGACGTGTGTGACCAAAAGAGGCATGGCTCGGGAGACCATCATACAGAGTGAAGAAAGTCAGAAAGAGAAAAATATATTAACTCATGTACATGGAATCTGAAAAAGTTGGTATAGACAATCTTATTTACAAAGCAGAAATAGGCAGAGAGAACCAGTGTATGGATACCAAGGGGGAAAGGGCGGCGGGAGTGAACTGGGAGATTGGGATTGACTTAGATGCACTATTGATACTAAGTATATAATGGATAACTAGAGAGAACAGACTGTATAGCTCAGGGAACCGGACTTAATGTCTGGTGACCTAAATAGGAAGGAAGTCCCCAAAGGGGGAGGAATATATGTACACACAACTGATTCACTTTGCTATACAGTAGAAACTAACACAACATTGTAACACAACCATATTCCAATTTTTAAAAAGACATGGCACAGCCTCTGGCTCCTAGCAAGCCCTCAGTAAGAGTCAACTGCTGCTATAATGTCCGCAGAGTCGGGAGGGAGGGAGAGGAGGAGAAAGCAGGAGAAATGAGCAGCACGGTGGCGACTGCACGTTGCCCGGGGGTGGCCAGCCTGCAGCTGAAGGGGCAACATTGCAGCCTTCAGCAGTCACCCTGGTCTGGCCTTTTATCTGCCTTGGCCTCTGAGGAGGAGGGGATTTGTGTGCTGAGACAGAACTGAAATCCCTGAACTCAGGATGGCCAGAGTTGGGAAAAATAATTCTTAAGTCTGGTAAATGATGCTGCATGGAGCGTGAAAGGAGGAAAGGTTTCAGAAAATCATTTTCGAGGACCAAGAAGCCACTGAGCCTGGCTTGGTTTCCAAGTGGAAGTTGGCCTAAGAGAAGACCCTAAACAGCACTCTGGGTGTTGGGGGGGCCCAGTGCCTCCTGTCCTCCCCTCAGGGACTCTGCTGAGTGTGGCCTGCAAAGATGAGGGGAGGGGGAGGGAACAAAGGCCAGTGAGCACCTGGCGTGCGCCACGCGCTCGGCACACATCATCTCGTTTAACTTGCAGCAAACGTGTAACCTACACAGACATAAAAGTGGAGGCTTGGGGAAGGGTCATTAGTTGTCCCAGCCACTGACCTCACAAGTGATGGTTGTCACCATGCCTCCTCCCCCGTGAGCCGGCTCATGGAGAGGACTGCACCGTCACCAGCAAGCTGGCCGACAGAGGTTGGTGAGGCCCGTGCTCTCCCGACTTACCTGCTAGTAAATACAGATTCAGAGAATTGGAGGGCCTTGCTCAAACTCACAGGGCTGGTAAGTGACAGAGCTGAGTCTTCTGTCTTTAAGTCTGCAACACTGAACAACCCACTGGCCGTGTCAGCAGCATTCACTCAGCAATGTCTTTGCAGGAATTTAAAAAAGAACTTTATGTATTTATTTATTTGGCTGCGCTAGGTCCTCTTTTGTGGCCCTCGGGATCCTCCATCTTCCTTTCAGCATTCAGACTCTTGCTGCGTGTGGGAATCTAATTTCCTGATCAGGGAACAAACCCAGGCCCCCTGCCTTGGGAGCAAGGAATCTTAACCACTGGACCACCAGGGAAGTCCCCTTTGCAGGAATTTTCCAATCAAACTTCTGGTGGGTAGTGGCCTGCAGAGATTATGGGGTGATTCATTCATCACATTGACAGGTCCTTGTTTCTCACTGCAGCAACAAAATTTGTAAGATTTTCCTCTTTTCATCAGCTGAGAAATACAGCTCCATACTGTTTATCTGGCACTTTGGTAGGGAGATACTTTTCCCCTAATTCTTCCAGGGGTTGACTTAAGTCTGGACAGAACTCAGGTGGTGGGGAGAGGTTTTTAAGGAGGTGGAGGCTGGCTGCTGATGCTGCAAAGCCCTTACTTAATGGACTCTCGGGCAGACTGCTGTGTAGGGAATGCCTGGCCCGAGGCAGCTGTCTTTAATGTATCCATCATCTCCTCATTTAGCCTATTTTGTTGGTTTCAAAATCCCTCATGGACAGTCCAATTAAAAACTTGGAAGGAATTTGGACTCTGTACATTGTCCTCAGTGGAGCAACTGAGAGCTGAACACGGTAAAATGAAAGCTGCGACAAAGCTAGAGCCAAGTGAGGATAATGGGAATCTGAGACGTCTTCCTTGTGCGGGAGGGAAAAGTTCTGGCCGTCTCCGATCGTTAGAGAAAGAGAAATGTTTTATCAAATCAGGCGTAATCCTGGCAATTGCCTTCTATGGGAGCTTGAAAAGAGGTCTGGGAGTGTTTAATCTCCCAACACTTTCTCTGTCCTTCCCTGAAGACACTTTTCACTTTCTGCCAAGTTATTTATATCTTGGTCATAATGTTTAATTTTTGCTTCTAGATTGTAATTACTGTATGGACATCGGTGGACAACTCACAGTGGCTTGTACTTAGAAGGTGTTGAAAAAATGATGTTATATAGATTCGTGGATGGGTAGATGATGGGTGGGTGGATGAGTAGATGAATAGTTGGATGGGTGGATGGATAGGTAGATGGGTGGAGCAGTGGATGGCTGCATCAGTGGATAAATGGTTGGATGGATGGCCTCTTATAGTTACAGGTTGAAATAGGAAAAGTAGGATTTGTGGATTGATAAAGAGTGGTAAGGGAACTGAGTAGCTGTGTGAAATACTGTGTTTGGCACTTTATAGTATCATTTCACACCAATGCAGTAAGGTAGGTTTGTTTTTCTATTTCAAGATGTTGAAACTGATGCTAAGAGAGGTTAAGGAATTCACTTAATGGGAACCTCATCTAGGTCAGTCTGAATAGAAAATGACACCACACTCGAAAGTCAACCCATTACCAAGTAAATACCAAAAGCTGACTTTGGTGATGTTGTTTACTCAGAGCGTTGACTCAGAAAGCATGAGGATGTGGCTTAAAGTGGAATAGGCCTGGGCTTGACTGAGGGTCTGCAGTAGGGGCTGAGGGAAGAGCTGCCCCCTCCCACCCAAAGGCCTGCGTGTCATATTGCATCAGCCTCAGAAGACTGTGTCCCTCCTTGGTTTGAGAGGAGCCTGAGGATAGGTGTGGCCTTGACAGGCATGTCCTGGAATGCTGTTTGCTGAAAAGGGGTGCCTGGGCCACCTGACCCTGCCTAGCTTGTTCCTTCCCTCCCATGTCCTCCAGCCCTGCCTTCCCCCAAGCAGCAGACCACCCCCTTGTCAGTATTTATCCCACGGTGTAAAAGCAGAGAGCAGGTGTTGAGTGAATGTTGCAGGAGCTGAGGGCTGCCTGGGAACAGCCCAGGCCAGGGCTCGCTGGTGTCAGAGGAGCAGAGCTCAGAGGAGATGAGCCAGCAGGGAGCAGGTGGGCAGAGGGGTTTGGGAGCCCAGCCTGGATTTGGTTCTGGAGACTGATTGGTGTGACAGCCCAGCATGATTGTGGTTTGGCTCAGAAGCCTACTTCACCTTGGTTGTGGGCCTGTCCTCCCAGAAGCCTGGTCGCCCACCAAAGAGAACACATTAATCCCCTTAGGTCCTTGTTAGAGGAAAAGAGGGTCTGTGGGGCTGGGGTCTGGAGCGGATTCTCCTGGGAGGGGGCATGAAGCCAAGCCCAGCTGTGCTTCCATGCACTTCTGTTCTATTTATTTAGTATTTTATTTTTGGCTGTGCTGGGTCTTCGTTGCTGCACAGGTTTTTCTCTAGTTGTGGTGAGCAGGGGCTACTCGTCGAGCACGGGTTCTAGGGTGCATGGGCCTCAGTGGTTGCAGCTCCTGGGCTCTGAGGACAGGCTCAGTAGTTGTGGCACACAGGCTTAATTGCTCTGTCGCTTGTGGGATCTTCCGTCAGGATTGGAATCTGTGTCTCCTGCATTGGCAAGTGGATTCTTTACCACTGAGCCACCAGAGAAGCCCTCCCAAGCTCCCCTTTCCCTTTTGGCCACTGGCCTCTGCTGGAATGGCCCAGGCAGGAGAGGCTGCTTTCCAGTGAAGAATGGGGCCTGGGTGCGGGTGTGTGCAGTGAAGGGTGGGCTCAGCAGGCTGGGTTGCTCACACCTGCACTTTCCAAAGGCTTGGCCCTTGAGCTGCTCCTGGGAGATAACCTCTGAGCCCTGGGAAGATCCTGCTGGACAGCAGTGTCTTTGTTGACCTGGGAGCTTGAGCCATGCTGCACAGTTTAACCTAATAATGTGGTTCAAGTGATCAGCTGGGCCCCGAGCAGTGCTGTGTTGGTTTGCTCTCTGGAGAGACTGAAGACTGAGTAGCTGAGGTCCATCTGTGGGTGCTCCCTGCCTGCGTGACTGACCCCCATGAAAACCCTGGACACCAAAGCTTGAGGGAGTTGCCCTTGTTGGCAGTACATTACAGGTTGTCACATGTTGTTACTGGGACAGTTAAGTGCTGTTTCTGTGGTTCTGCTGGGAAAGGATGCCTGGGTGCTTGTTCTGGTTTTTCCTGGACTCTGTTCTATGTGCTTTTTTCCTTTACTGATTTATTTATTTATTTGGCTGCACTGGGTCTTAGTTGCAGCACGTGGGATCTTTAGTTGCGGCGTGTGGGATCTAGTTCCCTGACCAGTGATCGAACTGGAGTCCCTTGCATTGGGAGCACAGAGTCTTAGTCCTTTGCTGATTGTAACCTGTATTCTTTCACTGTACTAACCCACAACTGTGAGTATAGTAGCTTGTTTGAGTTCTGAGTCTTCTAGTAAGTCACTGATCCTAAGGGTGGTTCTGGGGGACCCCTGACAAAAGGGGCCTGGGCCTGAGCCTCATGTTTGTTTCAAAGATCCTACAGCAGGTGACCTTGCTGACTTTCAGCATCAGGAAACCGGGAGTGGGGGAAGTATTGTTTTTTCTTCAAGTGGCACATTGGTGAAACTGGAGAAGAGATGCCTGAAATCTCAACCCAGAGGCAGCTGCTAATTTGCCTGGGGGTTGCAGGTTTTCTTGAATGTCTTAGGTGGGGTGCTGGTCACTTCATTCTCTGGGAGCAGCAGGTAAGCACTGGTGGGGCTGGGCCCTGACGTGGCCACTGGGGCAGATGGGGATGGGGATTGATGATGGAGACGTGGGGAGTAAAGAGATTTTATACTTAACAGTTGTGCTGTTTCCAAGCTTTGTCTCTTTTTTATTCTTGCAAAAGCCATATGGGATATGGGCTAACATTCTATTGATTGGTTGGTTTTTGACTGCTGGGCAGGTCTTTGTTGCTGCACAGGCTTCTCTGTCGCGGCAAGCAGGGGCCACTGTTTAGTTGCGGTGCACAGGCTTCTCCTCGAGTGACTCTTCTTGTTGCAGAGCACGGGCTGCAGCGCATGTGGGCTACAGTAATTGCAGCACATGGGCTCAGCAGCTGTGGCTCCTGGTTCCTAGAGCACAGGCTCAGTAGTGGCAGTACGCAGGCTTAGTTGCTCTGTGGCATGTGGGATCTTCCCAGACCAGGGGTCAAACTTGTGTCTCCTGCATGGCAGGTGGATTCTTTACCACTGAGCCACCAGGGAAGCCCTATTTTGATTCTTTGACCAATGAAAAGGGAAATTCCTTGTTAGGGAGAATGGGGTGAGGCTAGAGAGGCTGGGGAGGGGCAGACCTTCCAAATTTCTGGAACAGAGATGCTCCCTGGCTCTCTAGCCAGGAGAAATCTCCCTCTCACCACCCTCTTGCCCCAAGCTCTGGATGCTCAGGAGAGAATCTGGGGAAGTTGGAACATGGAAGAGGGAGACAGATTGAGAGACTCCTGTGAATATTGGGGTGTTTGGTTAATAGAAGCCGGGCTGGCAGAGACCCTGTCACGTAAACATTCAGTCAACACAGGAGACTGAGCATTTGTTAGAAATAAAGGATGGCTGGAAATTTGCAGACCCTCCACATGGCTGAGGAAGGGCTTGATCACTGGCTGATAGGCCCTTGCATCTCACCCACCCACCTTGTAGCAGGCTGTCCTGAACTGCAGAGGCTAGAAGGCTGAAAACGGCACGTCCTCGACTCTCCTGCACCTACCAGTCTGGATAATGCATGTTAGATGAACTTGCACAGATTTGAGAGGCAGATTGGAGGTGGAGCCCATGCTTCTGTTTTCTGCCTGCAAGTGAGTGTGGTTATGCAGCTGCAGAGCTGAAGTTTTCATTCCATTTAATTTAAATTCATTTACAGTTAAAGAGTTGTGTGTGGCTGGCGGCTACTGCATTGGACATCACAGCTGTAAAGAAGACAGACCAACAGGATGACCTGGAGCTCATGGAGGTTCTCACAGGGTTAGGGGTGCGTTGAGCCTGCAGCTTTCAGCAGGAAGCCAGCCCATCCTCAGTGGGGCACAGTTCCTTCTTTCCTGCATCCAGATAGCTGGTCCCACTCAGCCCAGTCCATGGACAAAGAAGAACTGGGACAAACTGTCCAAGCTGGGTCGGGGAAACAGCTGTTTGCTAAGGATGGTTCTTGATAGGAATCCCTGTGTCACTTTGACATTTCTCCTTCTGAACCTCGGAGTTCAGGCTGAAAGCCAGCCCCTCATTTTGCTGACAATTAAAAGGAACAATAGGAAGGAGGGGAGGTCTGTTCACCACAGGCCAGAGAAACAGAAACCAGAGAGGCAGAAGTGAGCTCTCACACCAGGCATTCGTTGTCTTATGGTTACACCTTTCTTGAGTGATTCCACCAACATCTCTTCTATGAACTTTTCTCTCAAAGTAGAATTGGAAAGAGAAACAAATGTACTTTTCTTTGCCAAGACTCCACTTCTTACAATCAAGAAAGCTCTGTGCCAGCTCTAGGCCCAGGGGACTGCACACAGGTCCCTTCCCTGTCTTCTTACACATGGTTCCTTCTGCCTAGGACACCTCTACCCCTCAGCAGCCAGCTCGTTGGGTCCCTCTTGGGCTCAGCTTGGACAGCCTGCCTCTGGGAGGCTCCCCTGACTGCCTGGTGGGCTGGCTGCCTCTCCGGCAGCCCAGACGGCCCACGGACGTGGAATGCTCATCCTGCAGAGCTGCCAGTTGCTCTCTGCTGTCAGCCTCCCACAAGCCTGGAGTAAGGGCTGCGCTGTCCTCACTCCGTCTCGCCAGGCCCTAGCATGGCAAGAGGTTGCTGGCCCCAAACTAAACAAATGACCTATCCCCTCCAATCGGGGACCAAAATGGGAAAAGTACCAAACTCCCAGGGTTGGTAGGAGATTGAGATAAACACATAAATCCCTTGTCCAAGAGCCTGGCTTGGCAAATATGTTATTTTCTTGTCTTCTCATCAAGCTTCCCCGGTAGCTCAGCTGATAAAGAATCCACTTGCAATGTGGGAGATCCGGGTTTGATCTCTGGGTTGGGAAGATCCCCTAGAGAGGGGAACAGCTACCCACTCCAGTATTCTGGCCTGGAGAATTCCATGGACTGTATAGTCCATGGGGTCTCAAGGAGTCTGACATGACTGAGTGCCTCTCACTTTTCATCAGGAAAACAGAAAGGTAACTGACCATAGAAGGGAAGTGTTGGCAATCCATCCAGGATGGTTGGGTGGAGATTATTGATCAAATGTCAGGAATCTTAGGCCTTAGAGCTTGAGAGGAAGGTAAGGACCACTTCATGCAGCTGAAACACCCACCTGAGCTGATTATACAGCTGGGGAAAAAGGCCCAAAGACAGAGGAAGGCTGATGGGTGACCATAGGGCAGGCTCCTCCACTGCAACAGCTAGCTGGAAGCCTCCACTGGAAGCAGGGGAATGGGAAGGCCTCTTTCCAGAAACACCACAGGCTACAGTTTTGCAAAGTTGGGTATGATTCCTAGGCAGATCAGGAAATCAATTTAATAGCATTAAAACAAAACAAACCCAAAACAAACCAGAATGGAAAATAGTACACTGTGTATCATTGCAGCTATATGGAAACTGTGGGGTTTGGGGGAGCCAGGGAGTGATTTTGTAGATTGAGGCGGGCAGGGCCTGTACTTGAGTGACCTATCAATTACTTATCTCTAGAGCAAACTGAAGGATAAAGAAAACCTGGGGAGGAGGCTGAGGAGGAGAGAGGAAGCCTCAGTGGAACTGGAGATGGTGATTAAAGAAGGGTCAAAAAGGAGAGGTTTGCAAAGGCATCATGGGCAGAAGAAATCATTTGGTTGAAGCCTTCACTCCAGTATTCTTGCCTGGAGAATCCCAAGGATGGAGGAGCCTGGCGGGCTACACTCCACGGGGTTGCAAAAAGTCGGACACGACTGAGCGACTAATGCACTTTCTTTCCTAGCTGGCACCACAGAGGGCCTGCTGCAGAAGCCACAGGAGCTCCCTGGTCTCCTATCATGAAGTGCTTCTATAACAGTGATATTGTATATGTGGAGCATTTACACTTTTCAGCGTTCCAAGCCTCCTAGGAGGTGTGGGGAGGGGTGAGATCATTATCCCATTTTGCAGATGGGGAGACTGAGGATCTGAGAAAGCTGACTGCCAGATGCAGAATGAGAATCCAATCTTCCTAGCTTCTGAATGGGTGGCCTTTCCACCACACCACAATGCGAGCACTCTGTTTAGACAAGGTTTAAGGTTTAAGCGGTTGCCCTTCAGAATCACCTGGGCAGCTGCCAAAAAAATCCCAAGGCCTGCCTGCTTCCCTCCTGCAACCGCTGAACTCAGAATTGGGGCATGGGGCTGGGGTATCAGTATCTTTCAAAGCTCCCTTTGGAAAGCCTAGTGCACAGCCAGAACTGGAAACCTTGGGCACAGTCAGGACTGTTTCCCCAGTGCTGGGTCCTCTACACCCCTACTTTCTTTCTGGGCCTGGCTATCAGGTTCTGCCTTGGCCCATCTGGCCAAGCTGCCTAGGATGTCTGTTGGTGCCCTTAGCTCACATGAATGTCACTGTTGTTTTCCAGAGTGACTCCCCCAGGACGCTGCCACCCAGGCTCAGTCCTCAGAGCCATGTCTCTTGGGGCCCCCTGAGAGGAGGTGTGATCAGGGAGGTGGAGAGGCAGTCGGCTCTGACAGACAGAAAGCAAACAGCTCAAAGGGGTGGCAGGCTGCATTTTATTCATCGTTAATTTCAACACCCTTCAAACCCTCTCTTGGAGTGCTGCTTGAAAAAATAAATGTTTAAGAAATCCTGCAGACTGGCCCCACGTGCTCTAAGTCCCTCCTAAGAGAACAGGGAGCATAGAAAATGATCTGTAAAGCAAGGGGGGAGCTTCCCTAGGGAAGAGAGGGTGGAAGGGGGGATGGAGTTGGGGGTAGAAGGGGAGGAGGCTGACAGCAAGGGGAAGAGGAGGGTCTTGGGTCAGGTTGGTGCAGAAATCTCACCACTTCAGTGTGGAGACTGGCTGGGTGGGCACGGTGCCTGGAGGTGTCAGAGCTGCTCCAGGGGCCAGAGTCCATGCTGATGGCCCTGTCCTCGGGGTCAGGAGTGCTGCCGGCAGCCCTCTCCTCCTCTCCCCCTCCCCACAGAGTAGGGAGACTTTGGCAGCACCAAGCAGCACATTTTCTAATAACTGTTCCAACAAAGAAATGAGCCCCAGCCAGTGTCTCTTCTGGACTCAGAAGTGCCTCAAGCAGTCTGTCTGAATGTGCTTTCCAGACAGTAGCACGTACAATTGTGCTTTTTGTGAAAAATGTAAAAAGTTACAGTGTGATGGAGCCGTCTGGCCCATGGCTCCTGCTGTGCCAGGTTGCTCCTCACCCACCTGGGAGGGGGCGCGCAGGAAGCAGGGCTCTGCTGGGAGGCCTGTCTGAGGGATGGAGGAGCCTGAGTACATTCAGCAGCTGTTTTCCAGGGTTTGGCTTGGGTTTGGTCACTGGCTTCTGTGTAAAACACAGATTTGTGCAAAGTGTTCATGAAACTCCCTCAAGACAGGGAGGAATTTTCCAGGCCCTTGCAGATTTCCAGGGAGCTAAAAATGCAAAAATGCTTCTTCTTAAAGTAACCCAGACTGGGATTTTTTTCCCCCCCTTGGGAAAAGAGGCTAGTAGCTCTTTATAAAGCTGACACGTGTGTGTGTGAGCGCGCATGTGTGCATGAGGCTGCAATATGTGACACTCCTGGCAAAAGCCCAGGATTGCCTGGCATTTTCCACAAGCTGAGGGCCTGAGACTGCCTGAGCCTTCTGCCTCCTCCGCCAGACCCAGACAGAAGCACTAGCTGCAGACAGAGAACACAAGGGCCGGCCAGACTACTTGGTCTTCTCACTGAACACGGCACCAAGGCATGCCCTTGCCTGCTTGGCTCTGGGAAGGCCGGGCTCCTGTCTAGGATTCTGGTCTCTGCCTGGCCACAGCTGGGTGATAAGGGCTTCTTAGAGCCCATGCTGTCTTTACCAGAGCCTCACAGCCCCAGCACGAGAGGAGTGAGTGTGGGCCTCAGGTTAGGAAGCAACTCTTAGAGCCTGAGTGCACTGTGAGCTACCAGCTGTGGGTCAGACCGGAGACCGGCCCCAGCCTCCGCCCCCGGTGGTGGGAGCGGCCACAGCATCTAAGAGAGTGGAGCACTTTCTTAGCCAGGGGTTCAGAAACTTGCACCAAATAAAGGGTCCCTAATAATGTCAATAACCCTGAAATGACAGGAGGACCCCATCCCAGCTTGTTAGGCAGGTCTAGTTCTCGATGCTGCCCTCAAGCAGGATGTCAAACAAGCCCTTTAGCTCTGGGTCTAGGCTCTGACAATCCCACTGACCTTGCGAGTTTGGCTTTTCCAAGGGTAGCAGCCCCTGGCATCTGGGGCACTGAGCCCTTTGGCCTGAGGTGAAAGATAATGTTTAGTGAGAAGTGGGGAGTAGACTAAGGAAACATGAGCAAAAGTACGTGCATACCACTAAGCCCTGATCTGCCTCTGTACACTAGAGGACCGGTGTTTTTCTGGGAGGTTGCTGGGGAGGAAAGGTCCCTTTCCTGGCTCCCTTGAATGATGCTTTCAATTCCCTCAGAAGTATGCTCAAGCTGTCTGCAACTGCCTCCTTCCAAAGCCAAAGCACAGGAAAAGAAGTGAAAACAGCTAAGGCTGCAGGATGAGCAACTCAGAAGAGACATTAGGGAGCAGCGGTGACAGAGAAGACTGCCAAGGAAGGTGGCGAGCTTTTCTTCTCTGGAGGCAGATCCTGTTCCCTCTTGTGGGAATGGGATTCTGTGCTGTCTTGTTTGCGGTCAGAAGATTGCTGGACGCTCCTTCTAGCCTGCCTAGCTCAAGCAGCCTTGATGACTGTATCTTAAGTCTTCTGTGCTGTTCCTGGGGCTCACCTTTCTGGATAGGCTGCTGTTTTGCCTGTTAAGTCCTCGTGGTCTAGGTATCTCTGTCATGGGGATGTCTGCTTTCCCTCTGGATGGCTCAGATCCCCAAGTTATTTCCCGTTGCCTAGGTGACATCTCTAATTAGATGCCTTTTAATCTTTCCTTCTTTTAAAGGGACAGACCTGAAACTTTATTTCTAGGTCCCGTTAGAGGACTCTGCCCTGAAAACATGTGTGCCTCTCTGAACATGTGGTCCCTTCAGTGTGACTGCAGCTGTCGCTCAGATGGAGGAAGGGGTGGCGGGGTTGGGAAGGGTGGCTCATGGAGCCAGCCTAACTGATGTCACAGTGCATCCTGGAAGTGTTGGCTCTCTGGAAGCCTACCCTTCAGGAATTGGCAAGATTGATTCTGTCCAGGCCCGCTCCTCACTGGCTTCACCCCCAGATTAGGGTCTGTGTGTAAAAGCCAATTCAGATCCAAATTAGAAATGACCCCTCACCACCCAAAAAAGAAATGATCCCAAAGTAGCTAGAGAGTTGCTCAGATCTGAATTTGTCTTTTCCTTCCTGCCATGAACTGGAAGGGGCGAGGGGAGGCTGACATTCAAGCGTGACTCTTAATGCTGTGTGTGTTGTTTTGAGAGTTCCAGGCGCATATGCTTCCTTCACTTCCAAGAAGGGAGATTTCACGGCTTTTGAGGCCTCTCAGGCAGAGGGTGTGAGGTGTCCTGGTGCTTTTCTAAGACTTCCTGTCAGAAGCTGTATATACATTGGTGGGTCACACTGTGTCTGACTAGACTGGTATTTATCCTTGGATCGTCATCTTTTTAGATGAGAAAATGGGCCCGTAGAGGATAGAGGATTGCTCCTTTATAGTCTGAGACCTTCATCTCTTCAATGAAGACTGGGCATTGGGCCTTCCTCCAGGTGGATGACTCCCTGTGAGGCAGAGGGTGAGTCTAGGAGAAACTGTCCTTCAGGTTGAGGATCATCCAGACCAAAACTTGAATCCCAAAACTGCTTCTTCCATCCACCAGCTCTCTCCCTCTGGCTTACCTCCACTTCCAATACAGACTGTGTGTGTGGAAAAAACAAACACATTCACCTGAGTATCAGAGAGACCAGCAGGGCTCAGAATGGGATGTATCCCAAACACATCAGGGGCTCTGGAGTCATGTTCTCTGTCACTTGCAGGATGGCTGCTTTGATTCCCAGGGCTGCAGGCCCTGGTGCCCACCGGTGCAGCTAGCAGAGCCCTGCTGCAGGGGAGGCGCAGCTGGAGGGGGTGCTCTGCACCCCTCAGGCTCTCTACAAGGGAAAAAAAGGTTGAGAAAAAAAATCCCCACCAACAAAGAAAAATCTTGTTTGAGAAGACTCAGATGTTCCTGGCTAACAGCAGAAAGCATTCCCGTGGATGATGCTGGTGAAAGAAGGAGAGTTGAGGGGATTCAGAGACGCGCCCTGAGCCACAGAGATCAGCCAGCTGAGGCGGAGCTGGGCTCCTATAGCCTGAATGAACCCTGCAGACCACTCCAGGCTTTCCCTCCTTAAAAAGAGTTGCTCTGCTCCATGTTCTAAGTGGACTAACTCCAGGCTGAGAAAGGCCTCCTAAGCCCCTTACCATGGCAATTCCCAGAACTCTGGGAAATGCCACAGTCCCCAAGTTGCTGCTATGTTTCATCTCATTGCATAATACTACACCATTCTCTGTGTGTAGCGGCTGTTCTATATATATACATCAGGAGGCAACATATGGCTCTCCCCACCCCCACCTGTCATAACTGTGACTATATCATTTCTGACGACCAGAAGGAAGCTGCTAGGCTGGGCCAGGATTCTAAATGCTGCGGAGGTAATTCAGAGCCATGGAAAGTTGCACCATATGCTTTGGGGTTGCCAGCTGCTTATGTGCATGGAGGCGGGGTTTAGTGCCAGTCTGCAAAACTCAGGGGCGGCACTCCCCTGGCTGCCGTGTGCACCAGACGAGGGTCTGGGGTGCCACTTTTTCTCTCCCCGGAGGAGAATCTGCTGGGGACCACAGTTCTCCAAGAAGGGGACCCACAAGAATAACAGGCTCCCCCAAAACCTGCCCTTGATAACATCAGGCCTGGCCAAATAGTATTTCTTTAAAAAAAGATTTTTTTTTTGTTTCATTTTATTGGATAAAGGTTAAGAAAGCGCCAGCGTCTGAGAGGAGAGCAAATGCCGCCCGGCTGCACGCCAGCCTGCTTGAGGGTCCGTGGCGCGACACGTTGCGCGTCTACCTGGAGGCGCTGGTCTCGGCCAGGCGGTTGTTCATGATGCCCAGAGCGCCCACGCCGCCCGAGAAGCCGTTCTGGCGCGTGTTGACGCACACGCTGCGCGGGTAGCCGTTGGCCGTCTCCGACAGTTGCTTCTGCAGCAGCGCCAGCGACACCTTGTTGGAGGCCGTGAGGTCGCGCATGGAGATGACTCTCCCGACAGGCGGCGGCCCTCGGCGTCGCTGTCGCGGGCCGCCGGGTCGGCGCCGAGGGCGGCCAGGCGGCGGCGCAGCCGGGAGCCCGGGGTGATGGCGTTGCGCCGGGCCAGGGGCGCGCCGGGCGCGGGGCAGCAGCGCGCGCAGCAGCGGCAGCTCAGCTTGCGCAGCATCCAGTTGAGCACCTGCTTGATGAGGATGGAGATGACGTTGAAGAGCGAGTAGATGCAGCACACGCCGAGCAGGATGAAGAGGAAGTTGCCCAGGCGGTAGAGCCCCTGGTTCCGGTAGGCGGCGTGCTGGCTGCTCACCAGGTCCCCGAAGCCGATCGTGCTGAAGGTGACGAAGCAGAAGTAGAGCGAGTCCACGTAGTCCCAGCCCTCCACGCTGGTGTACATGGCCGAGGCGCAGCAAGACAGCAGCACGGCGAACAGGCCCAGGATCAGCAGCACGTGGTACACCGAGGGCTTCCAGCCTGCCAGGCAGTCGGCCTCCGAGAGCGCGGAGCCGCGGCGGAAGGTGGCGGGCAGCAAGCCGCTGCGGCGGAGCTGGCGCTCCCGGCAGGCGCGCATGATGAAGGCCAGCAGCGAGATGATGCGCTCCAGGAAGAGGTTGAAGAACAGGATGGTCCCGGCGCAGCCGAACAGCCCGTAGGCGATGAGGAAGGCCTTCCCGCCCACCGTGGCGGGGGTGGTCATGCCGAAACCTGTGGGGACAGAGCAGGGGTCAGCGCGACCCTGGCTGGGCAGGTGGTCCCCGCCCGGCACGGTGCAGCTGTATTCAGGTGTTGACATGGCTCTTACCTGAGTGGCGTCACTCAACTGGAGGAGAAACCGTCCCAAGACGTTTCTCTCTCTTGGTGGCACCAGATGTGGTTCCTAAGTCTGGACAACCCCTAAACTGATGGAGGATACATCGCTTCTCTTCTGGGGGATCTATAAATCAATGCCAGTGGGGTGAGAGAGTCACTAGGAAAGACCCATCACAACACACAAAACAGCTGCACAGGGGAAGATACGAGATACCCACAAATCACACAAGTGTCACCTGTTCTCTCACAACTCAAATCGTTTTCTTAATGTACCAGTGGTACACTTGGGCCTTGTTAGGACAGAATTCCATCAAGGCTTCATTTGATAGAATTGCTGGGGACCAGGTATATTGCATTTAGTCCAGGTAGCTATATTTGATGGTCTCTGAGAAGGGGTTTATGAAACTGACAAAGGATTGTTTGAAAGTGAGTCCCCAACCTTCAGAGAGTGAGTGTGTCTCTGCCATTGGACATCAGCTCTTTCTCACCCAAGGACCACCATCAATCACCCTTGCTCCACTTGTAGCTAAGGGAAAGGTTTCCGCCCAGCTGGGTCCTGTGCTGCTGTGTGTCTGGAGTGGCTTTTATCCTGAGAGGTCTGCTCTGCGCCTGGGCAGCAGCTTAGTGCTTTGAACTCTTATAATTAAGTCTTAATTTACCCACTTGTTCAAAGCACAGTCTTGAAGGGAGTTTATTGACTGATTGCTGCAGAAGGCTTGACTTGCTGCCAGGGTGCTTGGCCCATGCTGGCCAGGGTCCTGCAGAGCGGCACCTCTGCTCCTCCACCGTGAGCTCTCCGCCAGCTGCCAGCTGTCTTTGTGGGACCCATGGCTACCTGACTCTGGTTATGGGAGGGGATGTTATCCCTTAGCATGAAGATCCACTGCTGCCTGGAGTCTGAACTGAAAGCACGTCATCAGAGCAGCACAGTAGCACCTGTAAGACCTCTGCAGCTGAAGTTCAGGGGCATCCCTGTTTAATGCAAGCCCAAGGTCATGCAAGCCCTATGCCTTGTTAGTGGGGTAAGGCCAGCTCTGGGAAAGGGGTGGCTTAACTATTTCCCTGAAAAAACCTTGAAGTTAGTTTTTTCTTTTTTTAGAATGATCCCTTAAATGTGTATGCTAATCATTTTCTAGAATCCTTGGAGGAAATGCCCTATCACCTGACATTGTCTTCATCATATGCTTAATGACTCAACTTAGGAGAAAATCTTATACCTCTGTTGAGGAGATGGATTTTGTCCCTAGGTTCAGAATTTGGCTATAAGAATGTGGAAAAAACCAAACTAGCAGTGTAACCAGAAGTTCAAAATGAAGGATTTTACTACACTTTAAAGTCAAACTCAAGTTTCTGAATTCATAAAGAACTCAACTCTGAATCAGTATGACTATATGTGGAATGGGAGTGTTTGTATTTGTCTCTGTGTGTTTATAAAAAAAATCTTATTAATAGATTGATAACCCAAGTGTCCACCAGCCTGACTAATTCATGGTCAATTCATACAATAAAATACTATACAGCAAAGAAAAAGCAAAGACCACCGCTACCTGCAACATGAATGAGCCTCACAAAAAGAATGTTAAAAGAAACTGGACACAAAAGAAGTATTCCATTGGCATAAAATTCAAAGTCAGGCAAAACCAAACTACAGTACCTTTTTAGAGATACATATTTGATTGGTAAAATTACAAGGGAAATTGAGATAAAAGTCAGAATTGGAGTTTGCTCTGGGGGTGGCAGGGTAGGGTGAATGGAAGGGGACCCAGGGAGACACTGGAGTGCTGGAAATGATCTGTTGATCTAAGTGGTGGTTGCATGAGTGTTCGTTGTATAATAACTTTTCAAACTGTGTGTTTTAGGCACTTTTTTACTCTCACGATAAGAAAAACCTCAAAATGCCGAGGCAATTAGGAACTATGAGGGCCCTTAATTCTGGTCTGCCTGTCACTGTATGGATGAGGGAGCAGGGGCTGAGGGAACATGACCTACAGCTCATGGGGGGCAGATGCCATACTTGTGTCCTGGCTTCTCGCCTGGTGCTTAGACCATCATACACAACACTGCTGCCACTCAGGAAGGGACACCACCTCTGGTTGGGGGATCACTTGGCTAAGTTCCTCAAGAAATGAAAAATGCTGAGCCTGGAATATTAATACTACGCCTAAGAGAATAGTGAATGGGATTTTCCTGTTGTTTAGAATTTTCAGCTAAAAGTTTAGCGTGGCATGTAATACATTAGCCCTTATTCTAAGAGAAGTTTTAAATATTTATTTATTTGTGCTGAGTCCGAGTTGTGACAGGCAGGATCTAGTTCCCAGACCAGGGATCAAACCCAGGCCCCCTGCATTGAGAGCTTGGAGTCTTAGCCACTGAACCACCAGGGAAGCCCAAAAAGAGAAGTTTTAAATACGTCTACGTTGTATCTATTAAGTCAGCAAAATAGGGTGACCAGTAACCCGTACCACCCACTTCCAGGCTATACAGAAAGACTAGAAAGTACCCAGGGATAAGGGGAGATGGCCTTGAAATAGGAGGGTGCTGTGGCATCCCCAAGTCAAGAGATGGTGGGGGTGGGATTGGTCAAGAGAACATCAGGCTGCAGCAGGGGCAGCCTGGCAGCTCATTAGTGGATGCTGGCTGAACTGCAGACACTTGTACACTCACTGGAGCACTGGAGCAGAGCATGGTGAGGGTTCTGGGAGAGTCAGAGGTGTCTCCTGGAATCTGACCCTGTGCCAGACAGTTCCCTGGGCCAAAGGCTGACTGGTGCAGCTCACACAGGCGGGGGCAGGAAGGGGGCACTAGTGGGAGCAGTCTGCTGCCCTGGCAGTCTCCTAGGGCATCCTGCGCCAGGGACGGGGGAGAGTGCCAGGGGTCAAGTGAACCCTGCAGCCAAATCTGAAGAGACTGCCCAGGAGGGCTGCCTGCAGGGTCATGGGGGCCTGAGGGGCAGAGGACAGGTGAGCAGGCAGTGTAGTCATAGGAAGCACCACCCACTCAAGGAAAGGTGCATGGCGGTGGTGCCTGTGTTTGCAGGGATCACCAAAGACCCAGATGGGCTCGCTGAAAAGGTATGCCTGTCCTAACAGTGGGCATTGCAGTGCAGCTGTAAGGCCAACCCCTACCGGCTCATTCCTTTTCCAGCAAACACTGAGGACCTGGTTGGCAGGCCTTGTGCTAGGCTCAAGGCTTTGGTGGAAAACCAGACAGACACCCTCACGGATGACCTAGGCTGCCTTCTTAGAGGTTTTACACAGCTCCCCACTTGACCCTTGCTGTCAGCGGCTCAACCCTGGACAAGGGCAGAGCTTTTCCCTGCTGCCTCCACGCAGGGGCGGGGCCAGACCTGGGCCTGAGGTCTCCTCGTGGCTGTGACTCTAGGCCCCAAATGACGCCAAATGCATGACTGGCTATGGCACTTTCCCTGAAAATGAAGAGGACAGGCAGGTAGGAGTGTCCCAACGCCAGGGTCCCTCTCACTGGCCTTTTCCTGAGGTCTGGCCCGCATGCCCATTTCACCTCCCTTTGCTTTCCTGCAGACCCACCATCAGCTCAGCTCCAGAGACAGGGTGGAGGGGGCACGGTCCACCCTCCTTCCCCATCAACACCAAGAGGCTCAGAGGGCGCTGTGGGTGGTAGGGTCAGTGCCTGGTGCTGCTGCCTAGCCAGATGTTCCCACAATGGAAGAACGGTCCACCCAAACTCTGGCAATCTGTGGGGAGCCAAGCTGGCTCTGCAGAAGGGCCTTGAAGCTTCAGCCAGAGAAAAGGCAAACCCAACCACCCAGAGAATTCCCCCTTCCCCCACTCACACTCTGCAGAGGCGGAATCTGTCCCCGGGTTCGCGCCAAGCCTGCTGTTTTGTTTATGCCACAATTGATCTGCCATCCCAGTTTGCAGAGAGCAGACACTTGGGGGCCTTATTATGCCACTTTGACAAAAGCTGTGAAGCTCATTCCCACAGTCTGTCTGGTGCCGCCTTCACAAATGGGGCCTCAGTGACAGGGCCTCTGGAGTTCAGCTCTGAGAGCCTGGAAGTGAGATGGGGAGGCCAGCACTGATTTGTCTCAGGCCCTGGGTGGCAGCCTCTGTGCTGGGCACTGGACATATCCTCTCATCCGGTCTCCTCAACCATCCTGAGAGGGAAGCACCATCAACTGCAACAGTGCAGGCAAGGGCATGGGCTGAGTGATATACTCAGCAAGTTATTGCTTGTAAGTGGCTGAATTGACTATGATGACCTTTTTCACTGCACCAAATGGGACATTTGGGTTCATCATCTGAGGCAACTTTCCCACTAGCTCTGCAGTGTCATCTTGGTGGAGGGAAAATATAATTTATAATCTAATCTGAGATACCTGACAGCAAATAATTACCCCAGGACAATAGGTGTAAGCCACAACGAATCCAAGCAACTAGAATGCATGATTAAAATGCAGATTCCAAGGCGGGTCCTGTTCCAGAGATTTATTTAGAATGGCCCAGAACTCTGCATTTTAACAAATGTCCCCTGATGATTCTAATGTGAATGGGCTAAAGCACTTCCTTTAAGAAACAATACAATACTCTATCGATGACCCTACAGGTTGGAATTTGCCCAATTTCAAATATTTTGATTTAAATTCCCTAAAACTTTTTTTTCAGCTTTATTGAGTTGTAGTTGACATGCAAACCTGTAAGATATTTAAATATACATCATAATGATTTGTTGGTTTAAATTTCAAGTAACATAAAACCCTTGTTGTGGACATTGCAGCTATCTCCTTTAAACATCACCCCATCTCCCACCCCTGAAATACAGCAGCCAGGCCCCTTAAAGAAGTGACCCAACAGCCAGAGGTGGACTCCGTTAGTCTAGTCCAATCTGGAAAATCCAGTCCCTTACTATAATTGGTTGGAGGGTTTGGCTCAGGGATGTGACCCCATTCAGACCAATCAGATGAGAGGAGAGTTTCTCTGATAGTTCCTGGGTCAAATGCTTCTCACTTTTAAGAGTGCTGCCCTGGGTATGGAGGGAGGAGGAGGTGGCCCCAGGAATGGTTGGTGGCTCCATGAGGAGCCAGCTTAGATGAAGCTGACACTGCAGAGGGCTGAGTCACAGTATCCTGAAAGCCCTAATGAACTGTCCAGTCAAACGGGCCAGGCTGTCTGGCCTACCTTTGGGCTTCCAGTTACATGAAGCCATAAATCCCTTTTCCTGCCTAAGTCTTCTATCACGTGCAACCAAACACACTCCAGCTGGTGCCAATGGTTAGTTCAGTTCAGTTCAGTCCCTCAGTCATGTCCGACTCTTTGCGACCCCGTGAATTGCAGCATACAGGCCTCCCTGTCCATCACCAACTCCCGGAGTTCACTCAAACTCACGTCCATTGAGTCAGCGATGCCATCCAGCCATCTCATCCTCTGTCATCCCCTTTCTCCTGCCCTCAATCCCTCCCAGCATCAGGGTCTTTTCCAATGAGTCAACTCTTCACATGAGGTGGCCAAAGTACTGGAGTTTCAGCTTTAGCATCATTCCTTCCAAAGAACACCCAGGGCTGATCTCCTTTAAAATGGATTGGTTGGATCTCCTTGCAGTCCAAGGGACTCTCAAGAGTCTTCTCCAACACCACAGTTCAAAAGCATCAATTCTTTGACACTCAGCTTTCTTCACAGTACAACTTTCACATCCATACATGACCACTGGAAAAACCATAGCCTTGACTAGACAGAACTTTGTTGGCAAAGTAATGTCTCTGCTTTTGAATATGCTATCTAGGTTGGTCATAACTTTCTTTCCAAGGAGTAAGCGTCTTTTCATTTCATGGCTGCAATCACCATCTGCAGTGATTTTGGAGCCCCCCAAAATAAAGTCTGCCACTGTTTCCACTGTTTCTCCATCTATTTCCAATGGTTAAGGGCCTGGTTAAACATCCAGGGTCAAGGAAATAGTACCAGACTTGAACTCAAAGCTTTGACTTCTGTTGTAGCCCCTATCAGCCAAGTGACTGAAGCAAGTCACTATCACTAGCTCCTCTGAACTATTTCTTCATCTGTAAAATGTTGAGCTCTTGATACGAACCCTCTCTGAACTGTAATATAGCTTGCCAATGGGTGTTGCTCAAGATGAGACAGTAGACTTAATGGAAGGTGGAGAGAATTCCCATGACTTAAAACACAAGTTAAAATGAAACAAGTTTATTCTCACTTATTTACTGTGGGACTTTTCAGAGTGCTCACTGTGTTAATATGAAACCATGAGGGCTATGCTAACACAGTCCAGTGTTCCTCAAACATAAGCCATTGACTGTAGAATCATTTTAGTCACCTCGAGTGACTTGAGTATTTCAAAAAATAATCTCAGGAAATGCCATACTTTATGCTCATGAAAAACTAAGGATGAGACATTTAAAAACATTTGTGAGGATTTCCCACGTTTTAAAAAAGTCACTGCAACACTGCAATGCCTTTGCAGTGCCTGGCGTGTAGAACGTGCCAGGCCAAGTTTGTTGAGTGAATCCATTGACTGTCATTCTACTTGTTTGGAGTAGTGATTCTCAGAGTCAGTTATCTAGGACCAACCTGGAATCTTACCAGATTCTGAGGTGGCATTCACTATTTCAGATTTCTAACCTGGCTCCAGGTGAGGCTACTGCAACTGGTCAGTGAACCTTATTTTGAGCACCAAGCACAGATGACTTAGAATTAACTTTGTGGGGCTGTCTCCACAATGAGTTTGGGAACCCCTAGGGAGTAGGGACCATTATATCGGCAATTTGGAATTATAGATTATATGGGCTGCTCAGGTTTGAATCCTAGCTCCACTAGGATTTGTCTTTGAGCAAATTTATGTTTCTGTGCCTCCATTTTCTCATCTGTAAAGTGGAGATGATAATATTTGTATTTTTGTATTAAACTGAGTCAATACATCTAAAACACTTAGGATAGTGCCTACCTAGCATACTGTGCTATGCTGTGCTCAGCCATTTCAGTTGTGTCTGACTCTTTGCGACCCTGTGGACTGAAACCCACCAGGGTCCTCTGTCCATGGGATTCTCCAAGCAAGACTACCAGAGCCAGTTGCCATGCCCTCTTCCAAGGGATCCTCCCGATGCAGAGATCGAACCAGTGTCTCCTGTGTCTCCTGCATTGTAGGCAGATTCTTTACTGCTGAGCCACTGCAGAAGCCCTTGCCTAGCACATTAATAAGCGCTGAATAAAGTCTTCTTTCTATTCTCCACAGTGGACAAGGGAATCATGTATAAATTAGGCACTGATAGTTATCTGTTGATTGAATAACTGAAAAATTTCAAGAACCTTTCAAGGATGAGAGTTAAATATCAGGGAGAGTGAGAAAGCTGAGGTCAGGGGATCAGTGGGCAGGGAGGGGAAAAGACCCATTAGGACTCATCAGATAAAATATAGGACTCCCAGATAAACATGAATTTCAGATAAACAAATGAACTTTTTAGTGTAAGGACATCCCAAACATTGCATGGGCCATATTTACACTTAAAAAAAAGGATTCATTGTGTTTCTGAAATTCATATTTAACTGGGAGTTCTGTATTTTTATCTGCTAAATCTGGCAGCCCTACCCATGGCCTACTTGTCTGCTGGGCACACTCCTCTGGGAAGCATCTCCCACACCCCCCTCTCCTGGGATCCTTCCTGACTGCTGGAGGAGGGGTAACAGGCTCACTTTAACACTCAAGGGGCCTAAAGCTCACACAGAGCTGGGCCTTGTCCAAGGCCAGGCCAGCAGCCGGGTCTTCCAGCATCTCTCCCTCTCCAAACAGGAAATAGTGGGAGATGTGGGGTAGGCTGTGGGGCAGAGGCTGGGGCAGCCTTCAGGCTGCTCTGCAGTTGGAGCTGACACTGACTTGGGGAGAAGGCAGGAACCACGTGGCCATGCTCCGTGGAGGCGGACTGGACACTTGAGAGGTGAAACTTAAGACTCACATAAGCCCCAGGTCTGGAACCTCGAGGCTGCCCATGTCCTCTCCAAGTCCCTCTCCTGAGGAGGACAGCTGAGCAGCCTGGCCAAACCTTCTGGAAGGGTTGAGAATGAAAGGAAGGCTGGAATAAGTTATTAAAGCATTTAATGAGGAGTGGAAACACGGGATATGTGATAATTATATTATCACATAATAGCTGATATGCATTGAGCTCTCACTCTTTCTAAGTACCGTGCCAAAGCTTCACGTAAATCAATGCATCCGTTCTCACAGTTCAGTGAGGCACTGGGTGTCATTCATCCTAATCATAGCTTTTTCCCTCAAGTTTTAACACCCTTGAAATCAGGATGCACCTTACAATCGATGACTTAATTTATTTGGCAGCATTAAAAATTATTAATAGTATATATTATTGGTGCATCTATAATTGATGGTGTCTTAGATTTGAGAACTACAGTGGGAATTATTATCATTCCCATTTGTGAGATTAATAAACTGAGTCACACTTAATAAAGGCACTTAGGTTAAATAACTTTGCCAGATCACAAAGTAAGCAAGTGGCAGAGCCCAGCGTGAAACCAGAGGAAGGAGTTTGTGATGCGCTAAGAGAGAGTCAATGGCACCCCACTCCAGTCCTCTTGCCTGGAAAATCCCATGGACAGAGGAGCCTAGTAGGCTGCAGTCCATGGGGTTGCGAAGAGTCGGACACGACTGAGCGACTTCACTTTGACTTTTCCCTTTCATGCACTGGAGAAGGAAATGGCAACCCACTCCAGTGTTCTTGCCTGGAGAATCCCAGGGACGGGGGAGCCTGGTGGGCTGTCGTCTGTGGGGTCATACAGAGTCGGACACGACTGAAGTGACTTAGCAGCAGCAAGAGAGAGTCAAACGCACGAGAGTTCAGACAAAAGAGACGTAGGCTGCTTTTGGTTAGAGCAGCAGTTCTTAACTCTGGCTTCAAAGTGGAATTGCCTGGGAAATTTAAATTAGTCCCCAGAGCAGCACAGGTCAGAAGCAGATCAGAAGCAGAAGCAGGTGTTCTCCTGCAGTGACTGAGAGAGTCTTAATGGAGGAAGAGGTATTCATGTTTAGTCTTGAAGCGTGGTTGGGACTTTGAGAAAGAGGAAGTTAGAGACCTGGTGTGCCCTGCTGGGAGAGCGGTGTGCATGGGGCTGGGGTAAGCGGCTGGGTCCAGCCTGGCTGGCTCCCATGTGCAGCTTGGCGTCCGGCCCACAGACAGCGTTCAGGAACTCTTGCTGATGGAGTGAGTGGACCTGAGGCAGAAGGAGGAGGGCAAGGCTGGGGACCCTCCTGTCCACCTTGTACTCAGGCTGAACTTGCAGGAGCTCTGTGGCAGTGAGAGTGTCATCTGACACCTCTAGAAGCTTCTCCATCATCTGGGTGTGGCATCCAGCAACATGTCTGGCCGTGTACAACAGAAACTCACAAACTCTGACACACTCGATTTCGCTTTGGAGAAGGTGGTACCTTCCCCCAGCGCAGGGACCAGAGCCTGAAGCCAGCCCAGAGGGGATGCTGACACTCACTTGGGACAGCTGAGGACACGGTGGCCCCGTGAGGTGAAGGGACAGCAAGTTAGTGGTGGAGTCATCTTGTGTGTGTGTACAGTAGAAACCCACAAACTCTGGAAACATCAAGCTCAGTGAGCCTCCCTCCCTGCAGGCTTAGGAAGGGCCAACATCGGCTTTCTTGGAGAGCTGAGGGCAGGGGCTGTGGTGTCAAGCTCTGACGCCTCCACTTGCTAATGGGCCAACGAGGACACATTATTCTCCCTCTAAAAATCGCCTGATGACCGCCTACCTCGTGAGGTTGCTGTGAAGAGCGGATGAGGAGGTGGTTCCCTCGTGCCTCCCACGGCGCCTAGAACGTGGCAGGCACTCAAGAAGCTGCAAGCTTAACTGGGAAGCACACGGGCGAGGCTGGCCCTCACATCACAGCTGAAGAGCTGCAGGTGGAGCAGGGCCTGGCTGAAGTACGACCAGGCATTTCAGCAGCAAGGAAAAGCCCCTGTACACACACCCAAGATGACTCCACCACTAACTTGCTGTCCCTTCACTTCACTGGGCCTCTGTGTCCTCAGCCATCCCGGGTGAGTGGCAACATCCCCTCTGGGCTGGCTTCAGGCTCTGGTCCCCATGCTGGTGGGGAGGCACCACCTTTTCCAATCCTGAAATCAAGTGTGTTAGTGGAGGGAAGGGGCTGATCCTGGGAAGTGGGCCTGTGGTGGAAAAGCTGACACTCTGGGCGTGACATTTGCTGGCACTTGTGTGCATGTGCGTGCGTGCTCAGTCGTGTCTGACTTTGCAGCCTCATGGACTGTCGCCTGCTAGGTTCCTCTGTCCATGGTATTTCCCAGGCAAGAATACTGAAGTGGGTTACCATTTCATTCTCCAGGTGATCTTCCCAACCCAGGATTGACCTTGTGTCTCTTGTGTCTTCTGTATTGGCAGACGGGTTCTTCACCAGCTGAGCCCTAGGGAAGCCCACTAGTACTTGAGGATTTGTCTAAATTGTAAACCAGATGGAAGGCTCCCTGAGGGCTCAGTGCTGGTGAGGGCTTGGCGCCACAGCAGGGCCTGGGGCTGGCCTCATGCTAGAAGCTCCCTGTGTGCGTGTGCTGAGCTGCTCAGTTGTATCTGACTCTCTGTGACCCCATGGACCATGCCAGACTCCTCTGTCCCACGGATTTCTCCAGGAAAGAATACTGGAGTGAGCTGCCATGCCCTCCTCCAGAGGATCTTCCCGACCAAGAGATCGAACCCCCATCTCTTATGTCTCCTGCATTGGCAGGCAGGTTCTTTACCAGTAGCACCACCTAAGAAGCTCCCTGACTCAGAACAAAGAGGCAACACAGAACACAAGTCCCATGGAGAAAGCGGGTCCTCTCACACTCCTGTTCGTTTTTGCTTGTTCTTTGGGGGCCTTTGGGATGATCTTTGCTGAAAGCAGGGGGTGTGTGGGGATGGCTGAAAGGGTCTGGGGCTTAAAAAAATAGGCTGAACGCCACAGGCTGCAGGCCATGGATTTTTAACATTAGAGAAGTTTCGGTAATCTGAGAGTGATGGACACCGTGACCCCAGGAGTCGGCTTTGAAACTCAGCGCTGTTTCTCTTGCCCGTGGGGCTAATTGAACCTGCCCCCACCATGCGCTTCATCTGTGGGATTAAGGTTTTTCTCTCCTCACCAAAAATCATTCAGCAGAATGAGTTATTAAAAGCCGGTTAACTACGCCTGCCTCCGGGACGCTCCCGCTTAACAACCTCTCCTGGGGAGCAGCTGTCAAGCTGGGGCCTCGGAGCTGGAGGGAAGATGACTCATTTACATAGAGCCCGTCCTCTGTCCTGCCCCCCTAGATCTGTCCCTGTCTCTCTGATGACTAATCCTTTCCAGGGATGAGCTCACCACCCCTCCTGCCCACCACAAAAAGAGCAGAGCCCAGAATTTAGCCTCAGCCCAGAACTGCAGGAGAAGACTGACTCCAAGGCCAGGGAATCAGGAACAGTCCCTGATGCGACAAAAGTCTGGCTAACAACAGCCGGAGGTGGGGCAGTGAGGTGAGGAAAGCCCTGAAGCCCACGCAGCCCTGGCCTTACTCCCCTGAACCTCAGGGTCCCCACGCAGGGCTGTGGTGAGGCGCAGGCCACCCCCCAGAAGGGCAGGTAGACCCGCTGTGGGGAGAAAGCAGGTCCCTCCACCTAGAAGTGTCCATACACCGTCAACTGAATCACACTTCACTGCCAATCCTAGATGAGAGAGGTGCAGATTCTTTTTTAAAGGGAACCTGTGGTAGTTTCTGTCAAACTGTCCTCTCACATGCACAGTTCCAGTTCCTCTCAGTTAATTCAGTTTTTATTCACCTGGAGAAGCATATCCTCCTCCCCACCCATGCAGCCCCGAGCTACATTTGAGGAGGGCCTCTGCACCCAGGCTGAGGGGAGACACGAGGAAGGGGTTGCTTCTCGGGGCTCTGAGTCCATCTCACTGACTCCGGTCCCCAAACCCACCTCTCCTCACAGAAGGTGACCTGCCTGGCTGCCCCAGAGGAGGAAACAAGCCAAGAAACCACTAGAAAAGCAAACTGCACCCGAAGCTGCAGCCAGGTCCAGCTGCCGTGTACAGAGGCGCAGGTCCCCGGGGAACCGTAGGTATGCCACGCTGGCCCGCTGACAGGGCCCCTTGCCTCAGGCTGGTAAACCGGCGTGAACGTCTGTTAGGGCCTGGCTGGGTCAGGAGGGCCCAAACCTGTGGCCCCTGCACTGAGGCTAAGTAGGGAGGGGTGCATCCTTCTCCAGATGGGGTGGAGGCCATCCCAGCTGCACATTCAGCTCTCAGCTGCCCTGCAGGGAAGGGAGGTTGATCCCTGGCTCACAGGAAGGCAGGGTGGAGCGGTGGATGTCTGGAGCCGACTCTATGCCCCACACTCTGCTGGTGCTATCACAGATATGTCCCCAGAGCAGCTCCTGGGTGTGGTGGGGGAGTGTGTGACTTTTGGTCATTATTTAAGTGTGGAAACCAGGCTAAGAGAAGTAAACTAGTACCTGAAAGAACACCTCCAGCACTCAGGCCTCAAGCCCCACATTCACAACTCTTTCCATTCCGCCTCTTAAGGCTTGACTCAGCCTTTGGTTCGGAGCTTGTGGCTGTGAATTTGCTTCGAAACGTGCAAACAATCATACCATGCAGGAGGACTGGCTGTGGCCAAAATGCCTGCCCTGGGCCTATGGCATGAATCTGTACCAGATCCCAAGCAACAAGAGACAGGGGCCAGGGCACAGAGGTGTTGAGGACCTTGCTGAAGGTCACAGAAATTCCAACTCAGGCCCGCCGACTCCAAATCCCACTTTCCTTCCTCGTCACCTTGTTTTAACCCCCTCGCCCCATTTGCACAGAGAGGCCCTGATAACCTGGGACCAGACTCCTGGTTTTCTGGAAATATTCTGTCCCTGTCCATTCTGAACTTTGTCCCAGATCTAATGCACTGAAGCACAGCTCTGCCCAGAGCTCCTGCTTACATTGCAATGAACTCCCAAGTGATAGGAAGTTCCAGAATTTCTTAGACTTAGATTCATGGCCCTGATTAACTTTTCTAGCATCATCTCTCTTTGAACCTTCTTCCTCAGGGGCATAGGTTCCCTCACTGATCCATACACACACGTTTTCATTTACCAGGTAATTACTAAAATCCTGCTTCATAATGGACACCACACCATGGGGATATGAGGTGAGCAAGGAGGGCAGAATCCCAGCTTGAAAGAAGCTAGTGCCTAGCAAGGATATCATGAACATTCCCTCCTTCACGCCTTGCGCCCCTTGTTTCCCATCTCTGAAAGTCTGCAATGACTTCTCTCCTTTTCTGTTCACCTACCTGAATCCCATTCATCACCTGGCAGCACATAGAGCTCATTGGGCGTTTAATTATGTGCTACTCTTGATGGCCTCTGTGCTATTGACTATGGTCCTGGAATATCATTTCATCTTGTGTGTTTCTGTGTTGCCTTGCCAATGAGGATGTGGCCCATGTCTTAGGTTTCTTCTCACCTTCGTAATGCAAGGGCAGAAACTGCAGTTTGTCTGGTGACCACCAGTAGGTTCTGTACCAGAAATGTGATTTCAATCTTCATTTTAGTTAATCTACCTAACATGTTTTTGAGACCTGCTATGTGCCAGGCATGGGAGTGGGGAAGAATACTCAGATGTACAATATTGCCCATACCCTGCTGCCAAAGGTCACAGGAACACACCTGCAGCTCAACAAAATGGAATCTATTGACTCATAGTAACAGAAGAGACTGTGTATCTTGGGGTTCTGGGGCACTCATTTAGGATTTGGCCTTGAGTCAGGTGACTAGGGGAGGACTCAAGAAAGCAGGGCTTTGCTCTCAACTAGATGCCACCAAAGCAAGAAACAGGATAAGTCTAGGCTTGAGTATCTTGATAATTGTTACCTAGAGAGGGGGAATAATGGAGGAAAGCCAAAGCTGTGATTGATAAATAGCAGTTGCTCATGTTAACCTGATGGGGGTGTTTGGTCATTTCTGTGGTTTGGATGATGTTGTTACTTGGTCTGTGTTCAGACATGATATTGGTGAGTGGTTTGATTTTTAATCTCACTCCACCTTGGCCACAAGGTGGCCTTGGCTGCTGTCGATGTCCTGGGAAAGTGCTTATGGTCAAGGTCCAAACCCCATCCCCACACCAGGTTGCTGAACTGTGAGTTCTAGTTTAGCTCCTGACTCTCAGAGGTTGCCTTTTTCTTTCTCAAAATAGTTCTGCTCTACGTGTTCCATAGATGCTATTTCTTTAATTAATTCCTTCCAAGTTCCCCAATATATTGGCTACATATGTGTATGCATGTGTGCCCACACGTATTTAATTCCACAGGTGAAACATACATCTAGATTGTGAAAACACGGGTGATTTTTATTTCCGATTTCTTCTGTAATGGTGGTTTAGTCACTCAGTTGTGTCTGACTCTTGTGACCCTGTGGACTATAGCCCACCAGGCTCCTCTGTCCATGGGATTTCCCAGGCAAGCATACTGGAATGGGTTGCCATTTCCTCTCCAGGGAATCTTCTCGACCCAGGGATCAAACCCGAGTCTCCTGCATTTCTTTTATAAATATTTCACATTTCCTTGTGGTACAAATGTGGTTCAAAAGTACTTTTGAAACCATAACTTTTTTACCAACAAGCACTGTTTTTTAAAAAAATGATAAATAAAAATGAATAAGACCCACGTTTTCAAGAGAGTAACCGTGATACCTTATAAAAACAACAACATGGGAGACATCATGGGATGCCAGGAAACAAAAGAAAAGATCTGAGTGGGCTTCCTAGAGAAGCAATAAAGATGAGTTAACCAAGCAGGTGGAGGCAATGGGAGACAGTCTTGGAGGTCTGGGTTGGAACATCTGTTCAAGGGTCATGTGGATAAGACTTCCCAGGAAGCATGTACAGTATGAGAATGGGGGCCCCTGGAGAAGGGGCTGAAGAGGAACCTGTGAAGGAGGCTTTCATTCAGTCAACAAATAGTGACTGAGGGCCCACTATCAGGCCCTTGGGCTTTATAAGTGATCCAGACAGACAAAGCACCCTGTCCTCACAAGGCTTACATTTCAGCATAGAATATGGATAATAAACTGCGAGCGTACTGTGCAAGTAAACTGCATGGTATACTAGAAAGTGGCAGTGTTATGGAAAGAAGAAGAAAAGAGTTGGCTGAGAGGGTGGAGAGAGCCTGGGGGAGGGAGCAGGCGGTTTGTGGTACTAAGTGGGGTGGCTCAGCACAGGCCTCACTGAGGAAGTAACATCTAATGGAGAACTGGAAGGATGAGACATCTACAGTAAGGGTGTTCCAGGCCAATCAACAGCCAGAGGCAAGGAGATGGGGGTAGGGGAGAAAGGAAGAGGGAAAAATAAAGGTAACACAGGACAAAGAGATTGGCCATCAAATCTCTTATGGACACTCTCAGGACAAAGTTTCAGTTACGTAAATGCCCCAGAATATGAAAAAAGAACCTATCACTCTCATTTTATTTTTATTATTATTTTTTTAATATTCATTTAGTTGGCTTATACTGGTCTTAATTGCAGCACGCAAGATGTTTAGTTGTGGCATGTGGGAGCTAGTTCCCTGCTGCTGCTGCTAAGCTGCTGCTAAGTCACTTCCGTCGTGTGTGACCCCATAGACAGTAGCCCACCAGGCTCCCCCGTCCCTGGGATTCTCCAGGCAAGAACACTGGAGTGGGTTGCTATTTCCTCCTCTAATGCATGAAAGTGGAAAGTGAAAGTGAAGTCACTCAATCGTGTCTGACTCTCAGCGACCCCATGGACTGCAGCCTTCCAGGCTCCTCCGTCCATGGGATTTTCCAGGCAAGTGTACTGGAGTGGGGTGCCATCACGTTCTCTGCTAGTTCCCTGACCAGGGATCAAATCTGGGCCCCCTGCGTGGGGAGCATGGAGTCTTAGCCACTGGACCACCAGGGAAGTCCCTCATCTGACTTTAACACGAGGGACAAAGAGGTAAACAAGTGGTTTTATAAAAAGAGGAAGAAATGCAATAAATATTCAACTAGATTCCAAGGGACATCTGAGATGCTGAATATAATTTTTTTTTCCTATGAGCAGAACCTCCTGCCATTTTAGAAGGTATTAAGATGATAAGAATAACCATCAACATTTTTTAATATCTCTGGACAGTGTATAGAGCAAATTTTTATGTCTTATCTCATTTGGTCATCACGATAACCCAGGAAAGAATGTCATCATTGTCTCATTTTATAGATGAGGAAATTGAATCCATGAGAGATAATGTGACATAAATGGCATGTGACCCCCTCGAGTCTGAGCCTGTCTCCTGTCTCTCAACCTCATCTCTCAAGTGTATAATCTTTCAGTTATAACAAGGGAAATATTTGAGGGTATATCAGTTTATATTTTGAGTACAGTGTTAATATATGCTCAATCAATGTTTACCTAATAAAAATTTTACATGACAGTTATAAAAGAAAAGGCCAGTCTCTCTGGTTGCTGTGATGGGGACGTCTGAGGCAGCAGGTCAAAGAGTCCAGTTCAGAGGCATCAAAGAGGTGGGGTTGCCCCGACATGACAGTAGCCCAAAGGGAGCAAAGGAACAGAGGCCAAAGCAAGGCTACAGACTTGGCAGAAGGCATGGAAACTAGAGGAGGAAGCAGGAGTGAGGGGGTGCTCAGAGACTTCCCAACAGCTCCCCTGGGCTTTGGCAACTAGGGGGAAGCTGGCTGTAGCTGTGAGGGGAGGGAGACAACCTCATGAATGCCAAACTGCAAGAGCTACCGAGGTGCTGGAGAGGGAAGAAATGAATGAAGGCCTTTGAAGCAGCATATGAGGAAAGCTGGGACACCCACACCTGGGAAGGCCAAGACAGGCACTTCAGGTACTTACCTCAGAGAGTGCTGTGGACTGAATGTTTGTTTCCATCCATCAAATTTCATAGATTGAAATCCTAACTTCTAATGTGACATCCCTGCGGAATGAAGCAGGGCAAAGACTAATAGAGTTTTGCCGAGAAAATGCACTGGTCATAGCAAACACCCTCTTCCAACAACACAAGAGAAGACTCTACACATGGACATCACCAGATAGTCAACACCGAAATCAGATTGATTATATTCTTTGCAGCCAAAGATGGAGAGGCTCTATACAGTCAACAAAAACAAGACCAGGAGCTAACTGTGGCTCAGATCATGAACTCCTTATTGCAAAATTCAGACTTAAATTGAAGAAAGTAGGGAAAACTGCTAGACCATTCAGGGATGACCTAAATCAAATCCCTTATGATTATACAATGGAAGTGAGAAATAGATTTAAAGGTCTAGATCTGATAGATAGAGTGCCTGATGAACTATGGAATGAGGTTCGTGACATTGTACAGGAGACAGGGATCAAGACCATCCCCATGGAAAAGAAATGCAAAAAAGCAAAATGGCTGCCTGGGGAGGCCTTACAAATAGCTGTGAAAGGACAGAGGCGAAAAGCAAAGGAGAAAGGAAAGATATAAGCATCTGAATGCAGAGTTCCAAAGAATAGCAAGAAGAGATAAGAAAGCCTTC
>SJXQ01010075.1:0-11817 GCA_006408695.1 Aepyceros melampus
GGAAGGGAAAGGTGTACCAGATTTCCTCTTCCTGGGCTCTCAAAGTGCTGCAGGTGGGGACTGCAGCCATGATGTTAGAGAACAGATGATCATTGGCAGGAAAGCTTTGACAAACCTAGACAGTGTGTAAAGGAGCAAAGCTATCACTTTGCTGACAACGGCCCATATAAATGAGGCTATGGTCTTTCTAGTGGTCACATATGGTTGTGAGAGACTGACCATAAAGGAGGCAGAACACCAAAGAACTGATGCGTTCTGAACTGTGGGGCTGGAGAAGACTCTTGAGAGTCCCCTGGATAGAAAGGAGACCAAACCAGTCAATCTTCAAGGAAATCAACCCTGAATATGCATTGGAAGGACTGCTGCTGAAGCTGAAGCTCTAATACTTTGGCCATCTGGTGTGAAGAGCCAACTCACTGGAAAAGACCCAGGTGCTGGGAGAGACTGAAGGCAGAATGAGAAGCGAGAGACAAGAATGAGAATATTGGATGGCATCACTGAGGCAGTGGCTATGAACCTGGCAGACTCTGGGAGATGGTGGAGGACAGGGAGACCTGGCATGCTGCCTTCCACAGATTCACGAAGTGTCAGACACGACTTGGCCACTGGCCAACCAGAAGGGAGTGACCTATGTCATTCTTTTACCTTTAGCTGTAAAGATTTCCCAGCATCACCCATAAAATAGATTGTCATTTCTCCATTGCACATTGCTGCCTCTTTCATCATATATTAGGGGACCACTTGGGCATGAATTTATCTCTGGGTTTTCTATCACGTTCCACTGGTCCATATTCCTGTTTCCGTGTCAGTTCCATGCTGCACTGATTACTATAGCTCTGTAGTAGAGACTGAAGTCAGGGAGTCGGAATCCTCCATCTCTTCTTTTTCTCTCTCAAGACAGCATTGTTCTTTAAGGTCCTCTCTATTTCCACACAAGTTGCAAAAACACATTTTTTTTCTATTATCTGTGAAAAATGCCATGGATAATTTCATAGGACTGGCACTGAATCTGTAAACTGCATTTTGTAGTGTTCACTTGCTTGGAGAATGGTGTATCTCTCCATCTCTTTGTGTCACCTTTGTTTCATCTGTGCCTTATTCTTTACTGTGCACCAGCTTCTTCCCAGCCTAGGTAGGTTTATTCCCAGGATTTCTGCTCTTCTTGATGCCATGGTGAATGGGACTGCTTCCCTAGCTTCTATTTTTGATTTGTTGTTTTTACTGTATAGGAAATCAAGATTTCTGTTAATTTCATATCCAGCAACCTCCCTAAAGTTGTTAATTAGTTCTAGTCATTTCCCAGTGGCATCTTTGGATTCTCTGGGCATACTATCACGTCATGTGCAAATAGTAACAGTTTTACTTCTTCTTTTCCAGTTTGTTTGAAAATGGTTTTCTTCTCCTCTGATGTCTGTCATTCAGAGTCCCAAGACTTCTCCCACGGAGAAGGCAATGGCACCCCACTCCAGTACTATTGCCTGGAAAATCCCATGAATGGAGGAGCCTGGTAGGCTGCAGTCCGTGGTATCGCGAAGAGTCAGACATGACTGAGCGACTTCCCTTTGACTTTTTACTTTCATACATTGGAGAAGGAAATGGCAACCCACTCCAGTGTTCTTGCCTGGAGAATCCCAGGGACGCAGGAGCCTGATGTCTGGCACTGAATCTGTAAACTGCATTTTATAGTGTTCACTTGCTTGGAGAATGGTGTCTCTCTCCATCTCTTTGTGTCATCTTTGTTTCATCCATGCCTTATTCTTTACTGTGCACCAGCCTCTTCCCAGCCTAGGTAGGTTTATTCCCAGGATTTCTGATCTTCTTGATGCCATGGTGAATGGGACTGCTTCCCTAGCTTTTATTTTTGATTTGTTGTTTTTATTGTATAGGAAATCAAGATTTCTGTTAATTTCATATCCAGCAACCTCCCTAAAGTTGTTAATTAGTTCTAGTCATTTCCCAGTGGCATCTTTGGATTCTCTGGGCATACTATCATGTCATGTGCAAATAGTAACAGTTTTACTTCTTCTTTTCCAGTTTGTTTGAAAATGGTTTTCTTCTCCTCTGATGTCTGTCATTCGGAGTCCCAAGACTTCTCCCACGGAGAAGGCAATGGCACCCAACTCCAGTACTATTGCCTGGAAAATCCCATGGATGGAGGAGCCTGGTAGGCTGCAGTCCATGGGATCGTGAAGAGTCGGACATGACTGAGCGACTTCCCTTTGACTTTTTATTTTCATACATTGGAGAAGGAAATGGCAACCCACTCCAGTGTTCTTGCCTGGAGAATCCCAGGGACGCAGGAGCCTGATGAGCTGCTGTCTGTGGGGTTGTACAGAGTTGGACACGACTGAAGCAACTTAGCAACCATCCACATATGTATATCGCACACTGTCTACCTTGCTACACTCACCAGCAAGCCGTGTGACAGAAGCCACGATCTTGAGAAGAGCCAACGAGGACTCTGAATTCTACCTTATTCTCAAGCTTCACACTGTTCCTTTAACTCTGTTCTTCAATCACACTGACCTTTCAGTCTGTGCTCTGTTCTTCTTGGTCTCACCGTCTGTGCCTATGCCATTCCTTCGGCTTCCCTTGCTTTTTCATTTTTGTTAATGCCTATGAGATCACTGCAGGTGGTGATTGCAGCCATGAAATTGAAAGACGCTGACTCCTTGGAAGGAAAGTTTGGACCGACCTTGATAGCATATAGAAAACAAGAGAAATTACTTTGCCAACAAAGGTCCGTCTAGTCAAGGCTACGGTTTTTCCATTGGTCATGTATGGATGTGAGAGTTGGACTGACAAGAAGGCTGAGCACTGAAGAATTGATGCTTTTGAACTATGCTGTTGGGGAAGACTCTTGAGAGTCCCTTGGACTGCAAAGAGATCCAACCGGTCCATTCTGAAGGAGATCGGGGCCGGGATTTCTTTGGAAGGAGTGATGTGGAAGCTGAAACTCCAGTAATTTGGCCACCTCATGCAAAGAGCTAACGCCTTGGAAAAGACTGTGATGCTGGGAGGGTTTGGGGGCAGACAGAGAAGGGGACGACAGAGGATGAGATGGCTGGATGGCATCACCGACTCGATGGACATGAGTCTGAGTGAACTCTGGGAATTGGGGATGGACAGGGGGTCCTGGCATGCTGCAGTTCATGGGGTGGCAGAGTCCGACACGACTAAGTGACCAAACTGAACTGAACTGATGAGATCTCATTTTAACTTTCTCATGCAGCTTTTTCTGACTTTGCAGATTGTTATTAGATTACTACTTTAGATTGACCTGTTCTTTGTTCTTTGATAGATAGACTTCCTGGACTGTAACAGTCGATTAGCTCCCAAATTTATTTCTCTTGGGATGTTATTCCATTCTCTTCTGCAGAAGAGGTCTTTATTTGAAACCTATAATCTACGTAATGGAATCGATAAGAAACATGTTTGTTAAACTTGTTAATCTTAAGAAACTTAATAAACTCTGGAGTCGCAGACAGATTATTGAGATCCTGACCGTCTAGCCAAGGCTATGGTTTTTCCTGTGGTCATGTATGGATGTGAGAGCTGGACTGTGAGGAAGGCTGAGTGCCAAACAATTGATGCTTTTGAACTGTGGTTTTGGAGAAGACTCTTTAGAGTGCCTTGGACTGCAAGGAGATCCAACCAGGCCATCGTGAAGGAGATCAGCTCTGGGATTTCTTCAGAAGGAATGATGCTGACACTGAAATTCAAATACTTTGGCCAGTTCACGCAAAGAGCTGACTCCTTGGAAAAGACTCTGATGCTGGGAGGGACTGGGGCAGGCGAAGAATGGGACGAGAGAGAATGAGATGGCTGGATGACATCACGGACTTGATGGACGTGAGTCTGAGTGAACTCCACGAGATGGTAATGGACAGGGAATCCTGGTGTGCTGCGATTCATGGGGTCACAAAGAGTCTGACACGACTGAGCGACTGAACTGAACTGAACCAATCCCTCCAAAGCTAAGGAAAAGAAGAAGTATATTGTTTACAACATAAAACAACCAACTTTGGGTGTATATACCAAGATCAGCTAAAAAGAAATAGCGTTGGATTCTAAGAAAAGCATATCTTTCCATGACCTGTGGCCAAGGAACATATAAAAGATAAAAAAAAAAAAAAAGTAACCTCAGAGGCCTGTTTCAAGGATAGTGCAGCAGAAAGTGTCATTTCACCTTAAGAAAAATGGTAGTTGCTCTTCTGTGGTGGGAATGTTTTTCTTCAGATTCCCTCAAAGCAGAGTCGATGTACACTACTCACAGGACTAAANTCCCAAGATCAACTAAAAAGAAATAACATCAGATTCTAAGAAAAGCATATCTTTCCATGACCTGTGGCCAAGGAACATAAAAAAGGTAGGAAAAAAAAAAAAGAAGTAATCTCAGAGGTCTGTATCAAGGATAGTAAATAGCAGTAGAGAGGGGCAATTCACCTTAAGAAAAATGGTAGTTGCTGTTCTGTGGTGGGAATGTTTTCCTTCAGATTCCCTCAAAGCAGAGTCGATGTATACTACTCACAGGACTAAATGGTGAGGGTTTTCTAGAGAAATGGAATAAGGGAAGCAACATATAGCAGAGGGAAAACAAAATCTAATCACAAGCAGAAACCAAGTTGCACCATGCTTTATCTCACTTTATATTACATTTTGCTTCCATGTCACTCAGTCAAAATTTCACCCATAGATGTGGGATTTTCACTTCTGAGCTGAGGAGGCTTTCATGTGACCAGAGGCAATTTTCCATTACAGGGAACCTTTCACAAAGATTCATGGCAAGGATGTAGACTTGATGGACGCCTAGCCAAAGGGACCTGGATAGTGCATAAAAGAGGTGTGGTCTGGTGCAGTCTTCCCAGTAGGCCACACTAGCTCCCCTTTTTTTTTTTTTTTTTTTAACCACTGGTCTTCGTACTTATTGTATGCCTGATTTAGAGGCTACCTCTGTCTCTTGTATCACTGGAATTTGCCATGAAGCAATTCTCCAAACCAGGCTTCAGCAGTATGTGAACCATGAACTTCTAGATGTTCAAGGTGGTTTTAGAAAAGGCAGAGGAACCAGAGATCAAAGTGCCAACATCCACTGGATCAACGAAAAAGCAATAGAGTTCCAGAAAAAAAAAAATTCTTTCTGCTTTATTGATTATGCCAAAGCCATTGACTGTGTGGATCACAATAAACTGTGGAAAAGTCTGGAAAAGAGGGAAATACAAGAATACTTGATCTGCTTCTTGAGAAATCTGTATGCAGGTCAGGAAACAACAGTTAGAAATGGACACTGAACAACAGACTGGTTGAACGAGGAAAAGGAGGACGTCAAGGCTGTATACTGTCACCCTGCTTATTTAACTTAGATGCAGAGTACATCAGGAGAAATGCTGGGCTGCAGGAAACACTAGAAGGAATCAAGACTGCTGAGAGAACTATTTGTAATCTCAGCTATGCAGATGACACTACCCTTATGGCAAAAAGTGAAGAACTAGAGAGTCTTTTGATGAAAGTGAGAGAGGAGAGTGAACATGTTGGCTTAAGCTCAACATTCAGCAAAGTAAAATCATGGCATCCGGTCCCATCACTGCATGGCAAACAGACGAGGAAACAGTGCAAACAGGCAGAGACTTTGTCAGGGAATCTTAACAAAGGGATCGAACCTGGCTCTCCTACGTTGTAGGCAGATATCTTACTTTCCGAGCCGAAGATGGAATCAAGACTGCTGAGAGAACTATCCGTAACCTCAGCTATGCAGATGACACCACCCTTATGGCAAAAAGTGAAGAACTAGAGAGCCTCTTGATGAAAGTGAGAGAGGAGAGTGAACATGTTGGCTTAAAGCTCAATATTCGGAAAAGTAAAATCATGGCATGCAGTCCCATCACTTCATGGCAAACTGACGAGGAAACAGTGCAAACAGGCAGAGACTTTGTCAGGGAATCTTGACAAAGGGATCAAATCTGGCTCTCCCACGTTGTAGCCAGATATCTTACTTTCTGAGCCGTGCACATCAAGGACAATGAAAATACCATGAATTCCACTGACTAACCACCATGTTCAATGTCCAAGGCCCTGGATCCAACTGTCCTACTGAATGGTTCCTTGAATGGCTGCTACTAGTAACCCAGGGTCTAAAGTGAAAGTGAAAGATGTTCAGTTGCATCTGAGAATTTGCGACCCCATGGACTCAGCAGTCCATAGAATCCTCTAGGCCAGAATACTGGTGTGAGTAACCTATCCCTTCTCCAGCCGATCTTCCCAATCTGGGAAGTCTCCTGCATTGCAGGCAGCTTCTTTACCAACTGCGCTATCAGGGAAGCCCATTCCAGGCAGTGAGGTCAACCTCTAAAATGCATGCCCGATACAAAGTGTTGCACATAGAATTGGAAAGAAGGCACCTAAGGAGTGAAATAGCCAATGAGCTTGGTATGGAAAATATCTATATATGAAAGAGTTTAGAGGTTCCAGGGAGATATCTTGATTAGGAAGCTTGCAGGAAAAGGAAAAATCAGAAGACAGAGATTTGCAGGCCTACACTCATTCCACAATTCAGCTTCACTGGCTTAAAAATTATCAATTGTATATACTGTCCTCTGAGGCAGCAAAGGTGAAAGCTTAGAGTTGCATAATTGCTAACCTGATGCAGTATCTTAACTGTATAGTTGAAGAAACAGACATATACGGGGTGTTGCATGTTTAAGCCCTGTAAGTAATTAGTAATAATCTTCTCACACAAGTTCGACCTGAGAAAATTGCAGCAAATCTTCGAGCTACTGTAAGGCTTGTGTTTCCATAAGGCTGGGCGATGGACTACTCTAAGCAATCTGATACTATATATAAGCCACTATTATCATTGTCATCATTTCCCATATTACTACTATTTTTTTTTTTCTCCTCAGCAGCAGTAACTGTGGTGGTTACATGCTACTGATCATATTCTGATTAGGCAGAGCTTTTCAATAGTAGTCCAGGGCTCTTAATGTCTAGTGGTAGATTTCTTGGATGAATATGTTAAAGATGAGCAGTAAATTACAGTTCAGATTGTTGTCCTTGTGGCTATTCATCAGAAAGAGAGAACCTATGTATAACTATGTCAGGAATTTGTAAGTGCTATGAGTAAATACGCACAAGTACTCTTCAAACTATTAACAACTTAGTCTCAATAGAAGTGATAGTGGAACATGATTGTAATGAGCATGTGTGATACATATTAACACACAGACCCCAGCCAGACTATAGGACGTAATATATTTGTTGAAGCTTCTAGATGTTTCTGTAAGCTTCTGACTATGAAATTACATGTGAGTTAGACCTGTGAATACGATCAGGTTTTGGTAGCAGAGACTGTCAAAGAAGGGAAGGACAATTCAGGCACAAGGAAAAGCACTGACATGGCACAGAATAGGGAAAGAATAAACTATGGAGACTGAGGGCACCTCAGTGACAAGTTATGTGTGGACATGTGCAATGGGCTGGGACGGCAGAAGAGATATAGAAACATCATAATATGTAGGTGGTGAAACTCGTTAGAAATGCTTAAGTGGAGGAGTGATAGATTATGATATCTGTTCTGTGGAGTAGTGATAATAATAAACAGACTTTCCAGGACCCTCTGCCCTTTCGTCTCAGAATGCTGCATCTTCAGCTTGCCTGAAATTAGCAGTATCAGTGGAAGAGATTGATGCTTGCCCTAGTCCCTAATTCAAGACATAACAGCAGCTCCAGCTGCAGGGCATCAAACTAGTGGAATTTCTCCTCCCTGAACATTTCTTGAAGGGATACGATACAAGATGGAATAGGGGTTAGAACCTGGTGAGGGAACATGTTGCAGCCATCCTTGAAATTCTGCATCAGCAGCCATACTTCCGCATAGTTCTAGCAGCATGAGTAAAAGCATATTTACTTTCTTCAGCTGTTCACTACTGGAATTTGACACCAAGAGCCCCTGTAAGACTTCCTCATGGGCACCGGTGCTTCTAGATACACACCCCTCTTCAACCCAGCACCAAGCTGCATTTATTATTTTAACTGTAGGTACAAAGACTACCACTGTGCCTCGTACCTATTGATCTACCTCATGGTCTGCGTGATCTGCAGGCCATGTCCAAGAGGGGTAAGTTGTAAGAACTTCTTAATCCACAATTGGTTCTCTATGCCTATAGGTTCTGTGTCCATTTGGGACTTGCCAATACCTCGTCTCTAGAATCTATGACAAAGAACATAAACCCTAGATGTATTGACTTATGCCTGGAGCCCTAAGGGAAAATCAGTTCCAGTAGCTCATGGGCCCATTACTACCATCCCCAAGGCAACACAAGATCTGCAACATCATTAAGAGTAAAAGCATATTTACTTTCTTCAGCTGTTCACTACTGGAATTTGACACCAAGAGCACCTGTAAGACTTCCTCATGGGCACTGGTGCTTCTAGATACACACCCCTCTTCAACCTAGCACCAAGCTGCATTTATTATTTTAACTGTAGATACAAAGACCACCACTGTGCCTCGTACCTGTTGATCTACCTCATGGTCTGCATGATCTGCAGGCCGTGTCCAAGAGGGGTAAGTTCTAAGAACTTCTTAATCTGCAATTGATTCTCTATGCCTATAGGTTCTGTGTCCATTTGGGACTTGCCAATACCTCGTCTCTAGAATCTATGACAAAGAACATAAACCCTAGATGTATTGACTTATGCCTGGAGCCCTAAGGGAAAATCAGTTCCAGTAGCTCATGGGCCCATTACTACCATCCCCAAGGCAACACAAGATCTGCAACATCATTATCTTTGTGTGGAAGTTTTGGGAGATGAAGTCTAGAAAAAAGAAATGTGAAAATATAAAAAACCTAGATGTATTGACTTATGCCTGGAGCCCTAAGGGAAAATCAGTTCCAGTAGCTCATGGGCCCATTACTACCATCTCCAAGGCAACACAAGATCTGCAACATCAACATCTTTGTGTGGAAGTTTTGGGAGATGAAGTCTAGAAAAAAGAAATGTGAAAATATAAAAAGTAAATGTGTTGGACCGAGAGATTCACACTCCTCTTCTCTGCACTCTACTTCATCTATCTGCCTATTTCTCCTGCTGCAGGTATTGAATGGTGAAAAAGAATGGATCTTTCTTTTTTTGTTTTGTTTTTCATTAAAAAAAAATAGTACTCAATGAATTGGGAGGTAGTCCAGATTTCCAGAGTTTAAGCTTTTTTTCAATCTGTCCCTCTATGCTTTGACTCATCCTAGTCCACAATATCATAAGCCTGTCTCATTGACAAGTGTACCTCTGGAATTTCAGAAAGAGTCTCTGTAGAAAAGAGATTGTATAGGTTACTTTGTCTTGGAAGAGAGGCAGAAAAATACATGACTTAAAGTGTTCTCTAACTCTAAGTATCTAACTTAATAGAGTAGGGAATAGAAAACCACTCTTGTTTTCTTGCCTGGAAAATCCCACAGACAGAGGAGCCAAGCAGCCTATATTCCATGGGGTTGCACAGTCAAACGTGACTGAACAAGTGTACACACACACACACACACACACATACACACACACACCTAATTTACATTAAGATACAAAATTGCCCTCTGTTGATGAAAGTGTTACATTCAGTTCACACTGATGGTTGAAACCTTTTCTCTAAATTATCTCTGTGCCTTTTTTTTTTTATGAATTGCTGGCTATTTCTTTTCCTTGAAGAGAAAGGGGAGAAAACACACACACACACACACACACACACACACACACACACACACACACACACACACACACACACACACACACCAAAGTTTCCTCCTATGTGGAGAGAATTTTGCTTCCTTTCCTCCATCAATATTTTGGAATTTCTTTCCTGTTACCTTAAATAAGGATCTCTACCTTGTCTTGGCTGTAGGAGGTCTGGCCCACTGGTATATTTCTTTTTTCTGATTTGGGGATAATAACCTCTAATGTAATGTTTCCCGTGTCTAGAGCAATAGGGAGTGCAATGGAAGGCTCTGCGACTGAGATGAAATGATAACCTTGAGAACCCCATATATCTTGCTTATCTAGGAGCAGCAGCAGGCTACTTTACAACTTGAGAAGATCTCTCAAAGCACTAGAGAGCCACAAGAACTCATCTCCCAAGTGTATGTTGCTCTGCTCCCTGTGTTTGCCATGCTGCCATGCCTACTTTTATGTCACAAGTAAAATAAGTTTCCGATTCCATTGTATTCCACAATTATATCCATAGCAAGAATGTGACTCTCCCACATATTCCTTCCTCCAAGCTAATCAAGAAGGCAGAAACTACATTTTCTGAAGGAGTTCCGGGTGTTAGTGAAGTTTTCCCAGGCTTTTCACATATTTGCCTATTTCATACTGTAATAAGATTGATAAGAAATCATAAGGTCGGTCACGATTGTCTCCATGAGAAATACACCAGAAGTACTGCTGTAGGTATCTGGGTGCTCAGGAGAAGCTGATGTTAGGAACATGAAAGCATGGACTCCACAATGGGATATGTGACGGTGTCAGAAGCAATGGGCTAGACTGATTGACTGCTATAGTAAAACAAAAAGGGATGGCCAGAAAGGTCAAAAGTGATGCTGTCAAGAGTCTTAGCAAAAAGCTGCATTCTGTGGTTTACACTCGAGAGCAAGCAGGATCCTCATATGTAGGCAGTGAGGGGGAAGACTTAAAGAAGAAATCATAAGTTCGGTCACGATTGTCTCCATGAGAAACACACCAGAAGTACTGCTGTAGGTATCTTGGTGCTCAGGACAAGCTGACATTACGAACATGAAAGCATGGCCTCCACAATGGGATATGTGAAGGTGTCAGAAGCAATGGGCTAGACTGATTGCTATAGTAAAACAAAAAGGGATGGCCAGTAAGGTCAAAAGTGATGCTGTCAAGAGTCTTAGCGATAAGCTGCAATCTGTGGTTTACACTTGAGAGCAAGCAGGATCCTCATATGCAGGCAATGAGGGGGAAGACTTAACCAGAACTGCTGCTGCTGCTGCTGCTGCTGCTAAGTCGCTTCAGTCGTGTCCGACCCTGTGCGACCCCATAGACGACAGCCCACGAGGCTCCCTCGTCCCTGGGATTCTCCAGGCAAGAACACTGGAGTGGGTTAACCAGAACTAGCTGGGAGAATTAGGGTCTTATTGATATCTATGACAAATGAACTATGTACAAGTGTTGCTGATTTCTCCTCAGAGCTTCCTCCACACNAAAAAAAAAAAAAACCCCACACACAAAAACAACAGTTTCCACCTATGTGGAGAGAATTTTGCTTCATTTCCTCCATCAATATTTTGGAATTTCTTTCCTGTTACCTTAAATAAGGATCTCTACCTTGTCTTGGCTTTAGGAGGTCTGGTCCATTGGTATATTTCTTTTCTCCGATTTCAGAATAATTACCTCTAATGTAATGTTTCCCGTGTCTAGAGCAATAGGGAGTGCAATGGAAGGCTCTGCGACTGAGATGAAATGATAACCTTGAGAACCCCATATATCTTCCTTATCTAGGAGCAGCAGCAGGCTACTTTACAACTTGAGAATATCTCTCAAAGCACTAGAGAGCCACAAGAACTCATCTCCCAAGTCTATGTTGCTCTGCTTCCTGTGTTTGCCATGCTGCCATGCCTACTTTTATGTTACAAGTAAAAGAATTTCCGATTCCATTGTATTCCACAATTATTTCCATAGCAAGGATATGAATCTCCCACATACTCCTTCCTCCAAGCTAATCAAGAGGATGGAAACTCCATTTTCTGAAGGAGTTCCGGGTGTTAGTGAAGTTTTCCCAGGCTTTCCACATATTTGCCTATTTCATACTGT
>SJXQ01010078.1:0-10682 GCA_006408695.1 Aepyceros melampus
AGAGGAAGGCGGGGAAGCCCAGAGGAAGGGGTGAGGAGGAGACTGAGCCAGGCCTCGCCAGGCTGTGGGTACTTGGTGCTCAGAGGGGACTCGATTGTCTAGGATGATTGATCACTAAAGCACATGGACTTCAATATAATCCCAGCAAATGTATACACACATGACTTCATTGATCTCTTGCCAGTTCAGAGCCTGTGGCCAAGAGGAATGCGGGTGGCCTAGGACCAAGACACTCTGCTGGTGTCCAGGCTCAGGCAGCCGCCAAACACTGGCCAGGAGCCCCACTCTCGGATAGGTCACCTCGATGGCATCACCTTCTCCCATTTCTCCAAGCCCCACCAAGAGAGCTCCCTGAATGGCAGGATTATTGAAATCACCAGCCGTGAGAGCCAAAGCCGTTTTGGGTTCCCCAAAGCAGAACAGTGTTCCCCCAGAGCTGGCCTGAACCCCTAAACCCAGAAGAAAGTGGAGCAGTTTCCAACAGTGATGGTGCCTCCTCCGGCATAAGAAGCGCCTCCTGATTGCCATTCAAGCCACACCATCATCCTGCCTTCTCTCTGGTCTCCCCACAGACTCAGGGAAGTTCAGCCAAGGACACATATTTATTAGATTAAAGGAACATACTAAAACAACGGGAAACCCGCTAAAGGGTCTGACATGTACTAATGTCTCTATCACACACGAGACCTGGGGAGCAGAGAACGTGCTCACGGCTTTCGCAGCAAGGCAGGAAGACACGAATCTCCACTCAGTGGACAAGTAGTCAAGCGTCTGCTGTGCACCGTGCGCTGTCTTTGGCCCTGACAGACCCCGGCAGAGCTGGCCTGTCAATGGAATGATGTGCATGAGCTCAAAGGCGCCAGCTGATCACCAGAAGTCACCTTCTATAGATGTTTATAGTGAGCAAGACCTCCACCCATGGCACTGCTTTATACCAAACACAGACGCTCTTTGCGTCTATGTTTTTTCATGTTTTTTAAAAAGAGGGACACACATTAGGAATACCATAATATACTGTAGGCAATAGGTCCTGCTCGCTTAACTCAGCTCCCAAGTCCTGCCAAAAATGCCCCACAGCTCCAGAAAAAAATCTGCTGAGTAATAACCATTATGAAGATACTCAATCCATCCATCCTTCACTTTACCCATCCTCACACACAACCACCCACCCAGCTATCTATCCTCCATCCCTCCATCTATGAATACACCTATCCATTCATCTACTTATCAATTTTTCCATCCACCTATGAATGTACCTATCCACCCATCCATCCAGCAATCTATCCATCCATGAATCTATGTATCCATCCATCCACTTATCCTTTCAAATCAGATTTGGCCTGAGATACCCAGTTTAGGGATCTTCAGCCAAACCTATTCTCTTCTAAATGCTGTCCAAATACCCACCCAGAGCTTGTGCTCCAACATTTGCTGTACAGGGAATTACCTGGCAGTCCAGTGGTTAGGACTCTATGCTTCCACGGCAGGGGGCACAAGTTCAATCCCTGGTTGGGGAACTAAGAACCCATAAGCCTTGTGGTGTGGCTAAATAAATAAATAAATGCCTGACTGTACTTTTAAAATGTGCTTTACAAACTGTGGCCAACAACCTAATGAGCATGAGGAAGCTTCTAAAACAAAATAGAACAGAATGGAAAATATCTATGGTAATTATATCTCTACTAGGAAGGCAAATACTGTTCTATGAGATTTTATTTATGTGTGTATGGGGGAGCTGTTTATTGCTTTACATTTTAAAAGTCATTTTTTCTATAAGTCATGGTCAAAAAGCTTTGAGAACCTCATCTGAACTGTATATTTCATGAATGTAGGAACCTTATCGCTTTGTTATCTCCAACTGCTCCAGAGCTGCGAACTGTGGCAGGTGGTGGGACACGAGGACACACACACACACACACACCCCTTATTTCATATGATCCCTAAAGGTTCCAGCATAGTACCCTCTTAATGGAGTAGACAAGTCACTGGTTTACCTGCTGCTCATATTCCTTTCTCCTCCTCTCAGACTCTGGCTTATCCCTTAGTCTCAGTGTAGCCATCATCCTCCTGGACCCCCTCAACCACCACCTCCTCTGTTNACACACACACACACACACCCCTTATTTCATATGATCCCTAAAGGTTCCAGCATAGTAACCTCTTAATGGAGTAGACAAGTCACTGGTTTACCTGCTGCTCATATTCCTTTCTCCTCCTCTCAGACTCTGGCTTTTCCCTTAGTCTCAGTGTAGCCATCATCCTCCTGGACCCCCTCAACCATCACCTCCTCTGTTCTGGTGTAGACCCCCTCCCACAAACCCCCACTGCCCTGACTCATTCAGTCTCACAGCCCTTTCTCACTTGACAGCTGCCCTCTGGTTTATCTGTCCCTTTGGACTCGGAGGGCAGGTGCTGTGCTTATTGCTTTATTTTCTGAGTCCAGCCCAATGCTAGTGCAAAGGTGACCACAGAGCTATGTACCAGATGGGCAGATGATGTGCTTGAAGCAAGAACAGGGGCTGGAGTGGGAGTGGGGAATCCAGACATGGTGGTTGGGACAATAACTGAGGCTAAAGTTAGTCAGCCTGCCTCCCCGCCCCATGAGGGGCCACAGGACCACGGCTTGCAGCTCTGAGAGTGGGCGAGTGGACGTCAGGTATGGTGACCCCAGCCTGAAGGGCTAGATTGAGGGTGAGGGGCCTTCTGGACCACCGTCTCCTTATTCTTGGCCACATGCTATTCATCTGTGTAAACAGAAGCACCCCAGGAGGTGCCCAAGGCCACATGAGAATCTGCAACTTCCTACAATTAGTGTTGATATCCTGTGAGTTCAAGCATCAAAATCACAGACTCCAAAAGCCAAAGGGACACTCTGACCATTGCTGTTAGGTCCACTCTGCAATCTTCAGGGAAGGTTTCCGCGTCTGCAAACACATCTGTATTTACGACACCATCTTATCATCACAACAGTCTAGGAGGGGATGGGGAAATACCATGACCCTCCTGTGTAGACAACAGGCCTGGCGCCCTGTCTGAGGCCACAGGCTTAATCAGTGTGCCCCAGGCTGTCGGACTCCAGAGCCCCATGGGGGGACTTACAACTCCAGGTCTCTGTGAAGAACATGCATTAAAACATCGATAAACATGCCCCAACCTAAGCAAACTTTAGACTCTTTCCACGAAGCAGGGGACTGCTTTAATTGCATCTCAAAAAACAGGGCATCTTCCTTCAGCCCACGCCCCAGCCCACACTGGCTGCTCAGTCTTCTCCCTTCCGTGATGCAGGGACTGGGCTGTGTCCATCTGCAACTCTGTCACCTCTCCATCAGCCTAGAGGAGCCTCCCCCATCCCCAGCTCCTAACTGCCATCTCCCCTCTGCACCTGTGCCCATGGGAGGCCCAGAGGACATGGCCAACGCACAGCATTGTCCCTGTCACAGTGACCACATCCGTTGAGCTGCGTTTCTGTGGCACTTAAACCCATGGAGCCCTGCTGGCTTTGGGGGTATTCTGGTGTCACCATCTGTTTCACATGAGAACACCAAGCCTGTTTCGTGCAAAGGCTGGAATGCTGTTGGTGTGGCTGTCCTCGCCAGGCACCCGCTGCCTCAACCCATACCAAGGAGGCGCCTCCCAAGTGCTGTTAGCTGGTGGGGCTCAGCTCCCACACGGGAAGGCAAGGGAGCCAAAGCAGGCAGAGTTCATGGTTGACCTGTTCTGGAGGATGGGTGGTTGCAGAGGGTCCTTCCTTGCTGATTACTGTGACCCTGAGCCTGGGCACGCACATGGTGGGGCAGGTGGGCAGGAGGCCCTGAGCACAGCTGGCACACCAAGTAGGGTGGGGTGAAGTGGAGTTACCCCTTCCCTGGACCCCCGTCTCCCCAGAAATGCACATGGGAGTATCTCTGAATTTTTCACTTGGCCTGGGAGCAAAAGCAACTGCTCTGTTCTGAAGCAGGTGTGCACTGCATAAACCACTTTCCCACTATAATGGCTAGAGAGAGAGAATGAATTCCTGGCTTTTTAAATGTTTTTTGTCCTTTCCTAATAGGATCTCTAAAAGCCACTTTCCTTTAAGCCCCGTTTACTTGCCAGGAGCCTGAGTCTGTGACTTTTACCTCGGAACATGATGATTTTATTACTGCTGAAGACGATGAATACCTTGACCCTCAAGCACAGAGAAAAGCTGAAACTGCTTATGTTTTCTTTGCAGGGCCACCTGTCTCCTCTGTGCAGCAGCCCTTGCAGGGCCAGCTTGGGCTGGGGGAGAGCTGGGGTCTCGTGAACACATCATTGGTGGTGTCTCCTCGCCTGCAGCAGTGGTTGCCAGGGCCCCGGCAGCTGACCACAGCTCTATCTACACCACAGCCCAGGCCCCAGGGCTGCTGAACATGCAAGCTCATTCATCAGGGACTGCTCAGGGTCCACGCCCCTCCTGGGTCTCATGATAGCATGAGCAGATCATGCAATTAAGAGGCAAGCTCCTGCTTGTTCTCCCACCCAGACCCCAGCCCCAAGGAGAGACCCACATTGTCCCCACAGGTGGATGAATCACCCTGCAAATGCTGGGAGCGAGGGTGTTTGGCTGTCAGTAGAGCGACAAATGCGAGGGGAAAAAAAAGAGTGACAAATGCAATTTTTTCAGCTAAAATAGGTTACACAGTCCAGCACTAGGGGCCTGAACCAAAGACAGGGAAATCCCATTTTTATGGATCAGCCAGGAAGTACGGCCATCGCAAGAAAGGAGACTTTCCAGGGAAACACGTAACAAATCCACCGAAGAATATTTGGGAAAAATAACACCATGAGGATAGAAGTAGGCCAGTGACTTCCCTCATCAAGTGGACTTGGATAAATACAGTTAAAGGCTGATCAATGTCCTCAGAATCCTATTGGTTATAATTGTGTTTCATCATGTGAAACTCCACATCACTGACAATATTTTACCCCCAAATGGACTCACGCCCTCCCTGGAGGTACAGCAACGCCTCGCTTCCCAGGAGACACAGGTCGGCGGCAGAGTGACCATCAGACATCTATGCTTGGACCGTCTTTCCCCACAGAAGCCAGGGTCCGTGTCACGGTTGTGCCCCCGACATGGGATCCATGCATGGGGGTTTGACCAACAGCCTCAACCGCCCAGGAGCCAGCTGGATGCTAGGATGCTCACCCAGAGAGGGAGGCCGGTCCCCGGCGCATCCTCCAGCAGCCTCCCCACCACCACCCGTGAGTGCAGGGAGGCTGTGCAGATGAGGTGGGCCCTGGAGCCGCTGGGTATCGTGTCCCTGACCACCCCCCTGACTCAGGCTCTGACCCACTTGGGAGCCTCGGGAGGAACTGAGAGGATCTCCTCGCTGAGGTGGGAGGTGACCTGGGCTCCCACACCCAACACGTGCCCTCCACTGAGCTTATTTCCCCCAAGAGCCACTGCAGGCTGAGCGGCCCTCATCTGCCAGCTGCCTGCAAGGTCACTGGCCATGTACGCCCGCCTCACCCTTCAGGACGTGGGTTGGGGGCAGTCGCAACTCTTACCCAATTCTCAGACAGGAAGACTGAGGTGCAGAGGGTGCCAGCATGGGGCCTGCCAAGTCTCATCTCAGGTTCATTCTCTGGTTCTGGGTCCCCCCGAACATGAGAAGTCACCAACCCAACAGCTCAGGAGGCACCGCGGGGAAAACTGACGTCAGACAAGTTTCAGTGCCACAAGTTGCTTTTCTGGCTCTAAGTCTTTCATCCACTTGACTTTAAACTTGGGTGAGCATCCCTCACAGAGTCCAGTTCATCCCGGGAGGACGTGAGCTCTAGGGAAGCAGGTGCGATGCCAATGTTGCCCGTGGATGAGTGACCAGGCCCTGTGGTGACTGAGGAACAGGACCTGCCGGCCTGGTGGTGGACAGGTCACCCAGTCTGGATGGTGGGCAGGCGGCTTCACTCAGAGCCACGTCCAGAGAGCAGCCGTGCCTTCGGGGTCCGTGGTGCAGGGCACCCAGTCAGTGCCTCCCGGCTTGCACTGCAGGCGCCACAGGTGAGGCTGGGTCGCTCATTGGTCTGAGGGGACCCCAGGGTCCTGGCTTCCAGCCTGACAGGAGCATCGGAAGGAAGGCGACAAGATGCTTTGTGGTCAACCACCCCCTCATCCGAACACTGGACACCTTCCAGTGTCCCTTCCAGTGTCTCTACGCCTGGTGGAGACAGGCAGGAACGCCTCCTCAGCTTAAAATGTCGCCCTGTGCTCTTACCAGTGACCCAGCCTGGACCCACCCCCCTGACCCCTGACCTGGATGGAGTGTGCATAACCGGAAGTGCAGGAGACTGGGCAGCAGGAGCGCCACAGGAGGCCACAGGTGTCCAGGGCCAGATGCTGCAAATAAAGCTCGCCTGCACACAGCGCCCCCTCACAGTGAACTGTCCACAGCTGCCACAGGTGTCCAGGGCCAGATGCTGCAAATAAAGCTCGCCTGCACACAGCACCCCCTCACAGTGAACTGTCCACAGCTGCCACAGGTGTCCAGGGCCAGATGCTGCAAATAAAGCTCGCCTGCACACAGCGCCCCCTCACAGTGAACTGTCCACAGCTGCCACAGGTGTCCAGTGCCAGATGCTGCAAATAAAGCTCTCCTGCACACAGCGCCCCCTCACAGTTGACTGTCCACAGCTGCGCCTGTCCTATAGCAGCAGAGATGGGCAGGTCCCGCAGGCCCCATCCTGCAGAGCTGAAATAACTAATATTTGGCCCCTTACAGAGAAAGCTTGCCAGCCTTGTCCTGGGAGCCTTAGGTTTCAAACCTGGACTCCAGGCTCTCAAAAGGCCCTCTGCCTTGCAAACAATCTGTGCTGGGTTTCCTCCAGACTGCATGGACTTGGCTTACTTACTAAGGTAAATAACGGTCCTTGGTTAGACTGGGTTCCATCAAGCACACGTCAGCAGCAACTCCACCTTGCAGACACACTGCTCACACATCTACATGTGTTACACTTGGGGACAAACTCTAGGAAGACACCAGAACTACTTGGAAGAATCTACAGAACTTTCCTGAGGGATCTCCGCGGCTTACAGGTTGAAGAGAGATGTCGGATTTCTCGTAAATGAATATCTGTGTTTGTAGGGGCCACTCCAATCACCCCTGAGAGAACAGCTGACAAACACAATATTTTATTTGCAAAAGCAAAAAAGAGGAAGGAAAAGCAGATTTTTAAAGAGTTCCCTACCGCTCTACTAATCACCAATTAAATGAATGCAAGATTAAATGACAGCGTCTTACACCTGTCAGGCTGCAAAACACTTCTAAAAGATTGGCCACATGACAGGCCTCAGGGCGAGGAGGCTGGGAACAGGGGGTCTCCTAAGTCCTGGCTGGGACACAAACCGCCACCACTTGCATGAAATATCCTTTAGGCACATAGATCCAGGCCCATGTAAGGAAACAGAAACTCTGAGTTCTGCCTCTAGTGAGTCATCACAAGGAAATAATGAGAGATGAGCCCTGAGACAGGTTTACACAGATTTTCTTTATGGCATCCATTGTTTCAGCAGTCAAGAACAAGACCTGTCCTTCTGTCCCTCCACCCGACGGGCACACCACACTTACCGGATATGCACACAAGCTGCACACATGTGCACGCCACACACATGCATGAACATCCATGCCTGTACATATGCACACACCACTCACGTGCCTATACGCATGTATGCACCACTCTCACCCAGCACACGTGTGTACATATGAACACATGCTACAGCCTGCTCATATCACACCAGTCACTTGCATGTTTGTGTACATGCGTGGTGAAGTGAAAGTGAAAGCCACTCACTTGTGTCTCTTTGTGACCCCATGGACGATAGCCTGCCAGGCTCCTCTGTCCATGGGATTCTCCAGGCATGAATACTGGATGGGTTGCCATTTCCTCCTTCAGGGGATCTTCCCAACCCAGGGACTGAACCCAGGTCTCCCATATTGCAGGCAGATTCTTTACCATCTGAGCCACCAGGGAAGTCACACAAGTGTGTTCCCATATGATAACGCACCACGGTTACACACATGCACACACACGCCAGGATTAAAGGTGGTTGTTTGGGGAGGGAGACAAGGCTCCCAGAGGTTAACTCTTGCTTCCTGTCCTCATAACTTGGCTCCTGATCAGCCTCTTCCTCAGCTGTCTTTCTCCTCTGGTGTCTACCTCCACAGCCGTTGGAGTTTTCAACGCAACATCCAGATAGACCCAGACGGGGCCAGAGCACACTCACTCTGCACGTTCTGGTGTTTTATTTGTGTTTAATGGTAGTAGCCAGGCTGGTGGACAAGGAGATGACGGGGTCTCCTCAGGACAGACGCACATTCCGTGCTCTGTTCCTGATCGGCTTCAGTGCTGGCTGTGTGGACTCCCACCAGGGTGTCTGGTATATGTGGGGCTTGCTGGGGGTGGGTATACATTGGAGCTGGCAGGGAGCAGAGGTCCAACCACACGCTTGACTGTCCTGGACTCCAGTGCAGCTCCACCCACAGCTGGCCCAGCCCAGGCTCTTGGCCCCATCTGTGGACCATCTTGCTATTTTCCTTCCCATTTCTCTAAAAAAATTCATCATTTCCATGGGACGCATCTCATCCTCAGGGGAAATGGAAAACTGGTAGCACTTACCACAAAGAGAAAGTAAAGTGGAAGTGTTAGTCACTCAGTCATGTAGACTCTTTGTGACCCCATGGACTGTAGCTTGCCAGGCTCCTCTGTCCATGGGATTTTCCAGGCAAGAATGCTGGAGGGGGTTGTCATGCCCTCCTCCAGGGGATCGTCCCGACCCAGGGATCGAATCCATGTCTCCTACACTGCAGGCAGATTCTTCATCATTTGAGCCATCGGGGAAACCCCACAAAGTTGCCACAAAGAGAAGCAACTGTCCAAAACATTGGAAGATGCGATGCTATGAGACCTTACCTGGACATAGCTGCCCTCCTATGAGGCACAGCACGACCAGACGGCAGCCAAGGATGTCCCATCCCCAAGTCCTCTTCAAGGCAGCAAGGGCACACCGCACACATGCACACCATGGAGTCACCCAGTTGCAGGCACCCCAAGGCTTTTGTTTTAATGGACTCTGCGATTTTATGGAAGCTCGTGCCTTTAAAAGGGAAATTTGTATTGCTGGCTAATATCTCGCTTATAAATAAGCACACTAAATGCAAAATAATGCCATTAACTCTTGCTCCAAGTCTGGTGCTAGCTCCCTCGGTGAAAAAGCGAGATTTTCTAGAATAAGGACATCCCAGCTCCCACCTGAGGCCTTGCTGCTGGAAGAGAATATAAAGGTCGCTTTTCCAGGACTCACTCTCCCTGAGGTGACAAGACATAGGACCTTCTCAGGGAAAGAGAGGAGAGGGATGAGAGCCAATGAATTCCAGCTGTGGGAGTTGGGGGGACGGGGGAAGGGTGGGGACCTGGACTAGAGGGTGGGAAGAAGGGTGACAGTCATGAGAACCTGCTCACGGGGCCTGTAGGTGATGCCAGTCGGCGGCGGGATACCAGAGCAGAGTGGGGACATGACCGGCTCAGCAACTGGCCCTCAGTGTCCCTCTGAGTGAGTGAGGAGAAAACCGAGGGTTCTTTTGGCTGCACCACAGACCGCATGTGGGGGGGCATGGGGGAACTGACATTGTGGGGGTCTGCGGGCTCTGACAGACCTGCAGAGTCTGAACAAAGTGCAGTGAAAATCCACTTTTCCACTTGGTGGGAGTTTCTGGTCAAAACAAGCTGTCCTCACTGGCACTGCTTACCTGCACCACCCTGCTCCTTCCTGGACCATGCCCAGCCCCGGGGGCTTGGGCTGAGACCACACGCCCTTCCCCACCCAGCCCCAGCAGCCAAGGCTCAGGGCCAGGTGAGGGTGGGCAGGCAGGGGTGTCCCCAGTCCTGCCTTGGTGGCCCTGGGCACTGCTGTCCACTTTGCCCTCCTCTGGCCTCCAGTCAGCATGGAGCCCTGTTCCAAAGATGCCAGGCTGGGCTGTCTCCAGCCTCTCAAGGAGGTTTTCTTCCATCCCCACCCAGCCCCAGCAGCCAAGGCTCAGGGCCAGGTGAGGGTGGGCAGGCAGGGGTGTCCCCAGTCCTGCCTTGGTGGCCCTGGGCACTGCTGTCCACTTTGCCCTCCTCTGGCCTCCAGTCAGCATGGAGCCCTGTTCCAAAGATGCCAGGCTGGGCTGTCTCCAGCCTCTCAAGGAGGTTTTCTTCCACAGCCATAGGCCCTGGCTCAGGTGTCCCCTTCCTCTCCAGTGGCCCAGCTTCCAGGGGTGTCACAGGTTCACCTGAGTGCGGCCTCCACGCAGGGCTGTGTGATCTACGGCAGAGTCAGACCTGTAGTCATGGACTGCTGGCCTGAGATTCCTCCCAGAGGTCTGCTGTGTTTGGCTCCTGGAACGTTAGACCATTGGGAATTTTCTCACCAGCGTCCAAACTGGCCACATGTCTGAATTGGAAACAAGGCTGAGTCTGTGTCCCCAAGGACTCAGGTGAGTGCACCGTCCTCAGAGGCACCCAAACCTCTATGCCCCTTACTGTCTCCCCCCTGCCCCAGCCCCTGGGGGCTTTGAGGGCACCCAGCTTCCAGCACTGGGGGTAGGATCCTTCTCCACCCAGGAGGACAGCACCCATGGGTGACTGGCCCCAGCAGGTGCACTGGGGGGATGGGAGGTCCA
>SJXQ01010078.1:11714-34180 GCA_006408695.1 Aepyceros melampus
ACATCAGTGGGGGGGGGGAATCAGAGCAGAGTGGAGACATAACCTGCTTGGTGACCGGCCCTCAGTGTCCCTCTGAACCTGGCCAGCTCAGGCCCTGTGGCCCGGGTGCTCCTGGAACCACGCGATGCAGTGGGGGCAGGTGTGACGGGTGAGAGGATAACAGGGAGGGGCTCTGGGAAGCTCTGCTGCTCCACAAGGCAGATGGAGCAGGGAGACCAGGAGGGCAACAGCTGGCAGGGACACCCCCAGGGAGGGGACAAGAGCCAAGGGCCCCGGGCAGGAAGCACAGTGAGAGCAGATACAGGGGTCCCAGCAGAGGCCCCGGGACAAGTGTGAAGAGGACCAGGAGCAGCAGGCATGTGGCTTAGTCAGGAGCTTGGGAGGGGACAGGACAAGGGGGGCGCGTAGCCTCGGGGCAGCTGCGGTTCTGCCTCCCCAGCTCCTTCTGGCATTTTGGCAAAGGGTGCATTTGAAAGCAAACACCGAGACACAGCCAGGTCTGGGCAAGGGCTGAACCATCAGCTGGGCAGGAGGACCAGGTGCTTGGCACTCCCTGCCCGCCCACCCCAGAGAGGGTTTCCTGATGTGCATTCCACGCTTCCTGGTTGCGGTGGAGACCTAGAGGGCAGCTCGAGGACGGACAGGCATGGCCATGTGCTTCTCATCCCTAGAAATATAGGACCGTGGACTGTGCTCAGATGAGAGAGGCGGGGCAGCCACCCTGGACCCGCAGCTCCCAGCAAGCTTGCAAGCCCTTGATCTCCTCCAGGGGCTCCCATTGGTAGCAGAGACCGCAGGTCAGTCCTCACTCTCCACGTGGATGGATCCTTGCTGTCAGGACCTAAAGCCCCCACTTAAGTGAAGCTGGTCAGATTCACACCTTCCAGATCACAGCAAAAGTGGGCATGCAGGTGAGGCCCCGGGGTACGCCTTCTCCCTCAGAACCTCAGGCATTTGCACAGGCTCACATTCAGAGAAGCGAGCGGTGACCTAGCAGAGTTCTGACTCCCTGCTCCTGGAGGTACAGAACACTCCTGGAGACCCCCTCCAGCCTCTCCCACACTCCCGTCCTCCCAAATCGCCTCTATTTCTCTTGCACTTTGATCATTTTCCTCCTGGAACAATAACTGTAAGCCCTGACCTGCTTTTAGGGGGTTGAACCCAATGATAGAGTCTCTGGTTCTTCAAGCTCCTTCCTCTCCACCTCTCCCCACACCTCCAGCCAGGTGAGCTGCTGCTGGAGTCCCTGTCTGCTGAGCCTTGATGAAGACCCAGTCCTCAGCGCACTGACACATCATTCTGGCACCAAGAATGAGAACTTCCCCGTATGACCACAACCCCCACTACCTCATCTGGGGAGGCCTCAGGCTCTGCAAGCAGGGGAAGGAGATGAATCGATGCCGTGTTATCAGCCAAGCAGTTTGATTCCTGCACATTTAAGCACACAAGCACCTCGAAGCTTGATCCCCTCAGGTCAATACAATTTTACAGAGATGCTCCCTTCTCAGCAGTGCAACGATACAGGCCTCCCTGGGAGGGATGGAGGTGCAGGGATGGGGCACGGGTCAAATAATTTTAAAAACAAAGCAGAAGTCTTTGGTGGGCATCCTTGGCACCCTGACCACCAGGTGAGGAACCGCCAACCTTGCAGGTGCCCAGACCAGCAGAGCCGCCTGCTCAGTAGTTCACTAGATGACAGCAAGAAGGGCTTTTCATCCAGATTCCAACATGGAGAAGAGCTCCAGGAGCTGAAATGTGAAGGTCTGTGGGCCTGACGGGCACTCAGTTTGCAGTTCCCAGTGGGGACTGCAGCTGGAGTGGTCAGCCCTGCCCTGGCTTCATGAAAAGGCCTGTGAGCCGCTGTGCAGAAAAAGCACAGAGGGAGAGGCTAGCCAGCACTAAAACTCCTGGTGCAATAATTGTCATTGTTATCCAATTATGCTCAGGATACCTGAAGCTCACACGGCCCACAGAGGGGCAATTTCATTAGACTGAGACCCACTTGTCTCACTTTACTTTGATAACGGCTTAATAAATAAACTGATGAGCCCTAACACCGAGGTGCAAAATGAAAAATACTTTGGCTTTTCCATTTTATGCCCCTCCTTCTCTAATTATCTCACTTTCATATTTCCTTGCTTGTCAGCTCCTGCCTCTGCCTCCTCCAAGAGGTGGGCAGAGCTATCTCTTTCCTCTTGCAAAGATCCCTCCCTGGGTTTGTGCTGGGCCAAGTTCTTCTTTCTCCAGCCCCCAACACACACCCTCCCCTCACTTCTCCGTCACCCAGAAAACACACTCAGAGTAAGACCACCATTGGGGCAGCCATGGAGGACAGGACGATAAACATTATGTCACTGCATATTTTAATAAAACTGTGAGACAAGGGAGGCGGAAGGAATTAATTTCACTTAGCTCAGGCAGAAGGGGAGGGAGATGACAGCCAAAGAGAGCCCAGTGGAGAGATGACATTTGGATCAGGAGGCCCTGGAAGATTCCCCTAGATGCAGGGGCAAGATGAGAAGGGAGGCAGCCAGGACAAAGGGACAGAGCAGGGAAGGAAGGGATGGCAGGGTTGTGCTATGTGGGCAGGTGAGTCAATGCTGGTGCCTGGCAGGGTAGGCGCTGTGGGGGAGAAGGGAAGAGCCATGGAGAGCACGGCACGGAGGGCCTAAGACTCTCTAGGATCCATTGATAATGGGTCAAGGATGGCTACAGTCACTTTGAAATCTAGGAATCCGGAGACCCACAGAGTTCATGAAGTGAATCCCTACCACCAATGGCACGATGTCATAGTGACGAGTGTGTACCTCGCTGGCCCCCTGACCCTGTGGCCCTCTTAGAGCCACTGTGATAGACCAGCAGGTCCATCGTCCTGGGACGGATGGATGTCCCCATCATCATCAAAACATCTGAATCGAGCACAACAGCCTCGGGAGCTCAGGCACAGCTTTGTCATTTTCCTGGTGGGGACAGGAAAATGGCAGAAGTGAGGGGTCATGCTGCTTTACTGTGGCTGCTGATCCCCCCTCCCCACAAACCCCAGGTACAACACCGAATTGGCACCTGATCAAGATCGCCCCATAGAGCAAGGTCTTCACCCATCTAACCAAACGCATCTAATCTCAACTCTTCAGATCATTTAAAAGCAAAAGCATAAACACATCACAGATATAAAACCTATGGAGTATATTTAGTTCAAAATTGGAGACACGCACTCCTGGTCTTCATTCTAGTGAGAAATGGAGCATTTCCTGCCTTATCAATAAACAAGGATGTTGACTCCAGGCCTCCAATTGTGGACCTCTGAGCCCTAAGGGCATCCAGGAAGGAGAAGAAAATCTGCATGATGTGGCTGCCACCGGGCTGTAGCCACTCCCTACGATGAGAACTGAGCAACTCAGGATGTGAAAAACACAGGACACTGGCCCCAGATAGCTGAGATTCATATGAAAGGAATGATTTCATTGAGCCCAGACTCTTGTATCTTCCCATACATAGAAAAGCACTAAATTCCTTAACTTGGGATGTTTGGTTTTCTTTAATTAACAATAATTCTTTGATGTTCAGACTATCTGCTCCTTATGGCAAAATTTCTATATAACCTGACCCTTCCCTCTCCTTAGAGGTATTCTCTCAGGGCTTAAGTCCTAAAAATTTACGTGGAATAAAACATAACTCTCAACATTTAGGTTGTGACTATTTTTAAAGTCAACACTAGTTTATGAGTTCAATCAGCAATGAGACTTTAATTTATGCTTGGATTCCAGCTGAGCTATTTCAGATCCTAAAAGATGATGCTGTTAAAGTGCTGCATTCAATATGCCAGGAAATTTTGGAAAACTCAGCAGTGGCTACAGGACTGGAAAAGGTCAGTTTTCATTCCAGTCCCAAAGAAAGGCAATGCCAAAGAATGCTCAAACCATTGCACAATTGCACTCATCTTACATGCCAGCAAAGTAATGCTCAAAATTCTCCAAGCTAGGCTTCAACAGTACATGAACCAAGGACTTCTAGACATTCAAGCTGGATTTAGAAAAGGCAGAGGAACCAGAGATCAAATTGTCAACATCTGTTGGATCATAGAAAAACAAGAGAATTCCAGAAAAACATCTACTTCTGTTTCATTGACAACGCTAAAACCTTTGACTGTGTGGATCACAAAAAACTAGAAGATTCTGAAAGGGGTGGGAACACTAGACCACCTTAACAGCCTCCTGAGAAATCTGTATGCGGGTCAAGAAGCAACAATTAGAACCAGACATGGAACAATGGACTGGTTCCAAACTGGGAAAGGAGTACGTCAAGGCTGTTATATCGTTACCTTGCTTATTTAACTTATATGCAGAGTACATCATGCAAAATGCTGGACTGGATGAATCACAAGCTGGAATCAAGATTTCAGGGAGAAATATCAATAACCTCAAATATGCAGATGACACCACCCTTATGGCAAAAAGCCAAGAGGAAGTAAAGAGCCTCTTGATGAAAGTGAAAGAGGATAATGAAAAAGCTGGCTTAAAACTCAACATTCAAAAAACTAAGACCATGGCATTTGGTTCCATCACTTCATGACAAATAGATAGGGAGACAATGGAAACAGTGACAGACTTAATTTTCTCAGGGTTCAAAATCACTGCAGATGGTGACTGCAGCCATGAAATGAAAAGACACTTGCTCCTTGGAAGAAAAGCTATGGCCAACCTAGACAGCACAGTAAAAAGCAGAGACATCACTTTGCTGACAAAGGTCCATCTAGTCAAAGCTATGGCTTTTCCAGTGGTCATGTATGGATGTGAGAGTTGGACCATTAAGAAAGCTGAGCACTGAGGAATTGATGCTTTTGAACTACGGTGTTAGAGAAGACTCTTGAGAGTCCCTTGGACTGCAAGGAGATCAAACCAGTCAATCCTAAAGGAAATCAGTCCTGAATATTCATTGGAAGGACTGATGCTGAAGCTGAAACTCCAGTACTTTGGCCACCTGATGCAAAGCACTGACTCACTGGAGAAGACCCTGATGCTGGGAAAGATCAAAGGCAGGAGGAGAAGGGGACAACAGAGGATGAGATTGGTTGGATGGCATCACTGACTCAATGGACATGAGTTTTAGTGGTGATGGACAGGGAGGCCTGGTGTGCTGCAGTCCATGGGGTCACAAAGAGTTGGACACTACTGAGCAACTGGACTGAACTGAACTGAGCTTATGAGTTCAATCAGCAACGATACTTTAAATTATGCTTGGGAAAATAAAAATAGATTAATAGGATCCAAGTCAAGCTGCTAGAAGAGGTTTTTCTGTGCCAAGAGCCCAGCACTGTGAGTTTCCCTAAACAGGTTATCATTGTAACATTGTAAAGCACTAGACTTATTTTTTAAATAGCAAAACTACAATTATCTCCGCATGCCCATATCATGGCTGTGCAGTGCTCCTGCGTAACCATCCGGCTGTCAATGATATGGCCGGGACAAGCAAGTCTGTGCCACACTAGACGGTCAGCCTTATCAAAACCCAACTGCATTAATCCTTTTCGTTACATCAAAAATCAAATAACTTCCCAGGGAGATGCTTCACCAGGGGCCATTCCACTGGGAGACGGCGAGTTGAGATTCACAGCACAACATGGTAGGAAATAAACAGATAAGCGTTTGCCTCCTCGACTGCTGGCTGACACTCAGAACTCAGGGCTCCTTCAGAAAAAAACATGTGCAAGTGTCGGGAGTCAGCCATGGTCTCGCCCTCAGCATCCACCATCCAGGAGAGAGACCGGGAGCTTCCGGGAAAAATAGCACCCTCACTCACAATGCTCCTCCCCAGCAACAGAAGTGTCCACTCCCGTGTGCAGCATTTAAGCAAGAAGGAAATAAGGTTTCAGAACTGATGAGAGAGAAATGCAGTAAGACAGTGCTTAGGTAACTGCAGGAGAGATGCCTTCCTGATAGAATAACCACCTTTCAAAGTGAGAAAACAATGCCATTTTCTGCCCACTGAGCGAAGCAGCTAGACGAGGAGGGAGCTGCAGCCTCCTTATTTAGGGAGCAGCCCCTCTGCTCCCCTGAGGCTGGAGGAAGTGATTAATTAGTGCCTCCTTGAAGCTTCAGCCTCAGACCAACTGGGGGACTTTGTGCACAGCACGAATACTGTATTTCCAGAAGCCTCTTAGAGCACAGCAATGGACCATGTCTCCCACAGTCCTCGGTGCGCTGCCAGAAGGACGGAGGCCCGGCTTGGAAAGAGTGCTCCTCTTGGTGCCTGCTTTGTGTGAAGAGGAAAGGCCACTCAGGACACAATTTTAACTGAAGAAGGAAGCCACCAAGTCCTCAAGGCCACTCCCAGGTCCCTTCTCTTCGGGTCCCTCTCCCTCTGTCTGGCACCCCTCCCCATCCCTGCCCCCAGTCAGCTGCCTGATTTAAACACAGTCTCCCAAACCCCCACCTGCTTCTAAACCAAACCTGGGCACGTCGAGGCGACATCTGTCACCCTTCAGTTTCATCTTTCAATCGGGAAAAGGCAAAACCAAGACTCCCTCATGCCATGACGGAACCATCTTGCGGAAAGGCACAGCCTCCAGGCTGATGGTGCGGGAAAATCAAATTCCTATTTTAGGTTCAGGCGACCTCGCCCACCGCCTGAGGCTGACACGTGAGCACTACCGGTGCCGTGTCAGGTGAGCACCAAGGATTCTCAGGATTTAAACGCAGACACGTGACCCTCCAGGCTGGAGTCTCAGAATGTAAGATGCTGGAGCAGGCCTATGGCTTCACGCCAGCCTGTGGGGAACTCAATCCCGCTCGCAGAGAAATCAGAACAGCAGCCCTTGGCCCCTCCCTTTTGCTGAGTCAGCCAGGCTGGACGTGAGGGTGGTCTTCCCTCACTTAGGAGGGAGGAGAACCCTTATCAAGGGCTGCATTTAATCCAGCAGAAGATGCTGGACCCAGAGGACACTGGGAAATGAGCAGATAAGGGATGGTTCCTTACTTGTTTCCTCTAACTGCAGGGCATCTGCTCTGCCCTCGCAAGCCTGCCTACCAGACACAGCACAGAACACCTTGAGAAAGGTGGAGGGGCACAATTCAGAGGGTTTTCCCCTCCCATCCCTCAGTCTGTCCCTGTGAAACTCTAGAAAGTTCCAGAATCTCTGTGTGCTGGAATTCCAAATGTAGAAACAATCGCATTCTAATTCCAGGGGCGGCAACACAAGCCTGTCATAGTCATTGTATTTTTAATTTTTTTTTCAAAATGTTACAGGAGAAATGTATTTTATTTTTTAACTATTTATTTATTTGTCTGTGCTGGGTCTTTACTGCAGCATGTGGGATCTTTAGTTGAGGCATGTGGGATCTAGTTCCCTGACCAGGGACTGAACCTGGGCCCCTCTGCATCGAGAGTGCAGAGTCTTAGTCACTGGACCACAGGGAAGTCCCATCGATATCGTCATATTTAAAATCACATCACTTTGCTGAGAAAGATCCATACAGTCAAAACTATGGTTTTTCAGTTGTCATGTACAGATGTGACAGTTGGACCATAAAGAAGGCTGAGCACCTAAGAATTTAAGAATTTATGATTTTGAACTATAGTGATGGAAAAGACTCTTGAGCGTCCCTTGGACTGCAAGGAGATCAAACCAGTCAATCCTAGAGAAAATCAACTCTGAATACTCATTGGAAGGACTGATGCTGACGCTGAAGCTCCAATACTTTGGCCACTTGATTCGAAGAACTGACTCATTGGAAAAGACCCTGATGCTGGTAAAGATTGAAGGCAGGAGAAGGGGGTGACAGAGGATGAGATGGATGGCAGCACCGACTCAGTGGACATGAGTTTGAGCAAGCTCAGCGAGATGGTGAAGGGCAGAGGAGTCTGGCAAGCTACAGTCCATGGAGTTGCAAAGAGTTGGGCATAACTGAGCGATTGAACAACATGCTTACAGTATTTCAAATGCAAATTCCCAGGATGCCCATATCACAGACCCACGAATACAGGTTTATCAAGGGGGACAGATCTGCTGTCAAGCATCTGCAGTTTCCAGGACTAGAAATCCAGAGCATTTATTAAGTCTTTAAACCAAAAATATACTGGAGAAACACTCCCACCAGTTGTGAGACACTCTCCTTTCTAGCAAAGGTGCTGTGGCTCAGCAAGAGGGAGAGGTGCCTGGTGTTCAGCCTGTTCCCCTCCCTCGGCACTCCCACGGGATCCCAGGCTTCAAAGTGGATTTCAGAGGCCTCTGCGATTTTAGCGGCATGACATCTTATGTCTTACAGGCTATTTTTTTTAGCCAGGATGGTAGAAAATTGACGTTTACCAGTCATTAACCTTTCAAGCATGTAATGTATTTTTTCCTTTACATGGAAGTATATCTTACACTTCTCCACAGATAAATCCTTAAAGGGTCCAATTTCTTAAAAAAAAAAAAAGGTGATTGTGAAGCCTCTCTGTTCTTAAGAAGACATAGTTCTATAATTTTATGGACTTTTGATCACAATTTTATTGCCTTCAACCCTTTGCTGGTCTTCAATTTTTATCTTACACTAGTAAGAACTACATAAGACAAGTGGTATAATCCCTTCTTTGTATCTGAGGGAAGGTGGGAAAGAATAACATAAGATGAAAATAAAGCTTTAAACAGTAAGGAGCCTTGCAGCATGGTGACAGCTACCTTTGGACACTCATTGCCCAATGACTCCAGCAGCTCATCACGCCACATTATTAAATGTGATAAGACATAATCCAATCATACCCAATCCTATTAATAAACGATGGTAGTGAAATTATGTCCATGGGCGGCTTCCCTCCCCCACAAGCCTATGAAGCTTTAAATAAACCTCTCCATCATTTATTTATTCAATTCTAAAAACATGTCTTTCGCCGAAAGGTCTCTGGCCACACATAAGAAAATAAAGGTCAAGAAGGGGAAAAGTCCCCAAAGAAAACCATAAAGAATATCCAATCAAGCTGCTGTCAAATGGAAAAATCACTGCTGGAAAGGCCAGCTCATCACACCTTGGGGGAAGGGCCCATGGAGAGGAGAGTCTGGGTTATCCGCTAATAAGACCAGTGACCAGGGTGCAGGCCGGCAGTGGGTCGCTTCCCACCAGCCAGACTTGGCTTCCCGAAGGCCACATGTCCATCCCACTGGGCCCTCAAGACCAGCCTGGGCAGTGAACTGTCTTCTCCCCCTGGGGATGCAGCCTCAGAGTCACACTGGACATGGCACATGTCTAATGCCACAGAGCTGATGATGGGGACTTTGGCCCTGCACTCCTGAAGCTTTCAGACCCTGCACCTTGGGGTGCTGGGTCTCCCTGGGGGGGGGGGGAGTTGGGGCCGAGGTGATGAACAGGATGCGGCAAAGGAGGGCCTCAGGAGGCAGACTACCCCATTAAACAGGTGTCCCTATGCCATTTCCATCTTCCATCAGCGCCCCCTGCTTCATAAAAGAGGGTTAGCTATGTGCCAACCTTAGAGGGTGGTAGTTGGCACCAAAGAGGTGCTGGGTACAGTGCCAGACGAAGGTTTGACCCACAGACTGGAAAACAGAACAACTGTCCGACTAGCTCCTCAAATGGGGCCAGACGCAGGCATGGGATGGGGCACCCATGGGAGTCTGGAGCTCACTGCAGGGGTTGTGTGAGGCAGCTCACCCCATTTACGGCTTCCATAACCAGAGCAGCACAGACAGAGCAAGCATCAGGAGAAAGTGACCACACAGCTGATTCAGAATTTTCCAACCTGAGGGCCCCTCCCACTCTGCTCTGGCCGTCCTAAGGTTCTCATGTCCTATGCCGCCTAAGGGGCCAGCTGAAACAGTGCAGGGGCCTGAGAATCCTGGTGCTCAGGGCAGTGGTCAAGCTCTGGAAGGGCCAGGGCCATTTCCATGCTAGTCACTGGCCTTTGGGTTTGCTGTGCATCGCAACCCAGAAAGACAGGATGGCCGCAGCCACTCACTCCCAGTAAGACCTGGAGCCCCCTGGGGTACCCCAGGCTCCCCCTCAACACAGACCCAGCAGGCAGGGTGGTTTGCAACAGTCTAGTGCCAGTTGTGAGGAGTCCACTTGCAACATAGCCACAGAGGTCCAGGGCCAGGGGAGGGGGTCAGGGGGGTGGTGTGCAGGGGGCTGCCGGGGGAGGAATGCCCTGGAACCTGAGCCGAGCAGCTGCCTGAGCTCTGCTTCCTGGGGAAAACCTGCTCACCTTGCAGGAGAGCTCAGAGGCCAGGCGCAAAAATGTGCCGCTTGAAACACAGAAACGAGATGCTGGGAGCCAGAAATAATGCCTTTTTGCATTTGCAGAGTAAAGCAGTTTTGGAGAGAGAAGAGGCATGTTCTATAAATGCTTTCCTGCCGGAGTGCGCCCGCTCCTTCTCGGGCGCCTCCACGTCACAGCAGCGGCAGTTAAATGATCCACTCCCAAACGTGGACCTTCAGATTAACAAAATATTTACAGTGTATCTATGAGATAGTATCTGAGCTATAATCCTTGTTAAGATTCCATTTGATCGGGAAAGATAATGGGAGGAGAAATGTTCACATACATTTTAATTTCAATGAATTTAATTTCAATGAAACTGTTCTGTGTCAGGCTTCATAGTATGAGAGCCTACATTTCTGTATTGAAGTGTCCCATTTACTGTTTTGGGGAGACTGGAACCACAGCATCCTTCCCATCGCCTACCTGAGCGGCACTGTAAGACGCAGGTTACCTGCTGGCAGATGCGCTCCTGGAAAACACACTTTCCCTTGAGGGATGCTGATCACTGGAATTTGGAAGCTAAAAATCCTCTAGACTGGAAGCCCTCGGGCTTTAAGGAACATCAACTTCCCTGGGAGATGAATTAAGCAGGCAGAATCCCAGGCCACAGCCCCAAGATTTCTGATTCAGTGCCTCCCAGGTGGCGAGAGTGGTAAAGAACCCTCCTGCCAATGCAGGAGACATAAGAGGCGTGGGTTTGATCCCTGGGTCAGGCAGCTCCCCTGGAGGGCGAGACAAACCCACTCCAGGGGGTTGCAAAGAGTCAGACCTGGGGTCCGTTGGGTCGCAAAGAGTTGGATATAAATGAAGTGACTTAGCACGTGTGAGTTCCCTGGGGCTGCTATAACAAGTAGCCACAGACTTAAAATAATAATAAAAAACATATTCTCTTGACGTTCTGGAGGCCAGACGTCTGAAATCCAGGTCACGGGGCTATCCCCCCTCCACAGGCTCCAGGGGAGGGTCTGTCCTACCTCTTCCCTCTTCTGGTTCCCAGGTATCCTTGGCTTGTGGCCACATCCCTCTGCCTCCATCATCACTTGGCTTCTCCCCAGTGTCTACATCTCTTCTTCTGTCTCTTAAAAAGACACCTGTCATTGATGTGGGGGCCGGGATAATCAAGGATGATCCCATCTTGAGATCCCTAATTTAGTTGAACCTGCAAAGACTCTCTCCAAACAGCGTCACGGTCACCGGTCTGGGTTGGTGTCTTTTGCGCCACTGTCCAAGCAGCTGTAGTATGTGTGAGAGGGAACCCTGGGATCTGTGGGGCTTAACCATGTCACCCAGGCAGGCAGTTCCTAGACTACACTTGGACGTCCTGCCTCACTGCAGGTCAGGAAACAAGAGGCCAGAGAAGGATGCTCCCCTCTGCTCCCCTATGAATTTCACCTCTCCCAGGAACACCGCTTACCCTATTGGTCAGCTCAACTTGCACTCCTCACCCCCTCCTGTCCCTGGCTTAGCACAAGTACACACCAAGGGACCCTCTCAGCTTTCCAGGATCAAATTGTGTTTGTTGATTCAGGTAGATCGACAGTGTTCAAACTCATATTTGGGCAGCAAAACCCAGTGAGACTCCTTCATTTCTCCAAGTCAGCTGCACCAAGTTTGGGTGCATACACCTGAAGGGAGAACATGGTCTGCTCTGTGAGCCTTTCTTTCCATCTGGCTCAAAGACCAGAGAGAGAGGTCTCCTTCCTGGATGGATATGGGGTCTGTACGCCCATCCTGGGAGCTGGAACTAAACTGTTCCAAATGGAAAGCGCACCTGTCCCAGGCCAGGAGAGCCTGCAGCTTCTCCTGAAGCCATTCCCTGGGTAAGTGAGCTCCCACGTCCAGGGGACCCTCCTCCTATCAGCAAGGCAGGGGGTGGCCATCTCCTGCCCTGCGTGTATTTATCTGTCACTGAAGGCTTACCTTAATCCTTCCTAAATCCCCACACGCTGTCAGCAAGAAAACACACTGAAGCCGAACGAGGCGCAGTGAAAGCACCAGATCAGAAGCTATTGCGGCTCTGCAGTCACCGTTTCCCCTTTTAGTCTCCAAAGTGGCCAATCTCCATCTCAGGACCCAGGAAGAAGCTGCCAGGCAGGGTCCTAGTTACAGACATGGGTATTGGGTATCGCAGGCAGGAGCTTCTGGACGAGGCAGGATGGGAGGAAGGCAACGTAGGCCAGGGCTCAGGGCTGCAGTTTTGTGTGCAAACAGCCTCCCTAACCCAAGACTTCTGCTGGGTCACTGAATCGCTCTGGGCTTCAGTTTACTCCCTGAGAATGACCGAGGGTCCACAGGAGCTTAGCGACGAATATGCACGATGCCAGAGACTCAGCAGGTCCTCAGTACAAGGACCTGCGAGTTCGTCTGTTTCATGGCAAAAGGGCCTCTGCAGATGCGGTCAAGTTCAGCACCTGAGATGGGAGGCGATGCTGGACTGTCTGGGGGGTGGGGGGCCAGGTTGTCTCAGGGGCCTTGTGAGCAGAAGATGCAGTAGTTAGGAAAGGTGATGTGATGGAGGAGGAAGAGGTGTGGGGAGCTGTCTGGGTGTCTGTGCTGGCCGGGTGCTGGTATGGAGGAGGAGGAGGGGCCGTGAGCCAGGGAAAGCAGGGGGGCCTCTGGAAGCTGAAAAGGGAGGAAGTGGATTCCTCCCTGGCCCCTCCCCGGAACCTCCAGGGGGACCCAGCCTGCCCACCCTGCTAGTCCAGGGGACCCGTGTTGGAGCCTCATGTCCAGAAGAGCAAGCTGATAAATTTGCGTCTTTTAAGCTGCTACATTTTTGTACCACACTAAGAAAGGATTACAATCCACAAGCTAAGCAAATTTCTCCCTGCGGAAGGCAACATGGGAGTGGAAAGTCACGTGGACCAGACAGGCCTGGTGATCTGGGGTGTGGCCTCTGGCAGAGCCCACAGGTGTCTCTATGGTATGAAATATGAGCCCTCATCAGCATAGGGTAAGTCCTCAATACACACCAGCCCTGATGGAGGCTGGAGGGGAAAGGGCCTTTGGTAGCATACACTAGTCAAAGAGAAGTAGCTTTTGTTCTGTTTTGTTCTCTTTTGTTTAAAAACAGGGGTGGATGGATTAAGACAGGAGTGGAAGCCACCAGGAGCAGGCAGCCTAGAATCTGGGCAATAAGTTACCAAAATTACCAGTCTTGAAATAAAAAGCAGACTCTTTACCAGCCCATCTTACAATATCGCACAGCTCCCTCTGAAGATGAAAAGACAAAGGAAGTGCCAAGAGGTTTTACAAGAGCACACTGGGGAGAAATTTACCAGCCTTGATGGAAAGAAAGTCACACAGCTTATGGTTATTTTGTATAGTGGAATTCACTCAAAGAATCGCTCCTTCAGACAGTCAGAAAAACAGAAACATTCTCTGAAAAGATGAGTGCTGGTTTCCTCGCTTGCTCGCAGTTTGTGGTTAGTTCTGGCATCTACTTAACCATGCTCCAAAGAAGAGAAGGAAAGAAAGAAGAAGGTAGAGAGGGAGGGAGGGAGGAACCTGGAATTGGAGGCCCCTGCAAACACCGAAACCTAGGCAAAAAGGACCACCTGCAGATGGAGGGCGCAACACCTAGGAGATGGTGTGGGCAGATCAGCTGGGGCAGATGGATGGCTCCTTCAGACCAGAGTCCTCAGTTCTTCTCAGGAGGCCCATCTATGTCTCCCAGGCTCCGAGAAAAAGCAAAAGTGGTTTATGAAGCCAGTCTTGAGCCTCAGCTCAGCTCCTGGCTCCTCACGGCTCTCTGCTGTGTCCTGGACGCGGGCAGTCTGGAAGCCAAATGACAGTGCAGCTCAGGGACTGTTTGCTACATGCCTGGAATCAAAAACTTCTGCTGGGATCGCAGAACCCTGGCTCTTCTAATCCCAGGGCCAGCTGTGCAAGCCCAAGGTGTCCACCGAGTTTCAGATGGACTTCACTTCAGATGGACTCTCAGACATAAGCAGCCACAATCAAGCACTTCTGGGTATACCAGGCCTGTTCCAAATGTCCAAGATGAGAAACAATTAGCATGTCTGCTGCTGCTGCTGCTGCTGCTAAGTCGCTTCAGTGTGTCCAACTCTGTGCGACCCCATAGACGGCAGCCTACCAGGCTCCCCTGTCCCTGGGATTCTTCAGGCAAGAACACTGGAGTGGGTTGCCATTTCCTTCTCCAATGCATGAAAGTGAAAAGTGAAAGTGAAGTTGCTTAGCCGTGTCCGACTCTTAGCGACCCCATGGACTGCAGCCTACCAGGCTCCTCCGTCCATGTGATTTTCCAGGCAAGAGTATTGGAGTGGGGTGCCATTGCCTTCTCCGAGCATGTCTGAATGCCTGATAATTGCTGATTTTACGACGGTGCCCGGAACATCTTGGGTGTTCTTTTGTCTGCCTGTAATTCAAATGCTCCAGAAAGCAACCCATTCACAACAGAGGGAGATGTAAATGAGCTGAGAGTGGGCGTGGGCCTGGACAAAGAGGGAAGACAGACAAATTGCATGCCTTTGGGGCAATCTCTCAACCTCCGGATTTTCAATTTCTGATCCATACAATGGGAATAACTCCACCTCCCCGACAGGCTTTTGTGAGAATTCCACAAGACATTTGCAGAGTTACCCAGTCACAGATCCAGCTGGGACTCAGGATTATAATTACATAAAGGTTCACATTCCCTCATCTTAAGACTCCATTAAAATACATATTTCTGAAATGCAAAACTCTTAATCTTTAAACTGCAGTGTAGCTGAGGCACTCATCCTCATGTCTGACTGGTGTGGGCATCTCTGCAATGAAGATTTTTATTTACTTGGGGGGGGGGGCGGTGATAGGAGGGGGCAGGGACGAGATGGGCAGGATGCTCTTGATCTATGGGCTTCTGGACCTAGAGTGGAAGGCCAGGCATGGACACCTCCCTCCTGGCTGCAGGGGGAGCAATGGAAGCAGAGCTAGGCCTGCACGTGGTGCGGCAGCCAAGGGCAGGGGGCTGCAGACCTTGGCCTCCTCCTGGTTTTAACACGGCTATCAGGGCCCTCCATCTGCACGAGCTCTGGCCTGTGGGCAGTGCATAAAGCAGACTTTCCATGCTTTATCACTTGTGGTCTCCCCTCTTATCTGACAGAAGCCATTTTCTACACTTCCCTTTCTAAATCCCTTAACTCTGCGACCAGGCAGAATCACAGCAGGGAAAGGTTGCTGAGAAACCCCCCCAAACTGGGCCTTTGAAAAGGTAAGGCCGGCTCCAAAGACAGCCTGAGCATCTCCACCACAGGCTCTGGAAGTCATTCTCAGGGGCCCCAGAGACATCGCTGACAGAAGGCAGTAAGGGCTCGGTGCTCAGAGAAGCCTCCTCTGGCTTCAAGAGCAAGGAATGTCCTGGCCACAAGCCAGGGGAGGCCAGCCACTGGGGTTCAGTCCTGTTTCACCTCCACTCTCTCCACATCTTTGTTGAGACCAAGATTCCCAGGGAATAATCTCCTGGCTTCCTGAAAGACGGTGGCTAAGAGAGTCAGGAAAGAGCTCACATTCTATGATGGGCAGATCAGATAGAGAGCCCAACTTAATATATTTAATGATTCAGTCATATCCTGGCCAAAGAGAGAGGTTGAAGTTGTGATTCTTGACTTCATCTGTTAAATATTTACTGAGTGCCCAGACATTGTCTCTGCAATCCACTGTGCTGGGTCTGGATACTAACTTAGAAAGGAACAAAGGGCCACTAGAGCAGGAGTAAGGACAAGGCTCAGGGAACACAGAATGAGCAGAGGCTCAAGGCAGAGTACGAAACAAGCGATGAGCTTCCAGAGTGAAAGACAGGCCCTTGCTAGCACGCACGGCTCTGTTGTTCTCCCCGAGGCAGGGAATGCATTTGGCTGCATGCCACAAGACTCAACTGCGGCCTCGCACTCATTTTTCTCATCTCTCACGGCACAATGAGTCCAGAGGTCTGCAATTGTTCAAGGATGCCACCTGAGATCCGGTTCCTACTCCACCATCCTCATAGTCACAAGATGGCTGCTCTGCCCTAGACATTATGTCCATATTCCAGGCAGGAGAAAAAGGTAAGGGCAAAAGGCAGAAGGTATGGCCAGTGAGGTCTGTTCCTCTTCATCAAGAAAAAACCAGCTTTCTCACATATGTCATCTAACAGAATAATATAGGTAGATTCTGCTGACCAGAGAAAGGCCATATTGCCACTTTGGTTTAAGAGTTTACTGGAGGTGTGAGTATTTTAAACAGGTCTCAGTGTGGGCCAAATGGATGAGGAGAGAAGAGGTTTTGTTAGTGAGGAGGCGGGAGAGAATGGGTATCGGACATTAACTCGCAGTGTCCATTGATGCTAAGCGCATGTAGTTGGTTTGTCATTTGTGCCATTTATTTAAACATTCAGAGCAGCTCCTGCGTGTCTTGAGTTGATGGAGGGGACTCAGAAACATTGTAGCGTCAGAGTTTTTTGGCTCATTCATGACTTCATTTGACAATGCTGGTTGCACATCCACCACCCCACAATGCAGGCATGGCACTTGGTGATGGGTACCCAGTCAGATTGGCTCAGCATCTGGTCCACACATCTTGTGATGCCTTCCACCCTGCAAGAGTTACTCGTCTTCACAGAGGAGGATACAGAGGCTATTTTCAACATACGTGTGAAGATAAGATAGCGGTACATCTGGCCACATTAGTTACATCATGACGAGTTCTTACATACCCATTCCAGACTCCTGCATGCATCTGGTCCCTTCTCCGCCATCCCTCTCTCTGTGTGCCTTGGTACTCAAATGAATCAATCATTTGACAATGCATTACTTGTCACTCTGCTTCAGGGAAGGTGTAGGGAGGCCAGAGAAATCTCATGTGGCAGACACTGACATTTGCCTCCTCAGCACACATTTCTCCTTTCTTTTTTCCTAAGATTCCCAATTATGCTCCAGGTAGCAACTGACTCATCTACCAGGTGATGGGCATAATAAGGTCTTAGACCATGCAGTTCTCTGCTTCCCAGCCTCCCTACCTCTTTCCACAGGGAGTGGCCTATGACCTAGTTGTCCCCAGTGAGAACTTCTGCAAGGGTTCTAGAAAGTGTGTACTTTCTTTATACAGGGAAGAGACACAGATGGTGCTACTGCTCCTTCCTTTTTCTGCTTGCTACAAACTCAAATGCAATGCCTGGAGCCACAGCAGCCAGTTTGCAATGATGAGGCAACACACTGACAAACTATTACTAAGATGGTAGGATGATAAGAATAAACATTAGGCATGAGATTGGTACTATTGATCAGATCATCCCTTGACTACCTATCTCTTCATAGTTATGTGAGAAAAATTAACCTCCATTCAAGATTCTGTTAATTGGGTTTTATCCTAATGTTGGCTAAGAACATTCTAAACGTTAAACCAGAGTGACAGGATTGCTGCCCTCATGAGCCTTACAATTTAAGTAAGAGAGAAAATAAAAGTTCAGATAATACACATTCTCTAATAAGGAAGCAGAGTATGGTTAAAGGCATAAGATGGTCATGAACTGACCTGGATATGGGAGAGGGAAGGCTTTTCTGAGGTAGTTGCATTAAATGAAGCCACCAGAAACAAAGCTCTTCTTTCTGTATTATCTGAATTCATGGGATAATTTTCAGATCCCCCTCCTCCGACCCAGCAGACAGCATTTTCACTCACACGTGGCCTTCTCCAGGAGCAAAGAGAGATACGACCCACATGTGCTGGGTTTCCACTAAGCCACCCCTTACTCTCCCATCCTTGGGGGATTTTGCTTTGAAGGGGGTCTGAGTTTTTGCAGAACTCTGCCCGCCAAGAGAGAGCGATGCAAGTCAGTGCATCAGCTGCAGCCTTGAGCCCAGCTGACCATTCATTATTAACAAAGCTGAGAAAAAGACACCGGCTTAGCTTCTACCCCATGCTAAACTATGGCATGGAGAACACTTCCTTGAAGCCAAAGGAAAAGGGCTTAACAATCCTATTTTAGATACGCCCATGCACCCGTGATCATGGCCATCAGTGAACAATCCTGGAGACGAATCTACAGAGTAAGAATGTTTGCAGTGACACCTGAGTGCTCTCCAGAGAAGGCATGGACTAGAACCATGAGGCAGAGTGGATCCAGGAATTACACAGCAGCTAAACACATGCCCCGTGTGCCACATGGAGGCTCAGCCCGCCATTCAAAAGGTTCTCAATTCCATAGTATTTGCTACCCTATTGGGGAAAACTATTTTAAGCCTAATTAGCATGAAATTTTTCAAATGCAAATGCTTTTCATTTAGACATAAAACAAAATGCCACGACATTTCTTCCATCCATTTATCATAAACAAGTTAATTACTGTGTAACAAATCTCTCCTGGAATGTGGATGTTCAGGGCTGCTGGTGAGCTGACTGGGGCAGAGAGAAGGAGCCTCGAGGCAGTTGTTAACGGCTTACGGTGCATTTCGAATAAAATGGTGACTCCGTGAAGCTTCACTTGTCAAATTAAGGTTAAGCTCTCTCCATTGGAATAACTCAATTATAAGTAGTCATTATCTGTTTAGCGAGATTTCTACCAGGATAACAGAAATATCGTGCCACTTATTTTCGACACATGCATCTTCACTGTAGTCTCATCGTTTGCAAAGTTTTCTATGTAAATAAATTTTTATCTGCCCTAGCTCGAGTGTATGCAGTGATAGCTTTTGCCTCCACGTGTGTAAAATTACTTCTAAGATATAAAACCTCTCTGTCCCTGAGCACAGACAGGAGGTGGCACTCACAGGTGAAGGAGATGCTCTGTGATTTTCCCCCAATTCATCTCAGGGGTAAGTGCTTGGACTATGAGTTGTGTATCCACGAAGCCCATGAGCTGGTCCAAGTTCACCTACCATGATGGACTCCTGGGGCATATGGGGCAGGCCAGCATTCAGCCAGCAACTAAGGCTTCCCTATCACAGGGGCCAAGGGCAGAGGGTCAAGTCAGCCTGGACCTTCGCAGTCCACCAAGATAGAGGGATGATGCTAGCTGGAAATTTCTCATTTTATTATGAAAAGCATGAGAATGTGTCATTCTCTTCCCTGGCAGGTGGTAGCACCTGCTGTTACAGAGACAGAGGCAATTTTTCTTACATTCCTGAGTAAAACTGATACTACAGGATCTTATCAAGGTTAGCTCCGTATGGGGGAGGTGGCAAGTATGCCAGCTCTGGACACGCAAACAGCTGGACCACAGTGAACTGCTCCTGTTTTGCCTGCAGTACAATGCACGTGTGGGAGAATCTTCTGGGCCTTCTCCGTGCATACATAGGGATTCTCATAAACCCACAGATCCTGAAAGGCGGTCCACACTTTCTAAAATGACATGCACCATGCAATTAACAGAGCATCTCTTGAAAACTCTTCCCATAGACGCCCACTCCTGCAGCATACCCATCCTGCTTCTAGGCCCACAGCCAAGAGGCTGGGGTTTTTTTGTTTTGTTTTTTATTGTTTGATAATCAATGAAAGAAGCAATAGTATCACATCCCCTATTTTGACAGTCAACTCAGATGACAACAAATAAGTTAGCAAAGTTGGACTGAGTGCAAAATAAGATCCTGATTCATATAACCAGGCACATCCTGTAAGTCAACAAGCCGTCCCCACAGAGAGGATCTAAAGAATTCTCCCACTCTGTGAGAGTCCCTCCCAACAAAGGACCTGCTAGGGGTGGGGGTGGGCAGAAACTCTGTATTCCCTGAAACGGAAAACTGGGGACAAAGTCAGCAGCCTGAGTGTGGATTAGTCATGGATACTGAAACTCAGCTTTGATGCTTCTGCTAAAGTTTGTTCCCTCCATCACTTTGATACTGGCTGAAATCTGCTTCTGGGAAACTAATGCAGAGAGGGGAGGCACAGTGTCGAGGTATTCGCCATGTTACTTTAAAACCTCAAGGAAGAAAGAATTGATTTATTTCCCCTCCTATGTGAATAAAAAGTTTAGCTTGTCTTGAGAGGGAAGCAGATGGCTATGCAGGAGGATCTATTGTCATTGGAGTTCAAAAGCTGCCTCTGACTTCCCTGTCACAAGTGTGGGTATCGCCCTGCAGTGACAATGAAGCTAACTGGCAGCTCCCTCCTGCATGTGCGTTTCCGTGTTGTCAGTGGGACAGTAATGAGAACGCATGCCACGTCTGTGAACAGAACGTCTGTGGGCTTATTTACCGCATCCCCGACAACATCGTCTCTTTATCATGCATTGCAAAGCAGGGATAATTTAAGAATCCAGAATTTCATACACAAAAATACTTGGTAAGAAAGTCTCTCTCTGCACATTATTTGGGTGACACTATATCCGAATTCCAATTTGTTGCCCAGGAAATGATTCACCTCACTCAAAAACGACAGGGACTCTGAATCATTCACCTGTGATGCAAAAGGCCATTTAGGTCGACTGATCTGCGCGTCCACTGACCTCTCCACCTTTGCTTTGCATAGAGCCTGGCTCAGCTCAAAGCCAGTCCTGCCTCTTGCTCTGCAAGTGGCAATGTCTCCCTAGTCCAGAGTGCAGTATGCGAATTCATTCCCATATCTGCCTTACCTTTGAGGACCTTCTCTCCTTCCAGAATATTCTGGGAGATTAATGCTGTGTAATCTTCTTCAGAGAATCCAGCCTTGCAGGTCTCCCTGGCTGTAAGATCCCCACTGTGGGCCTGAGAATGGAAATAAGTGAGGTTAGAAAAAACACAGGTTCATAGAAACTGCATCCAACCCAAGTTTAGTAGGGCCTGCTGTGTTCAAGGGCTCCATTATGCCAAGCCTTGGTCCACCAGAGTCTCCACTCAGACATAACCCAGGGTCTGCCCCTGTGGTCACCATATTAGCCAGCGACAGGGGCATGTAACAGGGAGGCCAGGCTGTTGGATGGCACGGCGGAGGGCCTGATGGAGCCTCACTAGCACGTCGCAGAAGAGAAGGTCTAAGGACTGACTGATCATCATAGGGAGGCCAGAGAGCCAGGAGTTAGCCAATGAAGACATGGAGGAGGGGAGGCCAAGGAGCAGGCCTCTGCCAGGGCCGTATCCCCTCCCACCCCAGTGCTCAGGCTTTGGGTGAGGTGGAGCAGGCTGTCTCTTCCCTGTGGTGCCGCAGAGGAGGGAGAGGGGCAGGGGTGAAAGCAGATTCTCAGAGACTCAGCTCTGAGTTTGGCTCTCAGGGAGGCTGCAGGGAGGTGGGGGAGGTTTCTACAATCCAGTCCTCTCCCCCCACTCCTGAAGGCTTGTCCACTCTTGGAGCCCCCATCTCCAGCCTAACCAGGCTAGAGAGCTTCCGTAATTGACCGAAGAAAGGTGGGTGTACTCTTGTCCTGTCCCCCAACCCCAGCACTCTGGGGTATCCTGCCCAGTGGGAGGTCTAGAACCCTGGGCGCCCAGAAGGCAGGGTGGGAAAAGGGCCCCTCCCAGGCTGCGGGGAGTGGCAGCGAGGTGAGCTGTAGGGATGGGGAATGGAGGGAGAGACTGCGTGCGCAACGGGGAAGCCAGCCCTGCGACAGAAGGAGCGCCACAGCGCCGGCTCCCTGGAGCGAGAGGAGCAGGGGCGCAGCCCGCACCCACCCCACAGTCGCGCCTTCGCGGGGCCGCCGAGCGGAACGCGGCTCCCCGCCGCCCGCCTCCACCAGCTCGGCGCGCAGCCGCCCGCCAGTCCTTGGCTCCGGAGGCCGCCCCGACCCGGAGCTCCAGGCACCCTGACGCGGGCCTGGACCCGGCGCCCCCACGGAAAATCACCGAGGGGAGGAAGAGCAGGGCGCGGGGTCCCCCCTCGCGTAAAGCTCCAAACTGCGGCCCCGTGCCTGGCAAGCGAGCTCCAAATAGGACCGAAAGCGGGGAGGGGGGACGGGAGGAAGCTGACTCGCCCAGGAAAGTTTCCACCCGTCCGAGCGAACAAGCGTGGGTCGAGTGCACCCGAGCGCCCCGAACCTCAGAGCGGGCCTCCGGCCTCGGGCACTTGTTTATTTCCGAGGTTACAACAGCGCGGCCCGGGAGGAGCAGCGAGGCCGATCGGCCACGAGAGGGGGTTCCTGCAACTCTCGCAGCCCCGCTGCCTTCCCCGAGCGGCGCCCCCCTCGGCCCTGCACCCAGCGGACGCGGAGCTGGGCTGGGGACAGAGATCGCGGGCTCCGCAGGAGGAAGGCGGGCGCGGGGACCGCGCTCCCGGTACACCCCACCCTGCTCCTGCCTGGCCCCTGGCTCCTCGACCCCGCTCCGAGCGGCAAG
>SJXQ01010078.1:34780-49037 GCA_006408695.1 Aepyceros melampus
GCGGCAGCCCCGCCGAGGCCCCGCCCCGCCGCCCGGCCCCTGCGCTCCTCGCTCGGCCTGACGCGGGCCTTAAAGGCGCCGCGCCCCCAGCGCCTCACCCGCGCCCCTTACGTGCCCGCCCCAGCCGCCTGGTACCACCCAGCTCGGACAGTACATCAGGAACCCCGTTTAGCGCATTAGGAGCCCCGGTCAGCCAAAGGGGCCGAGGACATAAAGTCTACAGGGAAAAAGGTGGGGGCGGGGGAGGCTGCTGAGGTCTGAACAAGGCAGGATCGTTCCAGCTCCCAAAGCATGGGAAAGCTTTCTGGATCTGCACGGGGACCCTCTGCTGCCTTCATCCAGCTTGAGGCCTCAGCCCACAGGGGGCTGGGAACGCCCATCAGTCTTGTACTTTTCGGGTGTCTTCCCGCTAACCCAGACCCACCTTCTGGCCTCGCAAAGTCTTTGGCTTTTCAGGAGTTAGCCTTGAGACCCAAGTGGATTTGAAAAGCACAGAGGGAGGGGCTCCAGGCTGCATAGACTCCAGGGTGGGGAAAAACTCCAGGTCCGGCCCTGGTTGTGATACACCCATCAAGACCAAGGAAGGGGCCTGTGTGCGTGCATCAAAATACCTAGGTAGGCCTGAGAAGCCAAGAAAGACATTGGAGGACTTGAGAAGGTAAGGCGGAAATTCCCTCACAGAAGAGCTGTCAGGACGGTCAGCGGGACCGGTTTGGGTGATTTCTGAATTGAGGGGACCTTTCTTTAAGGGCTCATCAAGTGAACAACAGGTACAGCTTGAAAAGTGAGTAAATGTTTCTGCACATTCCCTTTCGGTTTGGAGCTTTTAAGAAAAGTGGTTTTGTTTGCTCAGATATTGCACATGTTCTTTGTCTTGGTTTGGAGGGCTCTGTGTCCAGAATACATTAGTTCTGGTTTAAGAAATACACTGCCAAGGAGGGGAAAGAAGATGGAGTGGACTGTTGAAGCTTCCCTGGTGGCTCAGTGGGGAAGGAATCTGCTTGCAATGCAGGAGACCTGGGTTGATCCCTGGGTTGGGAAGATCCCCTGGAGGAGGGCATGGCCACCCACTCCAGTAATCTTTCCTGGAGAATCCTCATGGACAGAGGAGCCTGGTGGGCTGCAATTTATGGGGTCGTAGAGTTGGACATGACTGAACGACTAAGCAGAGCACACAGCTGAGCTCCAAGGTCAGAGCCGACTTGGACAGGAGAGCGGTCGCACAGCTCTCCCCCTTTCCTGGACCCTGGCACCTGGACTGGGCAGCCTGCTAGTTAGCTTGCTGTTTTAAACTAAAGGAAGTCAGATTCTAGACAACTTGAGAGGGGCAGGCAAGTTCTCTATCTGAGAGCACGGCTCAACTTGTGGCTTCTTACCCAGGACCTGTGTGGCAGTTAAAGGGGACACCACATCAGTACCGGCCTGCCACGCCTGGCCTGAGCCGACTGTCCCCAGCCTCTTGGGACAGGACCAGGGTACCTCTGGATGTGCCGAGTGTGCCCAACTCATCTTTATGCTCAGACTCAGCAAAATCCTTTGTTGCCAGTGAGATTTCATGGACACAGCCACCCTCAGCCCTGTGCTCACACCTCTCAAATACCCCTCCAATTCCCCCCTTAACTCAAGGTGCTTCATCACTACAGGTGGTTCACAGAGGCCAGCTGCGGCCCTTGCTATTGTTCTGAAATGTCTGTCCCTAGGACCCGCCTTTGTCTCAGGAGGTCAGAGTGTGATGGAGATCATCCTCAGAAAAGGGGTCCAGAACCCAGCACTTGCTCTGCTGTGCTTCCCCAAACTGCTCAGTGCCAACACGAGTGCCAGCTTGAATTAAAAAAGAAAGTGATGTTGGCAGGGGTTGGGGGTTCCTGAGGCCCAAACACCAGAGGAAACTCCTCCCCATCTCCTACTGCCGAGTGTTTCAGTCTTGAGTCTGCTGAAGGGTGTGATGACTCGCAGACCCAGCAGGTCCTTCCTGCCTCTAACCAGCCTGGGGGAAGGCACACATCAGGGAGCTCAGTGTGGATTAACTCACAAAGCCATCCTGCTCCAGTGTGGGGTCTGCTCTCGTCCCTGCTGGTTGTTCCCCCAGGCAGGGGGAGGTGGGATGAGGCCAGATGGAGGCGGCAGGATCCAGTGTTCTCATCCCAGCCCTGCCTACCTGGCCTGGGTAGCATTTTCCCCCCAGACTCATTTGCTGGAGGAGCCCTGGTACACAATATATGATGTCTTATGGGAACTCACATGTTCAGGAATATGGTTTCAGAAACACTGCAGTAGCTGAAGCAGGTCCAGCAGAGAGCATTGGTTTATCAGACTTGCTGTGAGTGAGGCAGAGAGCATCCACCGAGAGGGAGGATGCACAGGCCAGTGAATTCCAGGTGAAGATCCTCGAACCAGCAGCACCGACTCCCTCTGGGGGCTTGTGGGAATTACAGACCCTCGAGCCACACCCCAGACCATGGAGTGGGAGTCTGCAGGGGAACCAAACCTCCCTTCACCCCTCCTGTCCTCGAATGATCTGGCTCAGCATCCTAGCAAGGCTCATGAAAAATGCTGGTTCCTAGGCTCCACCTAGGGCTTCCCTGGTGGCTCAGCTGGTAGAGAATGTGCCTGCAGTACAGAAGACCTGGGTTTGGAAGATCCACTAGAGAAGGAAATAGCAAGCCACTCCAGCATTCTTGCCTAGAGACTCCTAGGGACAGAGGAGCCTTGTGGGGTACAGACCATGGGGTGGCAAGAGTTGGACACAACTTAGCAACTAAACCACCCCCAGGCCCCACCTGAGACTGATGACTTGGAATTTTGGGGAATGGAGCCTGGAGCCTGGCCTTTTTTTTTTTTTTTTTGACTGCTGGGTCTTCGTTGCTCCACAGGTTTTCTTTAGTTGCGGTGTGCAGGGGCTACCCTCTAGTTGTGGTGCTAGGGCTTCTCATTGCAGTGGCTTCTCACTTGTTGCGGAGCACAGGCTCTAGGGCATGCGGGCTTCAGGAGTAGTAGTAGGTGCCTGGGCCTAGTTTATGCCCCATGTGGAATCTTCCCTGACCAGGGATTGAACCCATGTCCCCCGCATTGGCAGCCAGGTTCTTAACCACTGGACCACCGGGATGGGGACCTGGCCTTTTAACAGCCTCTTGGATTACTTGAGCCCTAGTGTTTAGAAACCCTCATGTATCCCACGCGCCATATGCATCTCCTGGAAGCTCGTATAAATGCTCCATCCTGGACCGCACACTGGACCTACTGGACAGAGTAGGGCTGTGGGGGCAAGTCAGTGGGGAGGTCGGAGACACAGCCCGCCCTGAGGGGGAGGTCCAGCCAGCTCCACTCTGGCCAGCTGGCTGAGCCCACCTGGAGGAAGAGCTTTGCCCTCAGGCTGCTGGGTAAAGAACCCTGGAGAAAAGCGTGCTTTTGTTTCTAAGAGAGATTATGAGAATTCCCTGGGGAGGGTAGCTTGTGAGTGACGGTCCCCTCTCGACTGCGGTGGGGCTGTCGATGTTCTCGAAGACACCTCTCTCCCACTTGTTGAGGATGCTTGCGGAAAGGTCAGCTTCGGAAGCCAGTTGAATGCTTGCGTGGGGACCGTTTCCCTGCCTTGTCGTCTAATGTTAATTTGTTTTTCCTCCATTATCCTTATAGACATTTCAGTGTTAGACAAAAAGCTGTTTTGTAAAGAAAGCAGGGAGAAGTTAGCAAAAGGTGGGTCCCCAGAATAAAGCAGGATCTTTGCTGAGGACTGAAGATGTTTGGGCACTACAGAAACGAGTGTGATCAGCCTGCCACCTGCTCAAGGAAATCTCTCTGCATGGAAGCCAGAACAATTGTAAAGGAAAAAGCAAGAAACAGACAGGCCAGCACAAGGAACCTCCAGCTTCAAGTCCACGGAGGTTAACCCTGGAGCCTGCTGACTGGGAAGAAAGAGGAAGGTCCCTGTTATTACTGCTTTTGTTTTCACTGATGTCATCTCTCTCCCTTAACACATGTTGATATTCAGGGTGGGCCAGGTGGCCCACATGGAGGCTTTCGAACTTTATCTCCTGTAATCCTCACGAATGGAGGAGGTGGTCTTTCCCACCTGTCACAGATGTGGGCTGTCCAGGGTCACAGCTGGGGGTAGGGGTGGGGTGGCCAGGCTGCAGTTCTGCTCCAAGCAGTGGACAGAAGCCAGTGAGACGATCTGGTGGCTCTCGGGGCAGGAACCCCAGGAGGAAAGGTGCACAGGTCCCTTTGTCCCTTTCCAGCCTCACCCCATCCTCTTCCTTTTCCAGCCTTGGGCTCAGTCATGCCAACCCCCGCCCTGCCTACCGCCTGCCCCCTCCCCCTCAGCAACCTGGTCTCTGGCCCCACCAGGAGCTCAGGCGTCCTTCCAAGCTCCTGGGCCTGTGTCCCCACCATGCCCTCTGTCTGGACTCCATCAGCCTTCGTGTGGGAGGTGATCCCTCTCTCTATCTCAGTCAGCCTTTCTTCAGGGGTGAGGGGCTGGCTTTGGCTTCCCTCTGACTTCGCACACACCTCATGCTGTCTCAGTGTCATGAAGCTGTTTTCTGTGTGCTTCCCCGCTCACAGGGCACTCTGAGAGCCTGAGGGCAGGGGCCCAATGTAGTCACTCCTCCCCATGTCACCCAGGGTCCTGTCCCCAGGGCTTGGATGAATGAAGCAGTAATGACAATTGGCTTGAATCAGCAGCTCTCCTGAGCCCCTGGGTGCCTTCCTATATGCCCCCATTAGATAGAGGGGAAAACCGAGGCCTGGAGCAAGCAGAGGGCTTGAACCACCTCCCACTTAGCCAGGACCTTTTGCACCTGATTCTCAGTTTATCTCGTGTCTCCAGTGGGGTGGGGGCACCTCTACCTGACCTTTGGCTCTCCCCAGCCCTGGACCAGCTTCAGGAAATTTCTGAAAAAGCAAACGTCACAGCAGATGATGGGAGATATGGGAGGGATGTTGCTCCTCCTGGGCAACGGAGGAGAGGGGAGGCTCCCGTGATGCTGCGCCTGAACTCTCGCATTACCGACTCCTGGTAATGTGAACACGGGTGATTTCTTTCATCTCATAAACTCCAGGCAGAAGAAGGAGAATTGGGGCCAGAGGAGGTGGTCCAGCAGGAAGGTGCGGCAGCAAGGAGTCTGGAGGTTGGGTGGGGGAGGGGCTGCAGGGAGGATGATAGAAACAAATGTCCCAGGAGAGGAAACCAATTAAATGGTAAAATAGATAATATGAGATTCAAGGGGAAGGAGAAAACGGGGGAGATGTTGGAAATATGACTAGACTGAGAGTGGCAATAAAACACAGGAGAGACCAAGGAAATGGAAAGGAAATGGGAAATGGCTTTACAAGTTAAAGCATCTGCCTGGAGTTATGAGCCTCCCTGAACTGGAGGGTGTCCTGTTGGCTTCAGCCTGTCTGGGCTCTTGGGGGGACTAGCTTCCGCCTACAGTCACTAGTCAGATCCTTTCAAGCTATATTTAACCTGGTTTTATTACTGAACTTTGAGAGGTTACCACCGATCACTTTCTCTGGAATACCAGCAAGTCTGTCAAAAGGTGCCTGTATTTCTTATGGGGATGGTGACAGCCCTGGTCAACTCTGCGCAGATGTGGGGAGACGTCCCTTGGAGGCGCCCCTCTTCCCCCCCTACCCCACTGCAGATACCCTGGGGGACCAGGGACACTGTCCTCTCCTCAGGGAGACAGCCCTCCACTCGTCTTTCTTTCTGGGTCTGTGTCTGAAGCTCTGATGGAGAGGAGGCTGCAGAGGCAGATGGGTGAACCACCTGCCCCCCAAAAAACATGACCTCCATCAGAGACGTACTTCTTTGGTGTAAAGCCAGATTCTCACACTTTAAGTAAGCCATCAAACCTCCTGACAAGAGTCTTAAAATATGCGTTGTGGGTGGACCCCAGCCAGCCCCAGAGATTACCTTTTAGTGAATATCAGGTTCTCTGTTCACCACTTCCCCAGCTAGGTAAGGCGTGAGACCACTTCTGAATGTTTCCATCTTGAATGATTTACTGTGACTTCATTTGGTTCCCATGGGTTGGCCAAACGACTGCCTGATTTGAGAGAGGGAAATGTGGCCAGGGGTCCAGAGGTGGCAGGGAGGTCACCTGTTCAGGTGGGGTGTGGCAGGGGATTTTAGAATGACTGGGAGCGTCTCAGGGCTGCTGGGCTCTGAGTGTGCAATGGGAAGAGCCCTGAAAAGAAAGAAAGGGTAAGATAGTACAGGCACGGTCACTGGTCTACTCAGCAGGCAACTCAGCTCTAAAGCTAAACTCTGTAGGCTTGACCCATAGGAACAAGGCTCCTAGGACTGGTCACCGGCTGTTCACAGGAGAGGCAGGTGCTGGGTGGATTGGTGGAGGTGGCACTGGAATCAGACAGGATGTAGTCTTTCCGATTGTTTCTTTCACCTGGCAACATGCATTCACATTCACGTTCCCCTCATATCTTTTTATCACCAAATTAGGGCTTCCCAGCTCGTTCAGTGGTAAAGAATCTGCCTGCCAATGTGGCGACCTGAGTTTGACCCCTGGGTCGGGAAGATCCTCTGGAGGAAGAAATGGCAACCCCCTCCAGTATTCTCGTCTGGAAAATCCCACAGACAGAGGAGCCTGGTGGGCTACAGTCCATGGGGTCACAGAAGAGTCAGACACAACTGAGTGACTGAGCGTGCAACACTCTATCGTACGGCTGACGTCACATGGAGCAGAATTCTTGTTTGAATTCCTGACCTGCAAAACTGTGAGGTACAATCTGAGGCGGATGATTTAACACACTGGGCCGTGGGTGACTTGTTACTCAGTAGTGGTTAGCTAACTGTTACACACCTGCTGCGGAGGCAGGGAGCCTGCCTCCAGTGCTGGCTCACTTAGCTGCTCGTGGGTGAGACACACCCACACTTCCATGGCTCGTGGTACACATGAGCTCGCAGGCTGTGCTGCGGGGGAGGGAGAAGGGGGCAGCCCACAGAGGACAGCCAGTCCAAGACAGCCAAGTCAGCTCGGCCTCTCGGCCCCTCAGCCATAATCACAAGACTTGGACCCTGGATGTCCGACCGTGCCCCTAATGAGGTCTGTGTTCCTCGTGCAGCTGGAAGGAAGTGGCCGTTCCCAGGAGGCCTCAGCTCAGCATGCCAGCAGCCCTTTCACGCCCGCCCTCACATATGGAAGGCGTTATTCTGATCACACTCTTGTTTGCAGGGGAAGCCAAACGGGAGTTGAGCATTTTAGCTCACGTCTTCTCCAACCACAGAAGGAGACGGGAAGGAGGTGGGGAAAGACCCCAAGAAAGAATGAAACAGCGCATTTCAAGAGAATAAATACTGGTTACATGTCCCTCCATGGGACTCTGCCCTGAGCGACCTGGGATGAGGTCCCTTGGTTCCTGGGAGACAAGGGTCAGCTGTGGTGAGTGGGGCCTGAGGCAAGCACAGAGGAAACTGGGGACATTCGTTGCTGGTTGTTGCTCCATGCATAGACATGTGCTCCAGAGAGGAAAATCTGTTGGGGAAAGTGGGGCATAGAGAGTCTTTATGTAGGAACCAAGCCAGGGATATTTTTCTATCCTTCTGAAACGCCCTGCTTCCTCAACATCAGAGGCCAGACCCCATGACACTGGCCCCAGCCCCTGTGGAGTGACCTCTGATTGAAGGGGCGACCTCTGGGAGGCTGGCTACCCAATAGTCCAGCTGCACAGTTGAGGAAGGAAATCTTCCAAGCGTGACTTTGTGGAGAGGGTTTGTCCCAATAGCTGCCTCTATAAGCTATAGTCAAAACTATGGTTTTTTTCTAGTAGTCACATACAGATGTGAGAGTTGGACCATAAAGAAGGCTGAGTGCCAAAGAATTGATGCTTCTGAACTGTGGTGCTGGAGAAGACTCTTGAGTCCCTTGGATAGCAAGGAGATCAAACCACTCGATCCTAAAGGAAATAAACCCTGAATTTTCTTTGGAAGGACTGATGATAAAGCTGAAGCTCCAATACTTTGGCCACCTGATGCAAAGAGCCAACTTATTGGAAAAGACTCTGACGTTGGGAAAAATTGAGGGCAGGAGGAGAAGTGGACGACAGAGGATTAGATGGTTGGATGGCATCACCAACTCATGTACATGAGTTTGAGGAAACTCAGGGAGATAGTGAAGGACAGGGAGTCCTGGTGTACTGCAGTCCATGGGGCTGCAAGAGTCAGACATGACTTGGGAACTGAAAAACAACAAAAACCACATTAGCAGAAGTAAGGGTAAAAAACAAAATCTCATGATTATTATCTGTAGATTTGGAGAAAGTGGTTGACAAAATTCAAGATCCTTTTATGATAAAAATTCCCAGGAAACTAGGAATAAAAAGAAACCCTCTCAACATAATAAAGGCCATATATAAAAAGCACACAGCTAACATCATACTCAAGGGTGAAAAACTGAAACTTTTCCTTCACAATCAGGAACAAGACAAAGATGCCCACTCTCATTACTTCCATTCAACACAGCGCTGGAAGTCCTGGCCGGAGCCACTGGGCAAGAAAAAGAAAGAAAAACCATCCAAGTGGGAGAGGAAGAAGTAAAGTTATCTCTGTCTGTACATAACATGATTTTACCTGTAGAAAACTGTGAAGACTTCACACACACATGAACCATGTTAGAATGAATAATTCAGTAAGCTTGCAGAGTTGAAAAAACCCAACATCCAGAAATAAGTAGAGACCATCTTTAAATTAACTGTCCTGCCTCTTAGCATCTGTCTCAGGCTCTGCTTTCAGGGAATCCAGCTGAGACTGGAGGACACAGACCTGGTCCACATGGATATTCAGAGGGACCTCCTCCCTTGGGGCGTCTCTGCATCAGGAGAGACTGGCCCTGTATTTTCCACAATGACAACAATAGACTCTGCAAAACCATGTTGCTGGCTGCACTGAAACTCATTAAAAGTGTGGCAGAGGCAAACAGAAAGTTTAAGCCACATTTATATAAGTTAAAAGTCCAAATCCAGGGTTACTAACCACTCAGTTGACATTGTGGCTTCCCATGTGGCTCAGTGGTAAAGAATTCGCCTGCCAATGAAGAAGATGCAGGAGGTGCAGGTTCGATCCCTGGGTCAACCCACTCCAGCATTCTTGCCTGGGAAATCCCACGGACAGAGGAGCCTGGTGGGCTACAGTCTATGGGGCGGCAAAGAGTCAGACATGCCATCTGACACTGGGCCTCTACATTCTAGGCTCATCTCAATCAAGGAAATCTTCCATTCATCAGGAGACACGGGCCTCCAGCCCAGCTGGCGTTTTTTACTGTAATGAGAAACCCAAATATTTTCTGAGCTCCGGCTGATTCCCTGAGGTTAGAACAGAGTCAGGACTGGAGCCTCCTGTGTCGCAAGATTCGAGACAAACCTCCACATCTAGGGGTGTCTTTGTGGGCCTTCTGTGTAATTATGTGTGCTTATTTACATAGACTTTCCTGTTGTGTTCAAAATGCCATGGACTCCAGCTATGTAAAAAAGAGTAACATTAATAGTTCAACTTAAGTGTATTCACACATAGTATTCATACATGCTTCCTCTGTTGGGAGAATGGGGCCAGTGGCAGCCCACTGGGCTGAGTTCAGTCATCTGCCCATTTCTCCAAATCAAGGTCAGGAGCTGGGAGAGTTGGAAATAAAATCTACAGGCTAGGATGGGCTTCTCCTGTGATTCAAATGGTAAAGAATCTGCCTGCAATGCAGAAAACCCAGATTTGATCCCATACTTTGGAGAAAGAAATGGCAACCCATTCTAATATTCTTGCCTAGGGAATCCCATGGACAGAGGAACTTGGCAGGCTACAGTCCACGGGGTCGCAAAGAGTCAGAGGCAGTTGAGCAACCAACACTTTCACTTTTTTCAGAGGCTGTTGGAGTGTTGGGTTACCTCTAAAGCAAGAGAAAGTGGGTTGGGGATAAGAGAGGAATAGGTGGTCACAGTTGCAAAGAAAAGACCTTGGAGAAAACCTGCTTCCCCTTTTCATTTTAAAATAATGCATTTCTTCCATATACACTGATCCTTTTTCATCTGACTGCCTGAGAGGTTGGATTTACAAACAATAGCACTTGAAGGAATCCTAAAACTATAAGAATTTTGAATCAGACTCTCATGGTTGCAAGGAAATTAAAACAATAGCAAAGGGTTGGGGAAATTCTGATGCTTGGTGATTGGGTTCTAAGCTATATTATCAGAGTATTGTTTTTTAATCAGAATGAGTGAATCCCAAGTCATACTGGCTTATGTTTAAGAAAAATATGTGTTGGCTCAGGTAACCCATAAACCAAGACCTAAATGGCTTCAGGCATGGCTGGATCCAGGTGCTGGATAGTCTTGGCTTGACAACTGGGCTTTGTCCCCTCCTGTACTGTACATACAACTTCATTCTGAAAGAGGCTTTTTCCTTCTAGTAGCAAGATGTTTACTGTTTATGTTAGCAGCTCAATGTGTATGCCCTGCCTTTCCAGTAATACAGCAGCAAGAATCCTACGATGAACCACATTGGACCAAGCTGGTGATCTTAGCTCCCTGAACTAGTCATTGTGCCAGGGTGACTCAGTACTCTGATTGGCCAGGTCTGGGTCACATGGCCACATGGAGGCAGGGGCATCTGAATCTCACTGATGGGAAAATTACCTCCAGTGAACACTGAGAGTCTGTTACCAGAAGAAGAGGGGTAGATGCTGGAAACGGGGGACCCAGACACTCATAGAACAGTAGCTCTGAGCCCAAGTGCTCAGGCCTGGGCCTCAGTCTTTCCCTCAAAACCCAAGGCAGCCCTTACCACATAGGTGTGTCTGCTGTGAATGTATATACGAGTATATCTATGGGGTAAATGTCAGGGTACAGGCTCTAGGGGTCAAAAGGTCCATATATTTGTAAAATACCTAGAGGTCCATTTTGCTCTTTTTAGTTGCAACCCTAAAAGAAAAAAATAAATAAAAGACTTGCTTTAAGCAGCTTGCATCTCTGGCCAGAACCAGTTTAAGTATTCAGACTGCGGCCTCGAGGACCATCCTTGTGACAAGGACTCCAGGCCGCCCTGGGGCAGCGTGGAGGGGTGCACCCCGCCTCCCCCGAGCTCTGTGACTTCTGCTGCCCCATCCGCTCTGCCCAGGCAGCCCAGCAGCATGTGCGCCCCTCCTACAGGGCAGAGAGCTTTCAGCTTAGATCACTGAGCAGCGACCAGCGGAGAGGGCGGCATGGAGGTGTCTCTTCTAAATCAATAGGAAGATGAGTGTGAGACTTTTCACCTTCACAGGGTGCGGCTCCAACAGAGCGGCGCGAGCAGTAACGCCAAGACTAAATGGAATTTCAGGGGTGACGGAGGTGGGGGCCCGGGGGTGGCATAAATTCACACGCATTACAGAAAATATCGCCTGGCTCTAAAGCACTTGGCGCGGGGCCAGGAGACGAGCAGCCTGGCTTCGTGTTTACCCAGCATGCTTCAGTAGACTTTCAATCTATTTACAGGTATGCATGACAAACTGCCTTGAATGTGTGAGTTATCGGTTCTGCTATAAATGAAATTAATAATACGAGGTGGAGGAGGTGTAGTAATAGCACATCGCTGAAGCCGGCTAAGCTTGGAGACCAGAGATTAGTTTTCAGGAGACAGAGATTTCTAACAACTGCCTTGTATTGCCAGTTGACCCCAACACCCTGGGGCTACCTGGCTAGACCGAGGAGAGGGTGTCTCTGCAGGTGGTTAGTTTGAGCTGATGCTTCCAGGAGGGGAAGTTATCAGACAAAATTGCATCCCTCCATCCCATCTTCTGGCCAAGGAGGCTGACATGAAACCACGAGGCTGCCCCTCATTTACAGATGGAAAAACTTAGGCATGGCGTCCATGGGCACAGCTCCCGCCTCTCAGAAGTGACAATGCGAGGGGCTGGTGATCCTGATCTGTCACATGAGAATAGCCACACAGCTGTGCTTCTAGCAGTCCTCAGGGGTCTGATGCTTGTCCACAGCTACATTTGAGCTTTGTGAGATTTGAGGAGCTCTCCAGTCTCATTCAGCATCAATACCTTGTTACCCTTACAGTGCTAGGGGAGGCTCCTGCCCTGCCACCAGGCGGATGGTCTGCCTGGGTCCTTGAGGGTACACATTGTAAATAACCTTCCCACAGTTCAGGGCGTGCATGCATGCTTTGTTGTATCTGTTTTGTGACCCCACGGACTGTAGTCCTTGCCAGGCTTTTTGGTCTGTGGGATTCTTCAGGCTAGATTACTGGAGTGGGTTGCCATGCCCTCCAGGACTCTTCCTGACCCATGGATCAAACCTGCATCTCCTGTGTTGGCAGGTGGATTCTTTACTACCGAGGAGGCAGATGATGCTCAGAGATGGACAAGTCTCCCCCTGTGAGCTCAAGGCAGACAGGACACACATCCAGTGATCTTTGCTCACCAAACACTGAAAATTTGCAGAAAATTCTTACATCAGGTAGAAATAGGGATTGGCGAAGGCGATGTTTGTTTTCCTGAAACATGCAAACTCACACGATTCTGTGTTCTCTCTGGGCAATTTTTTCCCCATTCATCAAAATATGAGATCTGAATAGTTCACCCCAAACTCATATCCAATCACGTAAAACCTCCCCGAGATTGATGGGGGTGAAAAGTGAGTAACGAGTCTGCCAATCTCTGGGTTTCCCGTGGTTCTGCACAAACACAAATTAGGATGAACAGAAAGTGAGAGGCAGGGCATGGCCCAGCCCTAGTAACACTGCCTCTCCCTACTCTGCTGGCACGCAGGAAGGCCTCCCATTTATTTGTCAGAGGCCAGAACACTTTATAATTATTGAAATAAAGCTGTGGTTTGAAAGTGATGTCAGGTTGCTGGCAGCGTAATGATGCCGCAGCAGACATGCTGTCAAACAGCAGCTCTGAGAGTGCAGGCCTGGCGGGGCCTTTGTTTCGGCGCTTACTGGGCACCCATCTCTCTCAGACCCTTTAGCAGGCAGCATTTAGTTGGGGAAGATGTACTCTTTATGAGCAGAGATCCTCAGACAGGATAGAGTTGGGCTGCACCCTCAGTTTCCCCTGTCTTTGGAACTCAGTGACCTACTCACTTGATGACAAAGTTGCTGAAGGCCACTCAGAGTGAATTGACCTGGTGTGGGCTGCACTGACCTGAGCTGACCTGGATTTGGCCTGAGTTTGACCATTCACTCCGTCCAAGTCCAGCCTCTCTTGTTAGTTAGTTCAGTCGCGCAGTCGTGTCCGACTCTTTGCGACCCCATGAATTGCAGTACGCCAGGCCTCCCTGTTCATCACCAATCCTGGAGTTCACTCAGACTCACGTCCATTGAGTCTGTGATGCCATCCAGCCATCTCATCCTCGGTCGTCCCTTTCTCCTCCTGCCCCCAATCACTCCCAGCATCAGGGTCTTTTCCAATGAGTCAACTCTTTGCATAAGGTGGCCAAAGTACTAGAGCTTCAGCTTCAGCATCATTCCTTCCAAAGAAATCCCAGGGTTGATCTCCTTCAGAATGGACTGGTTGGATCTCCTTGCAGTCCAAGGGACTCTCAAGAGTCTTCTCCAACACCACAGTTCAAAACATCAATTCTTTGGTACTCAGCCTTCTTCACAGTCCAACTCTCGCATCCATACATGACCACAGGAAAAACCATAGCCTTGACTAGACGGACCTTAGTTGGCAAAGTAATGTCTCTGCTTTTGAATATACTATCTAGGTTGGTCATAACTTTTCTTCCAAGGAGTAAGCGCCTTTTAATTTCATGGCTGCAGTCACCATCTGCAGTGATTTTGGAGCCCAAAAAAACAAAGTCTGACACTGTTTCTACTGTTTCCCCATCTATTTCCCATGAAGTGATGGGGCCAGATGCCATGATCTTCGTTTTCTGAATGTTGAGCTTTNGACAGATGAGGCGGAGGGGCGAGCCGGCTGGGGCGGGGAGTCCGGGAGGGAGGCTAAGTGTGTGTCCCCGGCGCGGTGGTGGTGGGAGGGAACAGGGGCTCCTCCAGTCTCGCGCTCTGATTTCTCTTGGGGCAGCCCTAATTATTTTGCGGACCCTTAGGGGTTTTCTGTTGTTGTTTCTTGTCCTTCACATCCGCAGTTATATTTAAAGTGGAAGTGTAGAAATCTGCTAAGGGGCAAGAAACGCACAGCGTTTTATTGGAGAGGTAAGATAGTTATGTAAGGGCCTTTCCAGAAGGTCCAATCGTAGGATTATAGAGCTGACTTTGCAGCAACTTCTTTTTATCATCCTGATTTCCCCAATCCCA
>SJXQ01010078.1:50275-62282 GCA_006408695.1 Aepyceros melampus
TATCCACACAAAGACAAAATGTGGAAATTTCCACCGATTTCCTGATTTAAATGACTCATTAATTTTTAATTCTCTTAAATGAAAGATGAAATATCTATTTCATCGAAGATGTTTTGTTCTTCAGTTTATGATCAGCGGGATCATAAGGGCTAATTCTTGAATAGATCTGCCTTTTTCTAGGGAACCAGTTAATAGATTTTGTTCTCAAAGGCTTCTCTGGCCCTTTCAAAAAATCAAGTACCTCTTTCAAGAGAAAAAAAGTGAAAACACGAAGCCTCTTTCTCCAGTATGTTCGGTTAAATTAAGGGTCCTGTGAAACGTTCTTAATTTTAAATATCACTTTTCTTCTGTTACTGCACTACACATACGCACTTGCTTAGAAGTTCTTTTGAACAAAATATATGACTATTTATAAATCAGGATAGAGTAGGTACCCCTTGAGACAGATAATGGAACACTTTTATAGGTCACCAGCTCCAAAATGGCCCAGATTAGACTAAAAAGTGATTTCAAGGCCTCTATTTATTAGAAATTCGTGGGAGCCACAGGGAAGCAGAGGAAACCAATGGACACTGTTAGTTTTGGAGCCAGACGGACTTGAATTTGTGCCGTTTCTAATAATTATTAATTGTGTGGACTTGATTATATCATTTAACCTATCATAGCATCTTTTTTTCCTCATTTGTGAAATATTCTATAGTAATAGATCTATGTAGAGTTTTGGTGAGGCCTAAATAAGATAATGTGTGTCAAGTACCTAGAGCATTCATAACATTTAGTAATCTCAGCAAGCAGAAGTTTGTCTGTCAAGTCGCTCACTGTGTGCCACTTGACAAATATACCACTTACATACCACTTTATACACTTATGTCCTTTATTACTCAAATCACATTATGGAGTAAATAATATTATCCCCATTATATAGATGAGGATACTGAGGCTCAAATACCTTATAAGTGCTGAAACTGATTCCATTGCTCGTTCCACTATACCACAACTGTCATCTACTTAATAATTTAGAAGGAACAGATTATTCAAAGTCAATGGGAAAATATGATATGATAAATGCAATAAGAGTGTTATGAAAGTTAAAGGAGGAAGTGGTTCCAGCCAAGAGAATTAAGAAAAGTCATTTAATTTAAGCTTTCAAGAATGTTCTGGGAAAACAGAACATCCAGTTTAAACTTAGTCATTTTAGTTGTGCCCCTGGACAAACTCCAAAGTCCATGCTATACTTTGCTTCATTTCTCTTTCTTCCATATCTGCCCTCCTTCATCTTTCCATTGTGCTTCCATCCTGCTTTCAACTTGATTTACCAACTGAGATTTTCTATCCTGGTTGAAGGCTGGTCTCATCACTCTTCGGGAGCCCATTCAAACTACCCACTTGGTCTCTGACTGACAACTGTCTTGGCATTGTCCAGGCTGCCGTGTAGGAACATTCATCTCCCTAATACCGTGGTGGGTCACACTTTGAACCCGGAAGAGCAAGAATAAAGGCACAGAGTTGTGCATCACATGGATGGGGAAGGAGGGAATACAGATAGGGAAGGGAAATAAGCAAGGTTCAAGCAGAAGCTTCTTTGAAAAGCCAAAGTACAATACAAGTTGAGAAAAGAAGGCTGGAGTGAGCTTCTTTTCTAACAATTTGAACTAATTTATTTGAGGACAACTAAAAAGTTAACCAACAATATTTCTTTAAACCTGCTTAAAGGAACAGGAGAGTTAACAAAATAATGATGAATTACCACACTAGGATCCAAGGGATGAATAAGACCCAAAGAAGTGGTCCTGTGTTTAGAGCCACTTTTCCCCCTGGGATGAATGCCAGTTCCAGAAAGACCTAGTGAGAAGCCAAGAAGTTGAGCAGTTCTTCTGACAAATTCTCAGAGCTAAGACAACAGGAACTCATGTCCAAGGTTCCCTAACGCAGTAGTGAGTGAGTACTTATTAACTCCTCTCATTTTGTGTGGAGCCCAAAGGACTGCAGCTCTGAAATAAGCCATGTCTTAGAGTTGGTTTCCCCCAAGACATACATTGAGTCAAGGATGTGGCCACAAGTATTTAGGAAGTGACTGCAGGAAGCACTGTATGGAAACGAAGAAATGAGACAGCGAATGGAGAAAAGTCAATAAAAGTGGGTTGATGAACATTTTGCCACTGTAGACAACTAGAATTCAATCCCACTGTGGACAACTGGAATTCAGTCCCACTGGGGGTCATCAGAGAGACTCTTAGGACATATCTTAGAATTAGCCCACTGAGCGGAGAGGAAGCTAGAGGTATTTATCCATTAGTTCTACCTCTCAGTAGTTGAGGATTGTTCCTGGGATGTGAATCCCCTTACACTTCAAGCTTTCCCCACTTGTGGGCAAAGCACACTCCTAGAGCCAAAAAATAGCATCAAGAATGAAACAGACAAACAAAAAAAGGAATGAAAGAAACATAAAGATACTTGGGGGTGGTGCAGGGAAGAGGGGGGCAAAGTGAGAAAGAAAGAAAAAGAAATGTGAGAAATTTTAAGCAGTTGCCCCATACTAAAAGGTATTAGTCAGTTAAAGGGAAACTGATTTCCTGGTATAAGCTCAGAGAGGCATAAAAGGATGAAAAATAAAAAGGGAAAATAGTAGGTATATGAATGTTGACTGAATAAACAATGGGGCATAAAATTCCAAAACACTGACTATACCAAATGCTGGCAAGGATGTAGAACAATTAGGACTTTCATTGATTCCTGGTGGGAATGCAAAATGGTATAGCTATCTTAGAAGATAATTTATGGTTTCTTATAAAACTAACATATTCTTATGGATCCAGGAATCATGCTCCTCAATATTTACCCAAAGGAGTTGAAAGTTTATGTCCACACAAAAACCTGCACATAGATGCTCACACCAGCTTTATTCACAATTGTTAAAACTTAGAAGCAACAAAAAAAGTCCTTCAGTAGGTGAGTGTGTAAATAAACTGTGGTTACATCCATACAATGGAATATTATTCAGCAGACAAAGGAAGTGAGCTATAAAGCATAAAAAGACATGAAGGAACCTTAAATGCATGTTACTAAGTGAATCTCCCTGCAATGCAGGAGACCCGGGTTAGATCCCTGGGTCGGGAAGATCCTCTGGAGAAGGGAATGGCAACACACTCCAGTATTCTTGCCTGGAGAATCCCATGGACAGAGGAGCCTGGGAGGCTACAGTCTGTCAGGTCACAGAGTCAGACACGACTGAGCAACTAACGCTGCTACTACTAAGTGACAGGAGTCAATCTGAGGTCATAGACTGCATGACCCTAACTATATAATGTTCTGGAAAAGGCAAAGCTGTGGCGATGGCTAAAAGATTCATGACTGCCAGAGGTTAGTGGAGATGGGAAGAAGAAGAGGCAAAGCAGAGGATACTTAAAGCAGTAAAACAACTTTGTATGATCTATAACGGTGAATACATATCAGTATAAACTTGTGCAAGCCAATAAAATGTTCAAAACCTAGAGTGAATCCTAATGTAAACCAAGAACTCCGCATGATAATGATGTATCAATGGAGGTTTACCAGTTTTAACAATTGGCTCACTCTGGTAGAAGATGTTGATGGTGGGCAAAATATCTATGGCAGGGGGGCAGCGAGTATATGAGAAATCTTCGTACCTTCCTTTCAGTTTTGCCGTCAACCTAAAACTGCTCTAAAAAACAAAGTCTGTTTAAAAAATCTTAAACAAGAAATTCCCTGGCAGCGGTTAGGAATGTGCACTTTCACTGCCAAGGGCCTGGGTTCAATCTCTGGTTGGAAAACTAGATCCTACAAACTGCGTGATACGGAAAACAAACAAACGGTATTAGCAAAACAAATTCAACAGGATATACAACAAGGAGTAGATCACAAACAAGTTCATGATTTGACATATGGAAATCAAAAAATGTAATTCACCATACTGACATAATGCAAGAGAAAAATCATTAATTAAGTAAGAAAAAGAATGTTACAAAATTCTGTAAGCATTCATGAAGAAAATTTCTTAGCAAACTATGAATAGAAGGGGACTTCTTTAATTTGATAAAGAGTATTTTAAAAAATCCTATAGGAAGTATCTTTTGTAATGGGGAAATGTTGAAAGCTTTTACCCTAAGACTGGAAACAAGGATGCCTATTCTAAGCACTCCTTTTCGGCACTGCATAAAGAGTTCCAGCTAGTGCAATAAAACAAGAAAATGAATTTTAAAGGTCAGAGATGAATTTTCTGAGGCAGCTGCCAAAGTTGTCAGAGGGACAGATCATGCTAATCAATGGTTGAAATCAGCTCCAGAGCTACTGGAGGCCAGGGTGAACAGGCAAGTACTGCTCATCTAAGAAATCAGTGGCCTTGCACTGTGAGGACATTAACATTTCTCACAGACTTCTACAGAATTAAATGGAGGTGCCAGGCCTTGACCCTTTCCACAGGCCCATAGACACCAACCCATCCAATGGTCCTTTCCACTTCTGGGTCCCCAAGCACATCTTCAGACATACTGTGGAAGGCTTGCTGCCCCACAAGATCAAGCATGACCAGGAAGCTCTAGAGCACCTCAAGGTGTTTGATAAGACAAAGCAGATGATCATTTCTGTTCAAGTTTGTGTGTCTGAAGCCACTTCTAGGTTTGTCTACCTGGGCTACCTGACTTATGAATTTGGCTGGAAGTACCAGGTAGTGACAAACACCCTGGAAAAGAAGTATGAGGCCAAGATTCACTACAGGAAGAAAGAGCTCAAATGGGCCAAGAAGTACATGGGGAGCAAAACCAACAAAGAGAGGTCCTCAAGACTAATAGACTTCCAAGTCCAGTAAAAAACTGTTTATCTCTCAAAATATATATTAGGCTTTGGAAAGGAAAATATAAAAACATCATTATTTTCACAAGACTTATTTTAATATATACAAATTAGAATAAACAAGTTTAGCAAAATAACTAGAAGTAAAGTTAATGTCCAACAAAAAACAATTGTTTTTAATATATAAAAAAATTAGAAAATGAATTAGAATTAGAAATTATAGCAATTGAAGTGATATTAAAACAGTAAAGCTTCTAATATCTAAGAACAAACTCAATGAAAGATGTATAAAACCTCTACCCAGAGAACTTTAAAACATTTCCGAGAGAAATCAAAGATGATCTAAATAAATGAAGGAACATACCATGTTTATGGACTAGTACAACTAATACTGTGAGGTTGTAAAGTCTCCATACACTGATCTATAGATTTAGTGCCATCTTACTCAAAACTCTTCCACTCCAGTAGAAATTCACAAATTGTTTCTCAAACTTATATGGAAATGTAAGAGGAAACAAGATCAATGAAATAGAATAAACAGCTCAGGCATAGACCAAAAGTTTATGAACACATGACTTTGATAACATAGGCACCTAAGAGCAATTTGGAAAGGAAGATGTTTGCAATAAGTTGTGTTGGGATGACTGGATATCATTATTTTTGAAAATTAAACTTAACCCCTACCCACAGGCAAACTATAGATGTAAATGTAAAAGGCAAATAATAAAATTTCTAAGAAGACAATATAAAACGATATCTATATAATCTTAGGACAGGGGTAAACTTCCTATACTGGGCATAAAAGCTCTAATCATAAAGACAAGGATCACTATGTTAGACTACATTGAAACAAGAATTTCTATTCATCAAAATGACAACATAACATTAAAACACTGAAAATGACTTTCCTGGTGATCCAGTGTTAATGCACCATGATTTCAATGTCAGAGGCACAGGTTTGATGGTTGGGGAACTAAGATCCCACATGTTGCGCTATGTGGCCCCCCTAAAAAAATTGAAAAAAAAATATGATTACCAAAGGGTATGGGGAGTGGAGATAAATTAGAATTTGGGCTTAACATATACACAGTATTATATATAAAACAGGTAAATAACAAGGTCTTACTATATTGTACAGGGAACTATATTCATAATAACCTATAATGGATAAGAATCTGAAAAATAATATATATATATGTATAACTGAATCACTTTATTATGAACTTGAAACTAACACAACATTGTGAATTAACTACACTTCAATTTTTTAAATGGTTAAAAAAAATAACAAAAAACTGAAAAAAATAAGCTACAGAATAGAAGATATGTATTACTGAAAAAGAACTCACATTCAAAACACATTTTTAAATTCCTTGAAATTACACATTAAAGAAAAAACTAATTTTTTCTTTTTTGCATTGTTTAATTGAAGTAAGTTAATGGTACAATATTATATGTTACAAGTGTACAATACACTGGTGCTGCTGCTAAGTCACTTCAGTCGTGTCCAACTCTGTGCGATCCCATAGACAGCAGCCCATCAGGCTCTGCCGTCCCTAGGATTCTCCAGGCAAGAACACTGGAGTGGGTTGCCATTTCCTTCTCCAATGCATGAAAGGGAAAAGTGAAAGTGAAGTCACTAAGTCGTGTCCAACTCTCAGCGATCCCATGGACTGCAGCCCACCAGGCTCCTCCATCCATGGGATTTTCCAGGCAAGAATACTAGAGTGGGGTGCCATTGCCTTCTCTGAAGTGTACAATATAGTGATTCACAATTTTTAAAGGTTATACTCCATTTATAGATATTATAAAATGTTGGCTGTTATTTCCCATCTTGCACAATATATTCTTGTAGCTTATTTTGTACTTAGTGGCTTGTCACTCTTAATGTCCCCTACCCCTATATTGTCCCTCCTTCGTCCCCTCTCCTGACTGGCAACTGCTAGTTTGTTCTATCTGTGAGTCTGTTTCTTTTTTTTTTATTATTATATTCACCAGTTTGTTGTATTTTTTAGATTCCACATGTCAGCGATATAGTAGTATTTGTCTTTTTCTGTCTGATTTATTTCTTAACACTGTCCAAGTTCACCATGTTGCTTCAAAGAGCAAAATTTCATTTTTTAACTGTTGAATATGTTTTTAAATGCCTAGAAATATTACAAATTACATATCCTTCAATATTATGTATTGAAGAAAAAAAAAGAAAACAAAACAAAATGTTAATGGGCAAAAGACTAGAAAAGGCACTCCATAAGAGATACACAAATGACCGATAAGTATAGCAACCTCATTCATCCTCAGGGAAAAATAAATTAAAACCACAATGAAATACTACTATGCACCCTCCAGGATGGCTATAATCAAACAGACTGACAATAAAAAAGGGTTGGTGTGTGTGGAACAAGAACTTATTTACAGCTGGTGAGAGCTTAAACCTATACAATCACTTTGGAGACAGTTTTGTTATTTATTACTAAAGTGAAACATACAATTCCACTCCGAAGGGTACATCAAATAGATGGGCATGCAGAGTGTACCAAGAGACAAGGAAAAGAATGACCATAGCAGCACTATTTATAAAGGCTCTAAATTGTAAATTGTCCACATGACCAACAAAAATAGAGTATCATGGTATGTCTATGCAAAGCAATGCTATACAACAATAAACATTAATGAGCTACAGTGACTGGCAAAACCTAAATGAATCTCAAAAAGTAATATTGAGTATAAAAGAAGTCAAAGATGGTACAAATCCATTGATAGGAGCTTTAAAAACCAGCAAAGTGATACTATACTTTGAGGGATGCATGTTTAGGTAGTAAAACCAAGGAAAGCAAGCCAAGGTGGTAGCAGATACGTCATGAAGAGGGAGGTGTATAAATCAGGAAGTTGAGCCAGGAGACCTACTGAATGCTGACAGTTCTCTTTTCTGCTATGGGGTTAGTTACAGCATGTCTGTCTTATGATAATCTATTTAGCTTAGCTACACATTTTTATTCTGTGTTTTTCTACACAGTATTTCACTAGAGAAGGAAATGGCAACCCACTCCAGTACTCTTGCCTGGAAAATCCCATGAACTGAGGAGCCTGGTAGGCTAGACTTCTTTTTTAAGTGGCTCAACTTCACGTCATGTAAAAATATTAACTAAAAATGGATTATAGACCTAAATGTGAAGGCTGAAGCTTTAAGATTCTTAGCAGAAAACATAGGAGAAAATTTTTGTAACTTCAGATAGGCCAATCATTTCTTACAGACAAAAGCAAATACAACTAAGAAGAAAACAAATAAATCAGACTTCATCAAAATTTAATATTTTTGTGCTTTAAAGAGCACCACTAAGAAAGTTGGAAGGCAACCCATGGAATTGTTACCGAATTAGTTGAGTAGACCCTTGTCAGGGATCAAGCCTGGGGCTAAGACCCCTTGTCTTGGTCAAGGAGGTTGTTTTCCCACTTGGTTTACGCAGTCAATAACAAAATACTGAGACTGAAACAGCACAAACTTTATACAATGGCCAAAGAATGGAGAAGAGGGAACTTAGCTTGCAAGTCAACTTCTCAACCCAGCTCAGTGGAGACACCAGGTAATACAGGAGGAGTACAGGTAAATGTGAGGGAAATGGAATGAGCCAGAGGACTATTCATGACTCATCCAGAACAGGAGTGCAGTTTGGACCCAGAACTAATGCAATTCTCCTTTCCCTGTATGGGCTATTCTGATTGCTGTCATGGCAACTGTCAATGGTCCTGGTACAGGTGGGTGTGCATTTAGCATGCTAAGGTATCACAATGGATGCATAATCATGCTCCAAGTCTACCAGAAGTCAGATCTTCTGTCACCTTGGGCCTAGTTGGTTCTAACCAGCTCTTGTTTTTCTCTTTGCAGTTTCCTCCTGAAACTTAGATAAGAACAATTGGTTTCCATTTGAGGGAGGGGCAAGAGTAGGATTCTGGGGCCATAGCGTTGATAACAGAATGGGAGATAATATGCAAATCATATACCTGATATGGGCCTGCCACTAAGTCACTTCAGTCGTGTCCGTGTCCGACTTTGTGCAACCCCATAGACGGCAGCCCACCAGGCTCCTCCGTCCATGGGAGTTTCCAGGTGAGAGCACTGGAGTGGGGTGCCCTGGGGCTAGTGTCCCGGATATATAACCAACTCAATTTTTTTTTAAATTTTGGCTGTGCTGGGTCTTCGTGGCTGCACGTGGGCTTTCTCACACTCTGGTGAGCAGGGGTTACTCTTTGTTGCAGTTGCTGGGCTTCTCACTGCAGTGGCTTCTCTTGCTGCAGAGCACTGGCTCTAGAATGCGTGGATTCAGGAGTTGTGGCACACGGGCTTAGTTGTTCCACAGCACATGGGATCTTCCAGGACCAGGGATCACTCCTGTGTCCCCTGAATTGTCAGGCAGATTCATGACATCTGGACCACAGAGAAGTCCCAACAAAATCTTACAACTCAATAAGAAGGCAAACATCCAACTCAAAAATGAGCAAAGGAGAAAGAGGAGGCTGGGAATGAGCTAAAGTTTATGAATGAAGAATAAGAAATAGTAAACCTCCGGTTTGTGAAGCTGTAATGTGCTAACAAGTAGCAAAGTGAGAGTGCAGTATAGAAAATATAGCAAAATAAATATTAAAAAATAAAGTTCCTATTACATGAAAAGACTATTAGAGAGCATTGGGTTGTTGTAAATAAAGTGAGGCTTTCAGCCCCAGATAAACTATATGCCATAGTGTCTATATGAAGTTTTAAAAATCCTAGAGGGGGAAAATGGCCAAAGGGTTTGAATGACATTCTTACAAATGGCCAATAAGCACATGAAAAGATGCTCAACATCATTAGGGAGATGCAAATAAAACCCACAATTAGATACTATTTCTCATCCACTGGCATAACTAAAATTTAAAACAATGGATAATAACAAATGCTGGAGAGGATGTGAAGAAATGGAAACCCTCATACATTGTTGATGGGACTGTGAAATGAAGGGGCCACTTCAAAAAATAGTTTGACAGTTTTGACAGTTTCCAAAATGTCATACACTTACTATAAGACCACACTTAGGTGTGTACCCAAGAAAACGGAAAACTTACGTCTACATAAAAACTGGTACACAGGGACTTCTCCAGTGGTCCAGCAGTTAAGATCCACAGTTCTCCTTGGTGAGGGAACTAAGATGCCACGGGGCTCAGGCAAGACAAAAACACAACAAAGAAAAAAACTGGTACATGAATGTTCATAGCAGCATTATTCACAACAGAGAAAAAAGTAGACAACCCAAATGCCTATAAACTGATACATTAAATGGACTATTATTTAACATAAAAAAGAATAAAGTACCCAAACACACCACAGCATAAACGAACCTTAAGTGAAGGAAGCCAGACACAAAAGACCAAATATTTTATGTTTCCATTTATATGATGAGACAAATCCATAGAGACAGAAAATGGGTTATCAATTGCCAGAGGGCGAAAGGATGAGGTAATGAGACATGGTTGCTAACAGGCCTGGGTTGTTTTGAGGGGATGAAGAAATGTTCTGGAATTAGATAGTGGTGATAGCTCTACAATTCTGTGAATATACTAAATACTATTGAGTCATATACTTTAAAAGGATTAATTTTATGGTATATGAGTTATATCTTAATAAATTTGTTATTCTAAAAAAGGGGGGAGAAAAGTGGCTGTATGACTTCATACTTCCACTAGCAGTGTATTCAGTTCAGATGGGTTAATTCAAATTTTGGTTAGCTAAGCTAGCTTCTACCTTCGCAGTGTATTTTTTATTTTTTATTTATTTATTTTGGCTATGCTAACCAGACCTTGCAAGAAAGACAATGTTAGTAGCTCAGTCATGTCTGACTCTTTGAGAGCCCATGGACTGTAGTCCACCAGGCTCCTCTGTCCATGGCATTTTCCAGGCAAGAGTACTGGCGTGGGCTGTCATTTCTTTCTCTAGGAGAGCTTTCTGACCCAGAGATCGAACCCCTGCATTGCAGGCAGATTCTTTACCGTCTGAGCCACCTTAGTGGTCATTAACCCGTTACCCTCATTTTATAGAAAAATCTGAGGCTCAGAGAGGTTAAATGGCCCAGTGACACATGCAAACAGTGATACAAGTTTAGGAGTCCAGGGAGGCCCTAGAAAACTGTTCCAATAATGCAACAGCCTTGGCAGTTTAAGACACCCCTCAGAAATGGGAGAGCTTCCCCCATGCATTCAACAACTGTTCATTGCTGACGGCCACACGCCAGGCCTTGTGCCACGCCCCAGGAGCCTAGCAGCGAGCAAGACAGATGACGTCCTCTCCCGGTGGCTTCATGGACGCTGGCAGTGTTCAAGTGCAAGTTGACAGCTGTTTCAGTGACTGCCTGAGAGTCATCACAGGAGGCGAAGACACCTACAGGTTTCTGGAAACTGTCAAAATCAAAATGCCACAGACTGTGATTTCATGGGCCTGCAGTGGGCCTTTGGAATCCGCATTTTAACACTCTCCCAAGGCAACTCGTGAGCAGTCAGGTTTTGGGACCACTGACCTAGTGTACCTCACGACTTGGCTCTTACAAGGAAGCGAGACCTGGAGAGACTCACTCAATTCCAGAGAAAATGTGTTTAACACCCATCCCTGGGCAAAGCACTTATTCATTCTTAGGCAAATACTGAGCCTCCACCATGTACCACGCAATCTACTGGGAGTGAGGGATACAGCAGAGATAAGACAGTACAGCTCCTGCTGGACTGGGCTTACAGTTGTCCTGATGGGGGTGGGAAGCGGGAAGAAAGCCAAGAAAGAAAGAAACCAGATCGTTTAAACTCTAATAATGAGAAGTGAGGTCAAGTGAGTGCCACGTCAGCACCAAGTCAGCAGAAGAGAATTCGTTAGGTTGAACCATGGAAAACCGTCCATATCTGACCATTTTTGATCTACAGAAACAACAATGTCACGTGGTTCTGGTTTATAAACAGAAGTTAGAGAGAGGTGGAGCCCTTTCTCCCCAGGAAAAAATAAAAGAGGAAAAGCGGTCTCACAAGATGGATATGACTTGACCATGAGAATGACAGATAAAAGCCTAGAGGAAGGCTTTTATTTAGAACAGAGTCTCTGAGGAGAAATTGTGGCAGAGAAGCTGGAGAGAAGGGACATTCATTTCAGAGCAGGGCGGGCGGGGTGGGGCAGTGGAGAGAAATG
>SJXQ01010078.1:62426-117508 GCA_006408695.1 Aepyceros melampus
GGGGGGGGGGGGGGCGTGGGGCAGTGTATAGAAATGGCACAGCCATCAAAGAAGGGCAATGTATGATCACTATTCTTAACATTTATTTACTCTTTGATTATAGACACAATCAATAAAAATCTTGAATAATAAAAAAAAAAAATTCAAGTACTGCCACAAAGACTCATGCTATACCCACTGCTGCAAACATCCTGCCCAGAGCTGCCCATCCTCAGTCCCTGACCGAATGCCACTTCCTCTTTGATGCTATCCATCACCTCCTCAGTCAGGGGAGACCGCTTCCTTCCCCAGAACCTCCACCATTCACTCTTCATACTTCTCTCTCCATCTACCGTCATCTCTGCCTACCACAGGAATTTCCAGGCTTAACTTCTTTCCACTGAATGGGCTCCTTAGGGAAAGGACTGTCACATTTCAGTTCAGTTCAGTTGCTCAGTCATGTCCGACTCTTTGCGACGCCATGGACTGCAGCACGCCAGGCCTCCCTGTCCATCACCACCTCCCAGAGCTTAAACTCATGTTCATCGAGTCGGTGATGCCATCCAACCATCTCATCCTCTATTGTCCCCTTCTCCTCCCACCTTCAATCTTTCCCAGCATCAGGGTCTTTTCCAACGAGTTGGTTCTTCACATCAGGTGGCCAAAGTATTGGAGTTTCACCTTCAGCATCAGTCCTTCCAATGAATATTCAAGACTGATTTCCTTTAGGATGGACTGGTTCCTGGGTTCTTCTGCTGGTGTGTGACTGTCACTAGGACCAGTCAATGGGGAAGAAATGAATGACTGGATGGATCCATGAATGAATGCTGACTATCTCTGGATTTGATTGTTTTGAAGGTGATATAAGGCTACAATAAACTGTCCCAAGTAACTAATTGAGGGATTCAAGTGTAGTTCAGGTCTGAGGTGAGCTACTTATCAAAGCAAGGACCCTGTCCTAAGGGCACCTTTAAGCTCCATCTCACGAAGATCAACCTTTCTCTGTTAGATGTTGACCCACATGGGCACAACATGATTAAACCCCATGACAGTGTCTGCCCCCCAGACTGGGTCTGGAGGAGCCATCAGCTTGAAGACATAACCAGGTCACAGTCCCTCTGGTGCTGGTTTTGGCCTGCCCCCTCGCCCCAGGTACAGAGATCTCCCATCCTGCTGACCCTGACAGATCCTCATCCTGGCCACCTGCAAGTCCTGTTTTCTGTGAAAATGGCACACAGCTGCTGGCCACATTTTCCACAGTTGTTCTGTGTGTACTTGGAGGTCATTAGCTTCCCTCCCATGGATCTTTTCTGTAGAGGAAATAACCCCTTCCATTTCCTCACAGACCACTTTTTCCAGCTACTGAAGTGGCCAGAGGGGCTCTGTACTGGACCTGGCCTGGCCAAGTCTACGTGATTCAGAAGCTGGTTAAACCAGTTTGCCAATTACCTAGGACTTTTGCTTGTTTTTCTTTTCTGCTTCTGCTCTTTAAGTGTGAGGAGATTTTTACCGCCCAGTAGCATCTCCCTCAGGGTCTGGGAAGAATACTAATACTCACATTTGTTTAGTGCGTTCCAGTCTACAAAATGACATTACAAACTTATTTTGGCCTCCTAACAGTCCGGCAGAATAAATTTCATTATTCTCTATTTCCAGCTAAGCAATGATAAATGACTTGTCTGCCTCACACAGCCAGAAAATACAACAATTGGGTCTTGAACCCAGCTTCTGATTCTCTGTCTGCTGTTGTTACTTTTAAATCCTTCAGGGAATGCAAATTTCTGCTATCCATTAGAAGTCACGGAAAGAGCTAGATGGGAGAGTGGTTTCCTGCTGGTACATTAGGAGTTCTGCACAGATTTAATTCCATTGGCTCTGCTGGCTGGAACTTTCCATTTTGGCAGCAAGGCAGTGGCATCCACCCTTGAGTGGTCCATAGTTTCAACAACCCTATGGCCTTGGCCCCAAATGGAAACTTTTTCTGAGACGTGTATAGTGTCAAATTTATTATCACTCCTGGGAGTAATAGTATGTATCCTGTTGACATTCTGTCCACTGGATCACAGAGCTAAGTATTCAAACAAATGAAATACAACATTAAGTTAAGTTATGCTTTACAACTTTCAAAGCATTTTGCAACAACTCTCTGAGCTGTGTATGGAAGGAAAGAACAATATTAATATCCCACTTTAAAGATGAGAAGAATGAGGCAGCACTATTTACAATAGCCAGGACATGGAAGCAACCTAAATGTCCAAGGACAGATGAATGAATAAAGAAGATATAGTACATCTATACAGTGGAATACTACTCAGTCACTAAAAGCAATGAAATAGGGTTTATGTAGAGATGTAGATGGACCTAAAGTCTGTCATACAGAGTGAAGTAAGTCAGAAAGAGAAGAACAAATATTGCATATTAATGCATACATGTGGAATCTAGAAAAGCAGTACAGATAAACCTATTTCCCAGGCAGAAATAGAGATGCAGATATAGAGAAAGGACATGTGGACACAAAAGGGGAAGGGGAGGGTGAGATGAACTAGAGATTGGGATTGACGTAGATACCCTGCTGCTGCTGCTGCTGCTGCTGCTAAGTCACTTCAGTCGTGTCTGACTCTGTGCAACCCCATAGACGCAGCCCACCAGGCTCCCCCGTCCCTGGGATTCTCCAGGTAAGAACACTGGAGTGGGTTGCCATTTCCTTCTCCAGTGCATGAAAGGGAAAAGTGAAAGTGAAGTCGCTCAGTCGTGTCAGACTCTTAGCGACCCCATGGACTGCGGCCTACTAGGCTTCTCCGCCCATGGGATTTCCCAGGCAAGAGTACTAGAGTGGATTGCCATTGCCTTCTCCCACCATGTGTAAAATAGCTAGCTAGTGGGAAGCTGCTATGTAACACAGGGAGCTCATTTTCGTGCTCTGTGATGACCTAGGGAAGGAGGTCCAAGAGAGACGGGATATAGTTTATATATAGCTGATTCACTTCATTGTACAGCAGAAACTAACACAACATTGTAAAGCAATTCTATTACATTAAAAAAAAAATGAAGCTCAGAAAGCAAATTTGAGCAAATTTTCAAGGTCCAACAATTGGGGACCATGAAAGAGGAAGCAGGTTTGACTCCAAATCTTATGCGCTTTTCAGAAAGACTAGTTATCCACAGTATCTATATATGATGATAATAATTAACATGTGTGTAGGACTTTAAGGTTTTATCAGGCATTTTCACAAATAGTAGTTCGTTTTCAAAAACCCCTGTAAATTGATACTGTTATTAATTACCCCAATATTGCTTTTAAATTCTCATATTATCATTATACTCTTTCACCTCAGGGGAGTAAATGGGAACCTGAAAAACATCCATTTATGCTTTCAACAGATGTTTTTGAGCACCTGTGCATAAGACCCTGCACATGGTTCCTGGGGCCAGGGCCTGTGATTTCTGCACTCCTGATCCTACTAGTATATTGTTACCAGAATTGGAACATCATACCTGTGATGAGCTGTGAAATGACAGGGGGGGCAGGTAGATCAACCAGAAATGGGGTGAAGGGAAGTAATCTCCCACAGGGCACAAGAGACAGCCTCTCCAATTGCCCCAGATGCTTCAATTAGTGGCTGTTTCCACAGACTAGAAATTAGATTTTACATGAGCAGCCTAAAAAAGGAACATCAGCCTAGCCTTAGTCTATACGCCATGGCCACACACAAAGATACCAATCATTATGAGTAATGTCATTGTCAAATGCTGAGAATAACATTACAGGCCATGGTTACTGAATCAACAAATGATGGAAAGTTGGCTCTGGAGCCCTGCACTGACCAATCCGAATGCTCATGGCCCTGTGCAAAGCACATTATTTTAATGATTAAGAGAGGAAGAGGACAAGGGCACACACTCTCTTTTCCTTCTTCTTCTTCCTCTTCTTTTTGCTGTCTTTCCTCGATAGCTATCAGATAAGGTAAGGTCAGTGATAAAAGGGAGACACAAGAGATTAAACTGGAGAGGGTGTCCTAGACACGGGTGGCCTGGGATACACTTGATTCTGTGGTCAGAGCCTATGGTTTCCACACTCCCGATTCTCCCGGACACTGGGGAAATGACCAGGTTGGTGGAGTTCTAGATTTGCCCTGATATTTAACCCTTACAAGGGCAATTCACCACTGTCTCTACAGTTCAGTGCCACTCTGATGTCACCAAGGCTTGATTTTTGTCATCTTTCCATGAGAAGTGGAGCTGGGAGGGGCAAGTGGGGAATAGGGAAAGCATTTACACCTCCTGAAGACAGGCTCCCCAACTGGGGCCTTTTCAACAGTCAATAAAGTACTCTTTTGACATGAAAAGGCATCAGCAGAATGCAGTGTGAAACCAGGCTGTGAAACAGGAGAAGGAAGAAGGAAGTCAAAGAGCGTCGACTCCATGTGTTTGTGCGTCGGGCTCCATGTGTTTGCCCTGCCCCCACGCTAACCCTCATGCTCTCTAAGCAGCGGTGCAGTCCCACCTGAGCTGGACAGTCTCCCTTCCTCTCTGCAGCCACTCTCCACCCTTCTCTGCAGTGCCCTTGTCCTCGGAGGCCCACCTCCTTTGACTGCATCCATGGGGCTCCCTTGCCCTCTGTCTCTAGTAGTGTTAGGCCAGTGGGTGGCACTAGCAGGAGATCAAAGGAGAGAGAGCTTAGGCATTTATGCCTACAGTCCCTCCCAGGGTTTGCATTCCTGGCAGAAGGCCCTCTCCTCTAGCTCCAGCTTTCCCCAGATCCCAGCCACTGTCCCCTTCCCTTGACTCGTCAAGGCTGCAGGTGACACAGCTTTTAGCTCTTGCTTACCCTCAGGGTCTTCACCAAGTCTTGTTGGTTTTTCTAAACAGTCCCATCATTAAATGTAATTGCTCTTCTGAGCATGCCATCCAATTGCAGGCAGGCCCCTAACCATTATACATCCCAAAGCCTGCTCCTCCTAAGGTTTCAGCCCATCCATCCACTGCCAGGCCCTTGGCTGAAATCCTACCTCATTTCCCTCTTTCTTTCCTCTGTTCCTCACCCTATGAATTCAAAGCTCCCAATATTTTTCCTTGTCTTTAATGTTTAGCTGGGTCATTCCAATTTATCTATATAAAAGTGAAACACCCTAAGGCAATGTTTTTTGACCTTAACAACAATAAAACAACAAAATTCCCTCAAATAGGATTGTCAGGCTCTCTTTTATAGTGAATCTCAGCCAAGGTAAATGTAAGCAAATCAAAGCAGTATGTCAAAGGGCAGCTTTGTGAACTAAACCTCTGACTTTAATATGCCTTCCCACCTCCTGGGAATCTCTAAAATATGGATGAGATAGAACCCTAATAGGGGGCATATGAATTTTTCAAAAGACTTTTAAAAAATTCTAAATGAACCTGTGAGAATTAGAATAAAAGAAGTACTGGTATACTTTCTCTGGAATCTATTCCCTGGGATAGCTTCTGGTTCTCTCTGATTAACTGTAGCTGGTATAACATATTTAATCCAGGAGATCGGCAGTGGATTTACTATGTAAGAAAGATACCAAACCAAGCTTGGAACTCCTGTCCATAGTCTAGACTTGGGAGTCTTTGGTCTGAAAGAGCCTATGGAGAAAGAGAAAAAGAAGGAAGAATAGAGAAACTGTGTGACCTTGCATTTCCAGAACCACTGAGGGGGTCTGTTGTTGTTGTTCAGTTGATAAGTTATGTCCGACTCTTTCAGACCCCATGAACTGGAGCACATCAGATTTCCCTGTCCTTCACTATCTCCCGGAGTTTGCTCAAATTCACGTCCATTGAGTCAGTGATGCCATCCAACCATCTCATCCTCTGTCGCCCCCTTGTCCTCCTGTCCTCAATCTTTTCCAGCATCAGGTTCTTTTCCAATGAGTCGGCTTTTCACATCAGGTGGTCAAAGTTGAGGGGGTTAGAAAACATCAAAACTTTCCTGTTACAAACTCCCTTGTTGGATAAAATGCAACAAACACCCTCTTGAATATGTAGCTGAACTCCTGAGAAAGCTAGAGAAATCTCCAAAGGCCCAAAGGAAAGATGGATCTGAAACTACAAGGTGAGTGCTGAGGCTGCTGCTGCAGTAGCTGAGATGGGGGCATCTGTCCCTACAGAGGAAACTAGGGCCCTTGGGATTTGATGGCCACAAGGGGACAGTAGAGTCAGCAGAGAGTAGAACTGGGAGCCCTGCCTATAGCTACAACCTTGAAGGGTGATGTCCTTGGGGAAGGGAAGAACTAGAAAACATCCACCCAGCAGTGGGGGGAGAGGGGGAAGCGTATAGGTTTCAGTCCAAGGCTCTGGGTGGGGATAAAAAGAGGCAGAGCTGATCAATTCTCAAGGAGGCTTATCTCACCAGGGAGTCTGGGTCTCCAGTGTGTGTTTTCTACTTCTGTGATTTTCAGCTCTTTAAACAAAGCTAGTGAAGGTGACAGAACTCCAGCTGAGCTATTTAAATTCCTAAAAGATGCTGCTGCTAAAGTGGTGCATCCAATATGTCATTCAAAACTTCCCTAATATGGGAAAGGGAGAAGGAAATGGCAATTCACTCCAGTATTCTTGCCTAGAGAATTCCATGGACAGAGGAGCCTGATGGGCTGCTGTCTATGGGGTTGCACAGAGCTGGACATGACTGAAGTAACTTAGCAGCAGCAGCAGCAGCAACATGGAAAATGAAAGCCACCCAAATCCAGGAAGCCCAGAGAGTCTCACAGAGGATAAACCCAAGGAGAAACTCTCCAAGACACATATTAATCAAACTAATGAAAATTAAACACAAAGAAGAAGTATTAAAAGCAGCAAGGGAAAAGCAACAAATAACATACAAGGGGATACCCATAAGGTTGACAGCTGATATTTCAACAGAAATTTTGCAGGCCAGAAGGGTGCGGCATGATATAGTGATGAAAGAAAAAAAAGTTACAACCAATATTATTCTATCCAACAAGGATCACATTCAGATTCAAAGGAGAAATCAAAAACTATAGACAAGCAAAAGTTAAGAGAACTCAGCACTACCAAACCAGCCTTACAACAAATGCTAAAGGAAATTTTTTAGACATGAGACACAAGAGAAAGAAAAGGCCTACACAAACAAACCCCAAACAATAAAGTAAATGGTAATAGGACTGTACATATCAATAATTACCTTAAATGTAAATGGACTAAATGCTCCAACCAACAGATTGGCTGAATGATACAAAAACAAGACCTCTATATATGCTGTCTACAAGAGACCCTCCTCAAACCTAGAGACACAGACAGACTGAAACCAACAGGCTGGAAAAAGACAGTCCATGCAAACAGATATCAAAAGAAAGTGGGAGTAGCAGTACTCATATTAGATAAAATAGACTTTAAAATAAGCACCATTGTAAGAGACAAGGAAGGACACTACATAATGATCAAAGGATCAATTGAAGAAGAAGATTTAACAATTATATATGCACCCAACATAGGAGCACCTCAATATGTAAGGCAAATGCTAACAACTATTCAAGGGAAAATCGATGGCAACATGATAACAGTTGAGGACTTTAATACCCCACTCACACCAATGAACAAATCATTCAGACAGAAAATTACTAAGGGAACACAAGTTTTAAACAATACATTGGACCAGCTGAACCTAATCGGTATCTATTTCATCCAAGAACAGGAGATTTCACTTTTTTCTCAAGTGCACATGGAACTTTCTCCTGGATAGATCACATCTTGGGCTACAAACCAAGCCTTGACAAATTTTAAAAAACTGAAATAATTTCAAACATCTTTTCAGACCACAACACTATAAGATTAGGTATCAACTACAGGGGGCAAAAGAAACTACAAAAAGCACAAACACATGGAGGCTAAACAATACACTTCTAAATAACCAACAGATCACTCACAAAATAAAAAAGGAAATCAAAATATACCTAGAAACAAATGAAATGAAAATACTAAACTCAAAACCTATGGGATGCACTAAAAGCAATACTAAGAGGAAAGTTTATAGCAATATAAGCCTACCTAAAGAAACAAGTGGAGAAGGAAATGGCAACCCACTCCAGTATTCTTGCCTGGAGAATCCCAGGGACAGAGGAGCCTGTTAGGCTACAGTCCATGGGATAGCAAAGAGTCGGACACGACTGAGGGAGTTCACTTCACTTCAAGACACAAGAAAAACATCAAATAAACAACCTAACCTTACATCTAAAGCAATTAAAAAGAGAACAAACCCCCCCAAAGTTAGTATAAGGAAAGAACTAATAAAAATCAGAACAGAAATAAATGAAAAAGAAATGAAGGGGACAATAGCAAACATCAATAAAACTAAAAGCTGGTTCTTTGAGAAGATAAACAAAACTGACAAACCATTAGCCAGACTCCAAGAATTAAAGGGAGAAGACTCAAATCAATAAAATTAGAAACAAAAAAGGAGAAGTTACAACAGACAACACAGAAATGCAAAGGATCATAAGAACCTGCTTGAGGAACTACATGCCAATAAAATGAACCTGGAAGAAATGGACAAATTCTTAGAAAAGTTTAACCTTCGTTCCAAAACTGAACCAAGAAGAAACAGAAAATATGAACAGACCAATTGCAAGCACAGAAATCAAAACTGTAATCAAAAACCTTACAACAAACAAAACTCAGGTCCAGATGGCTTCACAGGCAAATTCTACCAAAAGTTTAGTGAAGAGCTAACCCCTATCCTGTTCAAACTCTTCCAGAAAATTGCAGAGGAAGAAAAACTCCCAAACTCATCCTATGAGGCCACCATCACCCTGATATCAAAACTAGACAATGATGCCACAAAAAAGGAAAATTACAGGCCAATATCACTGTAAACATAGATGCTAAAATCCTCAACAAAATTCTAGCAAACAGAATCCAACAACACGTTAAAAGGATCATACATCATGATCAAGCGGGCTTCACCCCAGGGATGCAAGGATTCTTCAACATACACATACCAATGAGTGTCATCAGTTCAGTCACTCAGTTGTGTCTGACTCTTTGCGACCCCATGGACTGCAGTATGCTAGGCTTCCCTGTCCATCGCCAACTCCGGGAGCTTGCTCAAACTCATGTTTATTGAGTTGGTGATATCATCCAACCATCTCGTCCTCTGTCATCCTCTTCTCCCACCTTAAATCTTTCCCAGCATCAGGGTCTTTTCCAATGAGTCAGTTCTTCACATCAGGTGGCCAAAGTATTGGAATTTCAGCTTCAGCCTCAGTCCTTCCAATGAAATTCAGGACTGATTTCCTTTAGGATTGATTGGTTTGACCTCCTTGCAGTCCAAGGGACCCTGAAGAGTTTTCTCCAATACCACAGTTCAAAAGCATCAATTCTTTGGCGCTCAGCTTTCTTTATAGTCCAACTCTCACATCCATACATGACTACTGGAGAAACCATAGCTTTGACTAGATGGACCTTTGTTGGCAAAGTAATGTCTCTGCTTTTTAATATGCTGTCTAGGTTTGGCAACCTCATGAAAAGAGTTGACTCATTGGAAAAGACTGATGCTGGGAGGGATTGGGGGCAGGAGGAGAAGGGAACAATAGAGGATGAGATGGCTGGATGGCCTCACCGACTCAATGGATGTGAGTTTGAGTGAACTTCGGGAGTTGGTGATGGACAAGGAGGCCTGGCGTGCTGCAATTCATGGGGTTGCAAAGAGTCGGACATGACTGAGTGACTGAACTGAACTGAACTGAGGTTGGTCATAGCTTTTCTTCCAAAAAGCAAGTGTCTTTTAATTTCATGGCTTCAGTCACTATCTGCAGTGATTTGCATCAGTGTCATATACCATATCAACAAACTGAAAGATAAAAACCATATGACCATCTAAACAGATGCAGAGAAAGCTTTAGACAAAATTCAACACCCATTTATGAGAAAAACTCTCCAGAAAGTAGGCATAGAAGGAGGATATCTCAACATAATAAAGGCCATACACAACAAACCCACAGCAAACGTTATTCTCAATGATGAAAAACTGAAAGCATTTCCTCTAAGATGAGGAACAACACAAGGGTGCCTACTCTATATTATTCAACATAGTTTTGGAAGTCCTAGCATAGCAATCAGAGAAGAAAAGGAAATAAAAGAAATCCAGATTGGAAAAGAAGTAAAACTCTCACTGTTTGCAGATGACATGATACTATACATAGAAAGCCCTAAATATGCTGCCAGAAAATGACCAGAGCTAATCAATGAATATAGCAAAATCCCAGGATATAATATTAATACACAGAAATCCCTTGCATTCTATACACTAACAATGAAAAATCAGAAAGAAAAATTAAGGAAACAATCCCATTCACCAGTGCAACAAAAAGAATGAAATACCTAGGAATAAGCCTACTTAAAGAGACAAAAGATCTGTATACAGAAAACTGTAAGACACTGATGAAAGAAACCACAGACAGCATAGACAGGTGGAGAGAGATACACCATGTTCCTGGACTGGAAGAAGCAACATCGTGAGAATGACTATCCTACCCAAAGCAATCTACAGGTTCAAGGATAGCCCTACCAAGCTACCAATGACAAAAGTTTCACAATTTGTATGGAAACACAAAAGACCTCGAATAGCCAAAGCAATTTTGAGAAAGAAGAATCAACCTTCCAGACTTCAGACTATACTACAAAGCTACAGTCATCAAGACAGTATGGTACTGGCACAAAGACAGAAATATAGACGAGTGGAACAAGACAGAAAGCCCAGAGATAAACCCACGCACCCCTGGGCACCTTATCTTTGACAAAGGAGGCAAGAATATAAAATGGAGAAATGAGAGTCTCTTCAATAAGTGGTGCTGGGAAAACTGGACAGCTATGTGTGAAAGAATGAAAGTAGAACACTTCCTAACACCATACACAAAGATAAACTCAAAATGGATTAAAGACCTAAATGTAAGACCAGAAAAACTATAAAACTTTTAGAGGAAAACATAGGCAGAACACTCTTTGACCTAAATCACAGCAAGATCCTCTATGACCCACCTCCCAGAGTAATGGAAATAAAAACAAAAATAAACAAGTGGGACCTAATCAAACTTAAAAACTTTTGCACGGTGAAGAAAACTATAAATGAGGTGAAAAAACAACCCTCAGAATGGGAGAAAATAATAGCAAATGAAACAACTGACAAAGGATTAATCTTCAAAATATATAAGCAGCTCATTCAGCTCAATACCAGAAAAATAAACAACCCAATCAAAAAGTGGGCAAAGACCTAAATAGACATTTCTCCAAAGAAGACATACAGATCACTAGTAAACACATGAAAGATATTCAACATCACTCATTATTAGAGAAATGCAAATCAAAACTACAGTGAGATATCAACTCACACGGATCAACAAAAATCTACAAACAATAATTGCTGCAGAGGGTGTGGAGAAAAGGGAACTCTCTTGTACTATTGTTTGGAATGCAAATTGATACAGCCACTATGGAGAACAGTATGGAGAGTCCTTTAAAAACTAGGGATAAAACTACCATATGACCTAGGAATCCCACTACTGGGCATATACCCTGAGAAAACCGTAATTGGAAAGGACACATGTACCCCAGTGTTCATCACAGCACTATTTACAATAGCTAGGATATGGAAGCAACCTAGATGGCCATCAACAGATGGACAGATAAAGAATTTGTGGTACATATACACGATAGGATATTACTCAACCATAAAAAGAAATGCATTTGACTCAGTTCCAATAACGTGGATGAACCTACAGCCTATTATACAGAGTGAAGTAAGTCAGAAAGAGACCAATATCATATATTAATGCATGTATATAGAATCTGTAGAGATAGTACTGATGAACCCATCTGCAGGGCAGCAATAGAGACACAGACAGAGAGAACAGACTTGTGCAATGGAGGCTGGGGGAGGGAGAGAGGATGGGATGAACTGAGCGAGTAGCACTGAAACATATCCATTAGCCTATGTAAAATTAGACAGCCAGTGGAAATTTACTGTACGATGTAAGGAGCTCAAATCCGGTGTTCTGTGACAACCTAGAGGGGTGGGAGGTGGGAAGGAGGTTTAAAATAGAGGGGACATACACATATCTATGGCCAATTCATGTTACCATCACAATGTTGTAAAGCAATTCTCCTCCAATTAAAACCAAGTAAATTAAAAAAAATTTTTAAGTAATGGTGAACAAAAGAATTAGTAAATGGGAAAATCCAAATAATCATTTTTTATATGATTGTATAGATCATATAAGAACAATAGGAGCTTCCCTGGTGGTCTAGAAGTTAAGAATCCATCTTGCAATGGAGGGGACCCGGGCTCCTCCCCGGTCAGGGGGCTGAGATCCTACATGCCGGGGACCAACTAAGCCAGCACAGCATAACTACCAAGCCTGTGAGCCACGACTAGGGTCCACGCACAGCAATGAAGATCCTGCACGCCACAACTAAGACCCAAGGCAGCCAAAGAAATAATAAATAAGTATTAAGGAAAAAATAAGAACAATAATAGCAACTACTTGGGGAGTATAAAAAAGTGAGACTAAAACATCAGGCAATATGTAAGCTGGAGACAGAATGGTCAGAGTCAAGACAGCGAGAAAGATGTGGCAATGTTTATGAACTCAGACTTTGCCAAATTACATACGCTTAATTAAAAACTGAAGAGTAGCCAGGATAATAACAGAAACTGAAGGAATGATTCTTATATCAGAAGAGAAGAAAATGCACAGTGGTCTCAGAGAGGATAAGGCAATTCCACTAGGGCGGATCTTAAAGGAATTTCCCACCCACACTGGCCAGAGCTCATGGAGAAATCCAGGCCCAAGATGAGAGGAAACTTGTTCTCAGATGACAAAGGCATCTAGAGTGGGTCTGCAAAGAGACCAAGGTCAGCGGAATTCAGGAAACCTAAGAAGCTCAGGGGGTAAGGGTGGGATAAACGAACATTTAGTGGCCAGAGTGTCCAGGAAAACTGTTTCTCTAAGCTGTTTACATACTTAATGCTTGCACTGTATGTGCTATATGTGCTTGGATAGTATATATGTCTACCGATTACACTTTAAAAATAAGCATTTATTTCTGATTTTAGAATAATATATGTTTAAAATTCAGAAAGTACAAAGAACTCAACTTCTTAATGCAGTGTTGTTATGGTTACTGTATGTGTGCTAACTCACTTCAGTAGTGTCCAAGTCTTTGCAACCCTCCGGGCTGTAGCCCACCAGGCTCCTTTGTCCATGGAATACTCCAGGCAAGAATACTGGAGTGGGTTGCCACGCCCTCCTCCAGGGGATCTTCCTGACCCAGGGATCAATCTCGTGTCTCTATGACTTGTATTGGCAGGGAGTTCTCTACAACTAGCACCACCTGGGAAGCCCACGATTAGAGCATCCCTACTATATATTTCAAGTGCTGTATTTAACAACTCAGCTAGAGGGCCTTGAAAACTTTCCCTTTTGTAATGTTGTATTCAAAGGCGCTGTGAGAGGATGTTCCCGCAGCGAGTCACAGTATCTCTGTAGGTCCATTCCCCTCTCTTCTACTATGAGTGGAAATGCAGGAAAAGCAGGATCATAACTCAGAGAAAGAGGCTGGAGCCATCTCCTAAAACCCAAGTATTTGAAACAGGAAATCACATTCACAAATGCTGAGATTTCCCTCCATGTTCAAATTGCTCATGGAAGGCTAAGTAAAAACATGACTATTCACACAATCTTCTGCAGGTTTGTGTTTGGTTAAATGACCACTTTCATGCTTGATCCCCGCCCCCTTATTATTAAACAACAGATATATGCTAGGTCATTTGTGGTCCATCTACCCCTTGAGTTGTTCGTTTTTCCTATTTGACATTCTGCTACCCAGGGGCTTGATTATCCATGACAATTTGCTGAGTTAAATATCAAGAGATGTCACATAAAATCCAAATATCAAAAATCATTTAAAAAATTTTGAAGATCCTGTCACCCGCTTCCCCAGATGTGAACAGCTGCCTCCTGCAGAAGAAACACACACTCCCAGGTGGTCCCTCTCCAGAGTTCCCCTTGTTCTCACACCAGGTCACCTGCATTTACTGTGTCCTCTGCCTGGCCCCTGTAGGCATGTGACGTTGACATGACTCTAACATTTTATTTCCTGTCCTGGCTGACTGCCTAAAATAAGTCCTCAACAACCCAATGCTTATGGTGAAACAGTCTTGTTTAAATGCACATAAGTTACAAAATGTCAAAATCTAAAATCCCCCACTATGAGCAACATTTCATTTTCACCTTGGTATAAGATTACATTATCAAATATTTTTATCCTCAGTATTAACAATCAATTCATGAATAAGTTGCCAATTTGCAATAATTCTAATGTCTTTCTAGAATTCCTGCCTCTGTTTCCTATTAGTGAAAAAAAAATCCCTCCTAATCACATCCTGCTTCAAACGACATAACATCACAAGACAGCGCCTGAAATACTTGTTTCAATATCTTTAATCTTCAGAAAATTCAGTAACTCTCCAAAACATAATGTAATAAGTGAATTAACTTTTAGGTCTTTTGGTTATTGTTTGCTTTGAACTATGAAGCTGAACTCTTTCTGGACTTTTGGTTCTGATGCATTTCAGAAAGTTAGTTACATAGTTTTAAATTTCTTATCAACACTACAACTCTGTAATTTTCTTATACAATTATCTACTTACAGTAGGTTTCATGAAAAAAGATATATAACTAGTATCTACTTTTATACTGCTGGCCTTTTTGCTTTGTTTTAGTTGGAGTTTGGCAGACTTTGTAGAATAAAATGAAACCTCACCCTAAAACTTTTAACACTGAAGTAGTCAAAATACACTAGATGTTTACTCTGCCAAAAATCTCTGTGCTAATATTCTAATGCAGTTGAGCTGTGCTAAAGAATATATGCAGCTTTTCCTCAGAGGGATTCAGAAGTCATTTAAAATTAATTTCTCATCAATGATTAGAAAAGAATCTCTCAAGAAGAATTCTTCAAAAGCACGTGGAAAATTTTTATGACCCTCTGCAGGGTATAAAGCAGTATTTAAAAAGTCACTGAATATAATTTGAACTTACTTTTGGGCAGACTGTGCACCTACAATCTAGAAAACTGTATTTCCAAGTTAGTGAAAACAAATGTCAAAGGCCTCTTTTCTCTTTCAAATTGTGTGTGTGCTTAGTCACTCAGTCTTATCTGACTCTTTGAGACCCGTGGGACTGCAGCCCACCCGCCTCCTCTGTACATGAGATTTTTCAGGCAAGGATATTGGAGTGGGTTGCCATGCCCTCCCCCAGAGGATCTTTCCCACCCAAAGAGCAAATCTGTGCCTCCCATATCTCCTGCACTGCAGGCGGATTCTTTTTTTTTTCTTTTACTTTACAATACTGGATGGTTTTGCCATACATCAACATGAATCTGCAGGCGGATTCTTTACCTGCTGAGCCATTGCGGAAGCCTATTTCATATTTCAAAGGCTTTTTAAAATATAAATTTATTTATTTTAATTGGAGGCTAATTACTTTATAATATTATATTGGCTTTGCCATACATCAACATGAATCCACCACGGGTATACACGTGTTCCCCATCCTGAATCCCCCTCCCAGGCTTTTTTCTAACTGCCTCTCAAAATTCTTATTTTGCTCTTGTTTCTTAATTTGTATTTCTACCTTCTTCGATTTCCCCTTATCTTTCCTTTTCTCAACTTTCTCTCTACAAAAATGTGTAAGTCCTCTCAGACACTCTAGTTCCTTCTCTGTATGGCAGTACAGTATAGTAACAAAATAGCCTATTAGTTATTTACTAAAATGTTGGGGGAAATGTTCTGCTATATTACAAAATACAACTTTAAGAAACTATTTGTAATTAATATACCTTTTAGTCATTCACAAAATTGTATATACTTTTGTATGTAAAATGCCCATTAAAAATGAAAATTAAAAAGGAAATATAAAAGGCAACTGGTAGTGGGCAAGAAATTAGCATCAACAATCACTAACACTGACTCAATGGACATGAGTTTGAGCAAACTCTGGGAGATAGTGAAGCAGAGACAGAGAAGCCTGGTGTGCTGCAGTCCATGGGGTTGCAGAGTCGGACACAGCTTAGCAAATGAACAACAACAACATAGTCATAACAGGCACTTTACTCTTTTGTTAGCACTCAGTCTGGTTTGTCACTGGACTTCCCATTCCCTGTTACTTACACCCATTCATGTCACTCTCTCTCTCCTGGTTTTTTTATTTAGGTTACCTGCCTCACCCCAAAAGCATTTCAGTTTGCAGTCCCAGAGACAGTAAAAACCTGAAATGCTGAAACCAGGAACGTGTCATCTCAGTAATTCAAGGACTGTGCAGTGGGGAAATTACTTCAGTTCCTATCCAATTCGGCAACTGAAAATTCTGGTGAAAATCATGGCATCCAATGAAACTATCTTACACTTCCAGCACAGGGACCTGCAGACGGAGCCACGGGAAAGGAAAGCACCCTCTCTGCTCCCTCCCTCTCCCCCCCAGGATAACAGGTATCATTCTGCAGAGTTCACACTGAAAGACATCATTACACACACCTAGTATAGCCAGTGGAGAAGGCAATGGCAACTCACTCCAGTACTCTTGCCTGGAAAATCCCATGGACGGAGGAGCCTGATGGGCTGCAGTCTGTGGGGTCGCTGGGAGTCTGACATGACTGGGCGACTTCCCTTTCACTTTCCACTTTCATGCATTGGAGAAGGAAATGGCAACCCACTCCAGTGTCCTTGCCTGGAGAGTCCCAGGGATGGAGGAGCCTGGTGGGCTGCCGTCTATGGGGTCGCACAGAGTCGGACATGACTGAAGCAACTTAGCAGCTTAGCAGCAGAGATTACTTTGGGCCATCTGGAAAATCCAAGATGACCTCCTTATTTTTTTAAAAAACATTTATTTATTTGGCTGTGTCAGGTCTTAATTGTGGCATATGGGATCTTCAATCTTTGTTGCAGCATGCAAACTTGTAGTTGTGGGATCTAGTTCCCTGAGCAGGGATTTAACGTGGGCTGCCTGCATTGGGAGCATGGAGTCTTAGCCACTGAACCATCAGGGAAGTCCCTACCTCCCTATTCTAACGTCAGCTGATTAATAACCTTAATTCCATCTGTGAAGCCCCTATAAAATAGTAGCTAGGCTAGTGTTTGAATATCAGGGGATGAGAATCTTGGGGAAAAAATCTTTAGAATTCTACCTACTCCAAACACTATCAATAGCTCTTCTGTTTCATACTTATATCTTGCCAAATTATGAAATATTTTTATTAAATCAAATATTTAACAAGCACAGGTGGCAAAAGGCAATTTGGGGACAGAAAACAAGCAAATAACTCAATTTGTAGCAACAGAAGTATGTGATTATATTAGAAAGTAGCCTATTAGCCATGAGCAGACAATATACTATAAACATTGTCAGGAGTTTTTCCTGAGAGAAGGTGAGAATTGGTCAGTTAAACATAAGTTGGTTAAAAGAGTTCTATTGTAACAAACCAAAGGTGAAAAGCCATATGATCATTTTGATAAATACTGATTGGAAGCTCTGAGTGGCTGAGGATTGTTCTGATGGTATTTTCTGAAGGGTAATTGAACGGGGTCCCAGCCTCTTTTTGTCAACCCTCCCTGATTAAAGTGTCTGAAATTTCTTCTTTGTGGCTGATCACTTTCTCTGGAGGGTAACCTTCCAGAATCTTCTGGGGTGGAACTGTGATAGGAAAAAGCCCAACGTTCAGTGCTGTGAGAGCCAAGCTTGGGTGTGAGGCCAATGGTTCAGAATGTAGACTTTTACACTTCTTTCTGCCGTTGTCTGCAGCCTGAGCTTTCTCCTGTGTCCAGGATGACCTCATGCCAGTTTCTTGAGCTCTGCTGGTTATGTGTCTTGCCTGAAATGACCTCTCTCTTCTCTGCTAGGTCTCACACTCCAATATACGCTTTACAGCTTTGAAAATTTTGTTTCCTCTTCTGTTTCTGCAACATCTGGAACACATGTACCCTAACTTGGCACTTAGCGTACTTTTCAAAATGGCTGCACATGATTTGGACATCTTACTTATTGGGAATGCAACTTGCTACTTCTTTCCATGTTAAAAAATACTATACTGAGCTTAGGGAATGTAAATACAATCTTTTTTCCTACATAAACATCAGCCCCCGCCCCAAGTTGTATTGTTATATATTTATGTACTATAACATTTGGATATTAAAAATCAGGAAGCATTCTATTGATAAAACATGGACTAGAGAGGCAGTCTGTAGGATATACTTGCTTCATGAGAAGAAAATTTTTTCCACTCAAAGGAAAGCAGGAAAGAAGAAAAAAAATAAAAATAATAGCAGAAATGCCAGGAAAGAAACAAATCCTAATGTAATATTAATTAAGGTAGATGTAAGCGGTAAAGTTACTGTATTAGAGTTTGCCAGAGAAACAGAATAAATAGTCAGACAGACAGCTGTGTGTGTTAGTCGCTCAGTCATGTCTGACCCTTTGTGACCCCATGGACTGTAGCCCACCAGGTCTCTCTGTCCATGGAATTCTCCAAGCAAAAATACTGGAGTGGGTTGCCATTTTCTTCTCCAGGGGATCTTCCAGATCCACGGATTAAACCTGGGTCTCCTGCATTGCAGGCAGATTCTTTATCATCTGAGCCACCAGGGAAGCCAGACAGATAGACGCTTATAGATAGATTGATTGTAAGGACTTGGTTCATGTGATTTTGGAGGCTGACAAGTCCCTAGATCTACAGCCAGTGATCCAAGAACCCAGGAGAACCAATGGTGTAGCTCTAGAACACATTCAGTAGTTATGAGACCCAAGAAGAGACGTTATTTCAGTTCCAGTCCAAAGGCAGGGGAAAAAAAATTCTAGCTCAAGATAGTCAGACAGAAGGAAATTCCCTCTCACTTTCTGGAGGGTTGATTGAATGAGACCCACTTACAGAGGGCAATCTGCTTTACTCAGTTGACTGAGTCGAATATTAATCTTGTCTGGAAAAAACCCTCACAGACACATCCAGAATAATGTTTGGTCAGCATCCGGGCACTCTGTGGCCTAATCAAAGTTGACACATGAATTAGTCATCATAGTTACTAATTCAAAAACAGAGATTAAAAGAAAGTCATCATATATAAAATATACATTTTACACAGAAAAGCATCTTTCAACTTGAATCCAAATGGGCATGATCTCTTTGTTAGTGTTTTGCTCACACAATTTTGAAAACATCCCATGGTTATCAAACAAAGGTCAGGAACAGCAGAGGTCAGTGCAGTGAATTTACTCTGGTAAATCACTTTTCTCCCCGGCTTTAAGCCCTTTCTAAATATCTAGAAGCTGATTCAAACATGTCACACAATGGGAAGGAAAAGAACAAGAGAAATAAATGATCATTTCTTGAAAAACAAAACAAAACAGAAAGGCACAGAAAAGTTAGAAACAGAAGGATAGAAAAAGATATACCAGCAAAAATAAAAATTTAAAGGAAACTTGAGGCAGCAATTTTAATATCTGACAAAATAAAAATTCAAATAAAAATGGAATTTAAATTAGTAAGGAATGACATATCAATAAATACAATATTATACAACCATTCACATATAAGCATTTCATAAAACAGTCTCAATATATATTAAACTAACAGAAATAGATACATAAATAACTATAGTTAGGGATTTTAACTGATAGATCAAACAGATAAAAAAATAATAGAGATGTAAGCATTTCTGAAAATATAATTAATAAGCTTGAGCTAACCAAAAAAGTAAAAATGAGAATAAGATCTTCAACACAACATCTTTGTATAGATTAAAAATAAGTTCACAAAGAATAATAAAACATATTTTACTGGGAGACGTACATTGTTATTTTATGGTAATATACTACAGTAAAATGACTGCCTAATGGAAGGAAAGGAAGAAAAGTGAGGAATGGAAATAAATACATTTAAGAAAACAAGAGAGGGCTTTTATGAACCAATACTTACAGTAATATTAGCTCAGGTCTTTAAAAAAAATATGACAACACTCCTATACCCATAACTCTTCTTACCCCTCCCAAAGGAAACAGTCTTATGCATGAAGTCTAAAACAGTGTTACAAATGAACTGAACTTTTTGTTTCAAGGTAGTGAACATGAAGAAGGCCATGAAGTGATGAGAATTTCCAGAAATTTCTGTAGATAAAAACCAGGAAACAGAGCGGTAACTGATGAAGCAGGATGTAGGAAACTGTTTCTTGACATACCCAACATGTGGCCTGCAACGAGGAGGCAACTGATGGGTCTGGAGAAACTGAGAGATTTCAAGTACAGCTAGTGGTAAAGAATCTGCCTGTTAATGCAAGAGACTCAAGAGACACCGGTTCAATCCCTGGGTTGGGAAGACCCCCTAAAGTAAGAAATGGCACTCCACTCCACTATTCTTGCCTGGAAAATCCCATGGACAGAGGAGCCTGGTGGGCTACAGTCCATGGGGCTGCTAAGAGTTGACGTGACTGAGCATAGCTGCTGCGGCTAAGTCGCTTCAGTCGTGTCCAACTCTGTGTGACCCCATAGATTGGGGGCCACTATCTCTGGGATTCCCCAGGCAAGAATACTGGAGTGGGTTGCCATTTCCTTCTCCAAAGCATGAAAGTGAAAAGCGAAAGTGAAGTTGTTCAGTCATGTCCGACTCTTAGCAATCCCATGGACTGCAGCCCACCATGCTCCTCCACCCATGGGATTTTCCAGGCAAGAGTACTCTGCATGCTTACAAATACATGCCCAACTCTTTATTACATTTCTGTTAGGAAGGAAATGGAATAAAGCTCTTAAGCCAATGAAAAATTTAAATATAATGTAAAAGAGATGTTGAGTACTTGCCACAAGAAACAAACAAGTACCAAAATGCCACTTTTTAGTGTTCCCTTATTTACACAAAAATTACAAAATTATTTAAAAATCAAACCTACTTGCATATTAGAAATACAGTTCAAATCACCTATGGATCAAAGAGTCTTAACAGTAAAAATAAAAAATTTTAACTGATAACAGGTTAAATTACTTATTAAACTTAGGAATGACAGCCTAAAGAGTATCTACAGAATTATCTTACCTCAATATTTACTTGCAAAAGTAAGTAGAAGTCCATACTTCAGAGAATAACTCCATACTTCAGAGTATGCCACTGGTAGGGAAAATATATGTTTAAAGTTTATAACATTTCCTCCATATTGTAACTTTGAGAGCACTCTACATGAATTTGCAGAGGCTTACCTATATTACTTACATTAACATGAGTTTTTTCCAGTGCAGTTTTCATGGCTATAAAGATATTTGTTTCAAATGAATAGTTTTACTTTTCATTTCAGTTATATGGTATCTATCCAGTGTACATTCTTACATGGTTTTAAGAATGTAAGGCAAAGGAAGGTTTTCATATATTGTTTACATTTAACAGAATTCTCTCTAGAGTGAGTTCTTTCCCAAGAATATGAGAGAAAATTGTGCATCATCTTGCATCCTTAAAATTCATGTGACAAATACATTCCAATATTCCTTAATATTGGAATATTACAGTCCATGGGGCTGCAAAGAGTTGGACGTGACTGAGCATAGCACAAGAAGGCAAAAATGAAGTGTGCCAGAAAACAGGAGTCTGCATGTAGAATCATCACCCTGCCTGCCCCTGGTAATAGAATACCAGACTGCCTAGTGTTTAACCTCAAGGTTAGAAAGGGAGCTACTTCTCTAAGGAAATTGACTAACCTGCCTGGAGACAAGAAGATAACAATGCAGGATCCCTACCTTTCGAACTGGCTGATCTCCAGCTGCTCACCTGAAGACAGACTGTCATTCAACAAGTTCATTCGCACAGCCAAGCTCCCAAGTACCAGGCTTTTTTATTGCTTCATTTTTAAATATAAATGAGCAACCAAGGACCACTAGAGACTGGAGAAGAGACTGTAACAAGACAGAAGGACCAAATTAAACAGAGAAATCAATCCAACAAGAGACAAATAATTCAGAGAACGGTGGGCAAATTAAAAGAATATCCCTTTGCATATTCAGAACTATCCAAAAAATCAAAATTACACCTCTAAAACAAGAAAAGGATGCTGCAGATGTGGTAGAAGTAGAGAACAAGAAAGAAATCTTGGCATTTTAAAATGATCATTAAATTTTAAAAATTCTGGAGAACAGTGTGGAGATTCCTTTAAAAACTGGAAATAGAACTGCCTTATGATCTAGCAATCCCACTGCTGGGCATACACACCAAGGAAACCAGAATTGAAAGAGACATGTGGACCCCAATGTTCATCACAGCACTGTTTATAATAGCCAGGACATGGAAGCAACCTAGATGTCCATCAGCAGATGAATGGATAAGAAAGCTGTGGTACATATACACAATGGAGTATTACTCAGCCATTAAAAAAATACATTTGAATCAGTTCTAATGAGGTGGATGAAACTGGAGCCAATTATACAGTGAAGTAAGCCAGAAAGAAAAACACTAGGACAGTATACTAACACATATATATGGAATTTAGAAGATGGTAACGATAACCCTGTATGCGAGACAGCAAAAGAGACAAAGATGTATAGAACAGTCTTTTGGACTCTGTGGGAAAGGGAGAGGGTGAGATGATTTGGGAGAATGGCATTGAAACATGTATAATACCATATATGAAATGAATTGCCAGTCCAGGTTCGATGCAGGATACAGGATGCTTGGGGCTAGTGCACTGGGATGGCCCAGAGGGATGGTATGGGGAGGGAGGAGGGAGAGGGGTTCAGGATGGGGAACATGTGTACACCCATGGTGGATTCATGTTGATGTATGGCAAAACCAATACAATATTGTAAAGTAAAATAATAATAATAAATAATAAAAGAAAAAAATTAAAATTCAATAGAAGGAAGATGAAGTTGAAGAAATCACTCAGAAAGTATAAAAACTAAGCAGAGAGACAGAGAACATGAGAGTAACAAAGCCTCATATTCCATTACTGTGTTAATTGGAATACAGGGAAAAAAGAACAGAATCAAAACAGTGGAGATGATGAGAAAAAACTGATTTTTTGCTTAATTCTCATACCAGTAGACAACAGCAATTTGTAACTAATGACTATAATTTCAACCTGAATGTTAGTTAATATTTTTCTTTATATTAATGAGTAAGATGAAGGTGAAACAATGAAGAGGTGTGTCTGAACTCGACTCATTTGTCAGTGATGTGAACAACTTTGCTGAATTATATAATAGTTCTTAAATATTGGAAGAATATTTCCTCATTTTTCTGTTCCATTTACAATGTAATGGCTACAGACTTGATGTACTTTTAAGTTCAATCTGAATTATTAATACTTTCTCCATTACTTTCCTAAGTCTAGAAAAATCAATAAAACTCAAGTCTTGATTTTTTTTAAAGATTTGTTTATTTATTTTTGGCTGCGCAGGGTCTTCATTGCTGCGTGCAGCCTTTCTCGAGTTGTGGTGAGCGGGGGCTACTCTTCATTGCAGGCTCAGTTGCTCCATGGCATGTGGAATCTTCCCAGACCAGGTATTGAACCATGTCCCCTGCATTGGCAGGCAGATCCTTAACCACTAGGTCACCAGGGAAGCCCTCAAGTACTGATACTATGTTTGTCTATTTCTGTGGTGCAAATGAAGTCAGCTGTCAAGGCCCATTTCAAACTACGGACATGATGTCATTGACTGAATGCCATTTGCTGCAACATAGATGGAACTAGAGATTATCATACTGAATGAAGTAGGTCAGAAATAGACAAATACTAAGTGATATCACTTACATGTGAATTTTAAAATATAGCACAAATGAACCTACCTACAAAACAAAAACAGACTCAGAAACATGGAGAAGAGATTTGTGGTTTACCAAAGAGGTGGGGGTAGGGAGGGGAGTGGAAGGGATGGCCTGGGAGATTGGGGTTAGCAGATGCAAACTATTACATATAGAACGGATAAATAACAAGGTCCTACTGTATAGCACAGGGATCTATATTCAATATCTTGGGATAAACCATATGGAAAATAATATAAAAAAGAATGCATGCATGTGTATAACTGTCACTTTGCTGTACAGCAGAAACTAACACAACAAATCAACTACTCCAATTAAAATTAAATAAAATTAGCAAGAACTGTGAAAATAAAGTTTGTTTCATTCATCTTTGTTTTCCAACATGAATCCTCAGTCCATATTTGAGATATCTGCTTTTCATTTTGGTTACATCAGCTCTTAGATTTAGAGCACAACCTTTGTGTAAGAAATGGGTGCCCAAGCCCCAAAGGGCGCGACTGTATGAAGCAACTGTATGAATACTACCAGTCAGGGAGCTCTTCCTCAGAACCTGGGACTATAAGCCCTAGTGGGTATTGCTGTGTTCCCAGTCCTCACTACAAAGTGTCATTAGCAGACAACAGTGGCCATTTAAGCTGATCACACTGCCACTCCTCCTCAGTTTTTCTATGGCTTTGAGATCTGGATTTGCACGTGAAATGATTCATGCTGTCTGAAGCTCATCTCTGAAAATTCTTAACTACAATTGCCTGTGAAACCGTTCTCTGGGCTCTGTGATATCCCCACTCATTTGTGGATTGATGGCAAATAAGAACACTTGATATTTTGCTACTAAACTTTGCTTTCTTTCTAGCTCCTTTTATAATCTTGTCATTTCCTCTCTAAAATCATTGTCAAATGCACTTGAAAGCGTATTTTAAAATCTCACTGTCTCCTCAAAAGAGAACACCAAGGCCTCCCCTTAACCATGGAATGATACAATACCCAAGCTTTTATTTAAAAAAAAAAGTCATACACTAAAAACCAGGCTTATGTCTAAGTGGGTATTATTCAGTTTCTGAAAGAACTGCATAAATATAACATAGGGCAAGAAGGGGGCAGTGGTGGAGATTGGGGTGCAGTGAGCATGGGACCACCCAACATTCCAGATGGAACAATAATTACACCTCTCAAACCAGCTATGAGAATGATAAAATGTTAAGTCATGGTCCTATTTGTCTTGTGAAAATGTAAAAATATACATTGTTTTTTGGCTTCCCTGGTGGCTCAGCAGGTAAAGAATCTGCCTGCCATGCACGAGTCACAGGAGACCTGGGTTTGACCCCTGGGATCAGGAAGATCCTCTGAAGGAGGGCATGGCAACCCACTCCAGTGTTCTTGCCTGGACAATCCCATGGACAGAGGAGCCTGGATGGCTACAGTCCACAGGGTCGCAAAGAGTCAGACACGACTGAAGCAACAGCACACATGTACACGTACATTTTTTCATGTCGACAAAAAAAAAAGAAAAGAAAAACCAAGGACGTCTTATGGGCTGAATGTCCACCCAAAATTAACATGTTGGAACTTTACCTCCCAGCGTGATGCTATTAGAAGGTGGGGCCTTGGGGAGGTAATTAAGATTAGATGGGGTCATGAGGGTGAAGACTTCATGAATGGTCTTGTACCAGTCATGAGAAAGTCTGCTTCCCAATCAGCTCCCTGCCAAGTGAGGATACAATAAAAAATTAGCCATTAATGAACCAAGAAGTGTGTTCTCACCAGACACTGAATCAAATGGTGCCTTGATCCTGATTTCAAGCCTTCAAAATTATGAGAAATAAATGTCTATGTTTATAATCATCCATTTTTATCATTTGATAATTTTGTTATAACAGCCTGAATGGATTCAGGGTGCTATTGAGCATCTCACCTCAAACAATGGTGAGTCCTGGCATCTTTTTTGCTGCTGATGTTTCACCTATGTCCTCATGCAGACTCATTTGTTCCTGCCAACACCGTACAGTCTATAAGGCTTGGTATGCAGATTTTGTTGTTATTCTTCTTTAGCAGCATGATTATTCCACCTGTGGTCAACTGCATATCCCTGTGTGTGTTTTGTTTGTTTTGGAGCTGTGGTTATTTTAAAATATTAACTGAACAAAAGTTTTTGGCAATCATTGACAAAATGTGCTAATATTCCATTGTAAATTGAAGAATAACACCAACGACAGCAACATGCAACAGAGGGTTTTACGGTCACCAGTAATTATTCACAGTTTATCTACTGGCCAGAGAATGAGTCAGCTTCCACTTAGGATCCTATATATAGTTTGAAGTTCATGACTTTACATGATTGGCAACATCAACACAAATTTACCTAAGGATTACAAAACATCCCAGGTAAACTGCAAAGCTTTAAGAAAATCGTTCAATGGTTAGAATATGCTATTACAAAGAACGCAATATTCTGTTATAGTTATTGGTCTGTGCTGTGCTTAGTCGCTTCAGTCGTGTCAGCTTCTCTGCAACCCCATGGACTGTAGCCCATGTCCATGGCAATATTCTCCAGGCAAGAATACTGGAGGAGGTTGCCATGTTCTCCTGGAGGGGATCTTCCCGACCCAGGGATTGAAACCAGGTCTCCCGCATTGCAGTGGATTCTTTACTGTCTGAGACACCAGGGAAGACCAGTTATTGATATAGCTCACTTAAAAAAATCAGTCATGAAGAATTTCAGACGCAAAGTAGCTTTGAAAAATTTCATAAAGCATGAAAAAGTTTAAAAAACATTTGAAAACACTGCAACTCAAGACTGAACGCTGATTTTTATGGAAAACCATTGATAATAGATTATCTCCACTCATTTAAGACAAGTTAAAAAGAGTATAACATACCTGACACGCTCAAGTAAAAATCATTTTATTTTTCTTAGAAAATAGCATTTACTTTTAGGATCTTATTTCATCTATACATAAAAGCAATCTTTTGGCACTCAGGAGTTGATTTCTATTAATGTACAAATTCACAATCACTGGAATAATAAAGACAGGACAGTTGCAAGATGTGATAAGATCATTTTTCTCAGCTTATTCCAATTCTATTTTACAAGAAGACTGATGATGCAAACAAAAAAATAATTATTGATTTATGCAAGACGATCACAGAAAACATCAAAGTCTACATTTAAAGAGTCTCATTCATGATAAAGACATGGCCAAAACTAGCTCTCCATGGTTATCAAGTTATTTGCAGTAAAGAGTCTATATGAATAAAATGCAAAACTGTGCCTCTGATGCTGTAAATGGAAGGTTCACAGAATGGAAAGTTAACAAAGGATTGCAGTGCAGTGTAAGTAACAAAAGCCACCATTTCCCCATGTGCCTATGCTATGCTCATCCTCTAGATTAGTTATAGTCTGGAGAGAAACAAAATCAGTTTTCTGAACACTGTCAATTCTTTGTTTTCTACTACTCATGTGTCTGTGAAAATAATGGCAATATAAAAATGTCTATAAATGCAGTGGAAAGTGTAACACACTGGAAGCTATGTGATCTTTTTTAAACCTGTAAAACTGGACATCATCGTTCATTATCAGTAGGGAGAAACTTCCGAGGATTTCTGGAAGGACTCAAAAACCTTTTGCAATTGGCTCTTTAATTACACAGATGATTAGTGAATGGAGCATTTGGCTGGTGTAAATTTCCAAATTTGACTTTCTGCTTGATTAAATTATCTTTTCACATGCTCAGTGAGTATGTGGTTGGGTAACATACCATTGTCACTGTTGCCAATTTTAGAATTTCTAAAACAGTTTACCACTGATGAGAATAAAATACACTTTATCATTCTGAATAAAATATCTGCCTTTGCTCTTGTTTTTAATATGTCTAGCTTAAACTGGAACTGTTGAAGGAAATTATAGTAAGACCAAATTTCTGTGCTTGTGGTGTTTTCTTTCATTGCTGAGCACAATTAAACATCAAGCCTTGGTGCTTTGGATGAAACATGACTCAGCCAACATAAAACTAAGGCTGGAGGAGTTGAAGGAGCTCTGACACTCTACATCCTAAAATGTATCTTGGACTTAAATTCACGAGAAGAATCCTTTTTTGGAAATGTCAGCATCTTACCAAATGGATTCACCTCAAATCAGAAGGCTTTTTTTGAAGTATCCTGCAAGATCACTCATGAAAACCCATTGTTCATGCCAGAATCCAAGAATCCCTATGGGACTGAAGACACCTTGGTAAAGCCACATGTCCTGAAATTGGTCCATCTGGGGGCTTGAGGCTGAGGGGGAATATGTCAGTTGATGACCACACTCCAAAATGTGTCATATTCCTTTCTTGTATTTTGAAGGAGATCTTTGAATAATTGAAAGTGGTAACATTTCTCTTTAGCATGGAAAAGAATGGAACTAGAAACATTTCTCTGGGTTTTGTTCATTATTATTGACTAGGACTATCAGAGGAAAAAAAAAAAAAACATGTTTTCTGAGCCCGTTTTTTAAAAGACAAATACCACTAATTCCTTTAAAACTGTGAAAAGGCTTTGTCAAAGAAACTGACAAAAAGGACTCCCAGCTCAGTTTCTAAGCGGTGTCCTGGGAAGTACAGCTGCCAGCTCTGCCTGCTGGGTGGGAGTTTGGCATCAGTGCCAAAGACCCTGAGAACAGCCTTGCCTAAGCTCTGAATATCTTTATCTTCTTCCAAGCCAGGGCCTTGAATCACCATCTTTTCAAGAGATTTTGTCAAATAACAACAGCAGAATATTATCAACAGATCATGAAGTGCTTACTGAACTTGAAGCAGAAGTTGTGTGTGCACTCAAGAGAAAAAGAAAAGGAAAGTCAATTATCCAAACAATTCTACCATGAGGGTTTGTTCACAGTGTGGTTTATTACGCAGATAGTTTTGGTAAATATAGTGAATGAGGTAAGTCTTTCAATTCAACGTCCTGGAGTCACCAACCTCATTCTGCTGAAAAACAAAACAAACACAACAAGCTTTTCTGGCCAAGCCTATACACTTGGAAGAATAACTTGGGAGGGATGACGCTTCGGACTTTCCATCACTGAAGCAAATGCTTCTACGGGCTGGCAGTGCAAGTGACAAAGAAGATGCTTTTACAAAAGCTTCAGTCAGAAGAAAATGGTAGTGACCTGAAAGCCCTCAGAATACTTCTGAGTGTTACTTCTGCTCAAATAATCTTCAAGTGGAAAGTAAATCTACAATCCCTTCCTTATTGACAGATGGCAGTAGTGAGGTTGACTTTGCCAAAGATGACGTCCGTGACTCCAGAACAAAGGAAATGAAGTCACAAGAATTCAACTTGAGGAATGGTTGAGAATCTGGTGTTTGGTTGAGAATCATGTCCTTAACTGACCATGATTCCACTGGCTACCACAAACTTGAGTGAGTCAGGGTGTAAGCCTTCATGTCCATCAAAGCAAAACTTCAAGTCAACCGTATGAGAATGTTTGTCTCATCTCTTCAAAATCCATACGGCATCTTACTAAACCAAAGGAGCCTCCCTGGAGGCAGTGGTGAGAAAGTAGCTACAGAAGGCAGAATTCTAAGATGACCCCCAAGTATCCCAACCCCAGTGTGTACACAATTTGTATAGTCTCCCCGCCTTGAGTGGAGGGAGAGCCTGTGACTGACAGGATATCCCTCCTGTGATTAGGTTTCAAGTCAGTTGGTTTTTAGTTATTTATTTAATTTATTTCTGGTTGTGCTGGGTCTCTGTTGCTGCCCACAGGCTTCTTCTAGCTGCAGCAAGTGGGGGCCAGTCTTTGCTGCAGTGCACAGGTTTCTCACTGCAGGGGCTTCTCTTGTTGAGGGGCACAGGCTCTCGGTGTGCAGGCTTCAGAAGTTGCAGGACTTGGGCTCAGTAGCTTGGTGCACGGTCTTAGCTGCTCCATGACATGGGGAATCTTCCTAGACCAGGGATCGAACCCATGTCCCCTGTATTGGCAGGTGGATTCTTATCCGCTATACCACCAGGGAAGTCTGTTTTTGTTTTTTAATTGTTTATTTTATCTTGGAGAAGAGCCAATTAACAATGTTGTGATAGTTTCAGGTGGACAGCAAAGAGACTCAGCCGTACCTATCACGTTTCCCTTCTCCTTCAAACTCTCTTCCCATTCAGGCTGCCACATAACATTCAGCAGAGTTCCCTGTGTAATACTGAGTTAATCCAAAGGGGGACGATCCAGCTGGTCAGACTTAATCAGGTGGGTCTTTAAAAGCAATTGAACCTCTCCAAAAATCAGAGACACATGCTCCTGCTAATCTGGAAGCAAGCAAACATCTATGCCAAGAACTGCCTATAAAGGCCCCGTTTAAGGGACTGCAGACAGCATTCAGGAGCTGAGAGTGGTCTCCAGCCGACAGTTACTGAAAAGACAAGGACCTCAATTCTATAGTGCTTAGTTGCATCTGACTCTTTGTGACCCCACTGACTGTAGCCCACCAGGTTCCTCTGTCCATGTGATTTCCCAGGCAACAGTACTGGAGTGGGTTGCTATTTCCTCCTCCAGCAATCCTATATTGGAATTCTGCTAACAATCTGAATGAGCCTTGAAGGGTACCCTAAGCTTTAGATGACAACTGCAGCATTCTCAGCTTTACCATGCCCAGACTTCTGGCCGACAGAAATCTTGAAATAATAAATGGGGGCTGTCTTTTTGGGAAAACAAAGAACAAAATAAACAAAAAATAAACCCAAAGGAGCAGCATCATTCTCATTAAAATTACTTTCAAACAGAACTAACTTATTTTTCATTCTATGTGTGTACAACTTTTATTTATTGTTAACTTTTTTTTTCCAGAAGAGGGCATTAAAGTGAAAGTGAAAGTCACTCAAGAGGGCATTAAGTTTACTTGAAAATTCAGATTAGAAAAGCTTAACTTTTGGGGTAATTCTTGAAGAAAAGTATTTTCAAGGCAGTAGGTTATTTATATGCAATTATTATGTCTGTGTTTACATGCATTTTTCTGGGAATGAAGTCCATCGTTCTCATTAAACTCTCAAGAGTGGCCCATGATTCAAAAAATGTTTTAAACCACAGACATAACTAGAAGTCACATCCTAGCTTTCAGAATCTAAGTAAGAATCAAGGTAGATTTCTTCGAATTCTTTGAGTGGGAACACGTATGCACCATATATACCTACTGTCCCCAACTCTAAACTTTACTCCATTTCCTCTCCTAGCAACTGGATTTCAATGTTCGGTTTTTATCAGTGGTTGGGGAATGTAAGGCAATTTTTTTAAATGATCTTATCTATTCTTTCATCTTTCCTATTTACAGGGGCAAGTAGTATTGAGGGTAATTTTTAAATGAAAGCAAAAGACACGTAGGATATCCAGCTCTATTCATTTATGATGTATTTTTAATGAGAGAGATGGAGAGAGAAAGACTTTCAAAAAAGTATTTGTAAGGTATACTTCTTGTACAGATAATGACCAAATACTTCTCACTTAGATATTACTGAGTTAAGTTCAATTTTTTAAAAAGTACTTCTGTGATTCATCTACTGTTCATTGAAAAAATTTTATTATGTAAAACAGTGTTTTATGTATGGGGGCACCACTACCATAAATCATCAAGAGTACGTGTGCTTTGAGGTATGATTTTAATAGTAGGAGAGACTGTTTTCGTGTTGATCTATCAACAGCTATCAGTCTGTGGTCTGTACAGGCAGGATTTATCTGGATTGGAACAAGAAAACCAACGGGCCCACAGGAAGATTTCTTCCATAATCATAGCCTCAATTCTGTAGTCCTGCCCAACTGAGAGAACAAATTTGAAACTATTTGTGACGATGACAAGATTTTCATTTTCTTAGTTCTCCTAACTCATCCTTGCTGCTGCCAAGTCGCTTCAGTAATGTCCGACTCTGTGCGACCCCATAGACTGCAGCCCACCAGGCTCCCCTGTCCTGGGATTCTCCAGGCAAGAACACTGGAGTGGGTTGCCATTGCCTTCTCCAGTGCATGAAAGTGAAAAGTCAAAGTGAAGTTGCTCAGTCGAGTCCGACCCTCAGCGACTCCATGGACTTTAGCCCACCAGGTTCCTCCGTCCACGGGATTTTCCAGGCAAGAGGACTGGAGTGGGTGCCATTGCCTTCTCTGAACTCAGTTCCTTAGTTTCCTTCATTGTCTGTCCCCAGCAGCTCATCCAAGACATCATTTTCAACAACACTGCATTTCACAGATGTATCACTTCCAATAATGTAGATTTTTAAAAAAGATTATTTGTTTTAGAGCCGTTTATGGTTTGTAACAAACTTAAGAGGACAGTAAAGGGATTTCTCATATACCTCTCCTATACACATGCGTGGCCTCCTCCATTATCAACATCACTCACCAGTATGTACATTTGTTACTAAGAATGAAGTTACACGGCCAAATGATCATCACCCAAAGCCCACAGTTTACATGAGGGTTCTCTTTTGGTGTTGTACAGCCTGTGTGTTTGAAGAAAGGCATAATGACATATATCCACTGTTATAATGCCATATGGGACATACTCACTGCTCTAAAAATCCTCTGTGCATCACCTAACATGCCTCCCTCCTCTCTAACCCCTGTCTCCATTGTTTTGCCTTTCCTAGAGTGTCATACCGTTGGAATCATACAGTATGTAGCCTTTTCATATCAGCTTCTTTCACTTAGTAATATATGTTTAAGGTTCCTCCATGTCTTTTCATGGCTTGATACCTGCTATCTTTTCATTACTCAATAATATTCCATTGTTTGGATGTATCACAGTTTATCCATTTACCTACTAAAGGACATCTTGGTTGCTTCCAAAGTTTGGCAATTGTTAATAAAGCTGCCATAAACATCATGTGCAGGTTTTTGTGTATATATAAGTTTTCAACTGCTTTGGGTAAATACCAAGGAGTATGATTGCTGGATTGTATGGTAAGAGCATGTTTAATATTGCAAGAAACCATAAACCACCAAACTGTCTTCCTAATTGGCTGCACCATTTTGCACGCCCACCAGCAGTGTATGAGTGTTCTTCTGGGTCACATCCTCGCCACCGTTTGATGTTGTCAGTTTTCCATATACTGGCCATTTTAATAGGTATGCAGCGGCATCTCGTTGCTGTTTTAATTTGCATTTCCTTGGTGACATGATGTGGAGCAACTTTTCATAAGCTTTTTTGCCATCTTTGTATCTTCTTTGGTGATTTATTTGATAAGGTAATTTTTAAATGGGCTGTATTTTCTGGTTTTGAGTTTTAAGAGTTCTTTTCATATTTTGGATAACAATCCTTTATCAGATATAACCTTTGCAAATATTTTTTTCCAGGTCTGTGGATGGTCTTCTTATTCTCTTGATAATGGCTTCAATGGAGTAGAAATTCTAATTTTAATGAAGTCTAGCTTATCAATTATTTTCTTTCATGGATGGTGCCTTTGGTGTTATATCTAAAAAGTCATCACCTTATCCAAGGTCATCTAGATTTCTCCTATTGTTACCTTCTAAAAATTTTACAGTTTCGCATTTCATGTTTAAGTCTAAGAACCATTTTCAGTTAAGTTTTGTGAAGGGTGTAAGGTCTGTGTCTAGATTAATTATTTTGCATGTGGATATCCAGTTGTTCCAGTACCATGTGTTAAAGAGACTATCTCTGCTTCTTTGTCAAAGATCAATATATTTACGGGAGTTTGTTTTTGTGTCTCTACTCTTCTATTGAGTTATCTATTTTTTCACCAATAGTATGCTGTCTTTTTTTTCCAGTCTTGAGATATAATTGACATGCAGGACTATTTAAGTTATACAGCATAATGATTTGATTTACAAACATCATGAAAACTTATCACAGTGAACATCCATCATCTCATATATACACAAAATAAAAGAAACTGAAAAAATAATTTTTTCCCTGTGATGTGAACTCTTAACAACTTTCATATATAACATATGGAAGTGTTAATTATACTTATCATGTTGTACATTATTGTACTTATATTGTACATCTCTAGAACTTATTTAAAACCGGAAGTTTGTATCTTTTGACCCAGTTCAGTTCAGTTCAGTCATTCAGTCGTGTCCGATTCTTTGCGACCCCATGGACTGCAGCCCACTGGGCCTCCCTGTCCATCACCAACTCCCGTAGTTTACTCAAACTCATGTCCATTGAGTCGGTGATGCCATCCAACCATCTCATCCTTTGTCGTCCCCTTCTCCTCCTGCCTTCAACCTTTCCCAGCATAGGGTCTTTTCAAATCTGTTGACTGCCTTCATCCAAATTCCCTCCCCCACCCCCTGCCAATAGTACACCGTCTTGATTACTATAGCTTTACACTGAGTCTTAAGGTCTGTAGTATTAGTCCTTCAGCTTCATTCTTCAGTATTGTGTTGGCTATTATAGGTCTTTTGCCTTTCCATACAAATTTTAGAATCAGTTTGTTGATATCCACAAAGTAACTTGCTGGAACTACACTACAGAGAACGTTGGGAAGAACTAACATCTTGACCATATGGAGTCTTCCTATCCATAAACATGGGATGTCTCTCCACTTGTTTAGTTTTCTTTTAATTTATTCATCAGAGTTTTGCAGTTTTCCTCATATAGATCTTGCACATAGCTTTTTAGATTTATATCTAAGTATTTATTTGAGGGGGAGGGTACTAACGCAAGCAGTATTGTGTTTTTAATTTCAAATTCCACTTGTTTGTTGTTGGCATATAGGAGTTAACTTGTGTATATTTAATCTTGTGTCCTGAAACCTTGCTATCATATTTAGACTAGTTTCAGGTGTTTTTGTTAATCCTTTCAGATTTTCTACATAGATGATCATAAATTATTGTCTGCAGTTTTTTGAACTGTGAACAGTTTTTCAAACTGCAAATGGAAAGACAGCTTTATGTCTCCCTTCCCAATCTGTATACTTTTTCTTTTCTTACCTTTATGCATAGCAAAGACTTTCAGTATAATGTTTAAAAGGAGTGAAAGGGACATCTATTGATATGACCAAGTGATTTGTCTTTTTTATTTGTTGATGTGATGGGATTACATTAGTTGATTTTTAAATGTTGAATCAGACTACTATGCCTGGGATACTATGAGCTACTTGGTCATAGCATAGAATTTTTTTATACTTGTGTTATATTTGCTAATATGTTGTTGAGGATTTTTGTATCTATGTTCATGAGAGATATTGATCTGTAGCTTTCTTTTCTTCTGATGTCTTAGCCTGGCTTTGGTATTAGGGTAATGCTGGCCTCATAGCATGAGTTAGCAGTCCCTCTGCTTCTATCTTCTAAAAACCATTGTAGAGAATTGGAATAATTTCTTCCTTAAATGTTTGGTAGAATTCACCAGTGAACTTATTTGGGTCTTGTGTTTTCTGTTTTGAAAGATTATTAATTGTTGATTCAACCTTGTTAATAGATATAGGTCCATTTAGATCCTATATTTCTTCTATGAGTTTTGGCAGATAGTATTTTCCAAGAACTTAGTTTCATCTAGATTATCAAATTTGTAGGCATAATTGTTTATAGTATTCTTTTATCATCCTTTTAATTTACATGGGATCTATAGTGATGTCTTTTTTTCATTTCTGATATTAGTGATTTGTGTCCTCTCTTTTTTTTTCTTAGCTCACCTGGCTAAAGGCATATTGATTTTATTAATATTTTCAAACAACCAGCTTTTGTTTTCATTGCCTTTCTCTACTGATTTCTTGTTTTCAATTTCATTGATTTCTGCTCTAATTCTTATCATTTCTTTTCCTCTCCTTATTTTGGATTTGACTGCTCTTTTTCTAGTTTCCTAAAGTAGAAGAATATTGATTTTTGATTTTCTTCTCTAATATATACATTCAATTCAATCAATTTCCCTCTAAGCACCGCTTTCTCTGCATCCCACAAATTTTGATAAATTGTGTTTTCATTTTCATTTAGTTAAAAAAAATTTTTTTAATATTTATTTATTTGGCTGTGCCAGGTCTTAGCTATGGCATGTGGGGTCTTTAGGCCTGGTCCCTAAAATCTTTGGTGCAATTATCTCTGCCACCAGATACAAATAATGCTGTGGATGGCTCCCAGACCCTAAAAGGTGGCAGAATCACAAGACACAAAAAGCGTTAAAATCTACCTCGTCAGTAGAACACACATTTTCCTCAAGCTCACATGGAACATTCACGAGGATAGACACATTCTGAGTGATAAAACACATCTGAAATCTACAAGAACAGAAATCATACAACGTTTGCTCTCAGACCACAGAGGAATTAAGCTGGAAATCAACAACAGAAAGATTATTAGAAAATCCCCAAGTATGCAAGGAGTTAAAAAACCTGCTTCTAAATACCACCTGGTCAAAGAAGAAATCTCAACTCTGGTGGTCCAGTGGCTAAGGACTCCATGCTCCCAGTGGAGGGGGCCCAGGTTCAAACCCTGGTCAGGGAACTAGATCCCACGTGCTACCACTGAGAGTTTGCACACCACAACCAGGATCGAAGATCCTGCCTAAAAAAGTTGGGTTTTCCAACTCTGTAAGACACTAAAATTATGGATTTTCTCTATTCCTTTTCACTTTTTGTTACAAACTGGCCATTACTTTCCTTTGCTCATCTCTTTCTTGTGATAGTCTGTCAAATGCAGCCAGTAGCAGTCAATAGACACTACTAATCAGCCAATAGACACTACTGATGTTCATTTTCCAATTTCTTCCCACAGAGCCACAAGTTCAACAGGCACACAGTCTGCCTCCAAGATACCACAGGTGTCATATTACCAAGATTTTTGCCATTGTCGGACACAGCTTTCTAGACATCAGCACGCCATATCTGTTTCTTGCTGCCTGCTATGTGATGCCATAGACTTGAGGTTTTTTTTAAAAGAATATTTCCAAGTCTATATTACCTGGGATGAGAAATGCTGGTAACTATAGCAAACAACCCCCAAAACTCAGTGAGTTGACCCAAGAAAATATTTCTAACTGACACCACAGTCCAATGTGGGTTAGTAGAGGTGCTCCAAAGCAGGCAGTTATTCAGGGAGCGGGCTCCTTCTGTCTGGGACTCCACATCCGTCTTCTAGGGCCTCACCCCCGATCCCTGAGTCCTCTGCCTTTGGGGACAGGTAAGAGAGAGGGTGTGAAGTAGTTTACAAGATATTTTAAAGACCATAACTGAACACAGCACATAGCACTCTGATCTACATTTCATCAACTAGAATTCATTCCCATGTCCTGGTGCAAGGGGAAAAGTGTAAGCATTCTTTTCTTTTGTTTTTTTTAAACTATGTATTCGGTTGTGCCAGGTCTTAGTTGCAGCATGTGGGATCTTTAGGTGTGGTATGTGATATCTAGCTCCCTCATCAGGGATGGAACTTAGGCTCCCTGCATTGGGACCATGGGGTCTTAGCCACTGTACCTCCAGGGAAGTCCCCTGCATTTGGACGTTTGTTGAGGAAAGACATGGTGCTGTAACCAGGGCTTGCTAAGGAGAGTGGCTCTTTGTCCTTGCATTACATATTTGTGGAAACCAGATTTATCGGAATTCCTTTCTATCTCCTGCAGATTCTTGTCTCTTCTCTTGCTGGTAGGTTGGCGCCGATCACTTCCTGCTGCTATGCATCTGCCAGTCTGCACAGTCCTCTTCTTGCTTCTGTGCAGCGTATCTTGTTTTCCTGTGCTTCACTTCATTGTACAGATAATGCATTTCTTACCAATTGAAAGTCTGTGGCAACTCTGCTTTGTCAGATGATGGTTAGAATTTTTTATCAATGAAGTCTTTTTAATTCAGGGACCTATTTTTTTTTTTCAGATATATTGCTATGTACACTGAAAAGACTATATGTTATAAACATAACTTTTATATGCACTGGGAAAGCAGAAATTTTGTGTGACTTGTTTTATTGTGATATTCACTTTATTGCCAGGATCTGAAACCAAATTCACATCTCCAATGTATGCCTGTAGTTCCAATATGCTCAGAAATGAGAAGCCAGGTAACACGCTTGTTAGAATTGTGTGTGGTGCAAGACTACATGTGCTGTGAGTCAGGACCCAGTAGATAATCTTTACTTCCTTAGGGAATAAAAATAATGACTTCTTATAACTATTTTATTTTGTCAAAGATGTGTGTTTCTTAGCAGTGTTTCTAAGAGGTTACAGATTGCTGGTCTCTGGAGAAGTGAGAAGTTGTAAACAGGTAAAAATTTTTATTTTAAAGTAGGGCTATATCAGCAGATGATTTTTGATTTTTGGAAACTACAGATGCAGTTACTTAGTTCTGAGTCCTTGGGGGCCACAGCAAGTGGGTACACTAATAAAATTTTTAACCCTGGCTTTGCTGGTGGGTTTTCACACTATGGAAACTTCCCTGGTGGCTCAGATGGTAAAGCATCTGTCTACAATGTGGGAGACCTGGGTTCGATCCCTGGGTCAGGAAGATCCCCTGGAGAAGGAAATGGCAAGCCACTCCAGCACTATTGCCTGGAAAATCCCACGGACAGAGAAGCCTGGTAGGCTACAGTCCATGGGGTAGCAAAGAGTCGGACACGACTGAGTGTTTTCACTTCATTTTCACACTATATGCTTACAACTGAGTCGGACTTTAGAATGAATCTCCTCACATTCATGGATTTCTCTCCATATTTTGGTTAGAAATTAAGAAAAGAGTGGCTTGGTAACTAGAATCTCTGCTAGCTTCAGAGACACTGGAGCCTCCTACCGTTTTGATCTCTGGCAAATTGATGTGATTTATTTTTAATATTTATACTTCCCCTGCCAAGAGCATGCTATTTGCTTGGACTTGTGATCTCTTTGCCATAATATTTATTCTGTATTAAAACACAGACTCCATGGATGAATTAATCATTCTTGGACCTGAACATTAAGCATGCTGGTGAGTCAGATCACATTTTTTGTGAGATGCTGGAAAAGCAGAGGGTTGCTTCCTTATGGATCCTACTCTTATAGACAGATGTAATCATCAAATGAAAAAATCTCTCAATACTTAAAAATGACAGCGTGTAGAGCTCAGTCAGGAGTTGGGGTGGTCACCTATAATTAGTATTATAGATCTTTACTCATTGTTAGTTCCAGTAACAGAAATTGCTCTCTCCCCTTATTATTCATTCTCCCTTTCTTTCTCAGTGATAGAACAAATGGACACTTGCCCAGTTAGAACAAGCACTATCTTATCCAGCCTTCCTTGCAAACTAACAGTAGCCACGTAACCTCACTTAGGTCAGGCTGGAGGGAAGGAACAGTCACAAACAATTTCAAGGAAGTCTCAGTATAGGTATTCCTTCATGGCTCAGCTGGTAAAGAATCTGTCTGCAATGCAGGAGACCTGGGTTCGATCCCTAGGTTGGGAAGATTCCCTGGAGAAGGGAATGGCTACCCACTCCAGTATTCTGGCCTGGAGAATCCTGTCCATGGGTTGCAAAGAGTCAGACACAACTGAGCAATTTTCACTACAATATAGGTAAAGGATATGTCCTATTTCAGGCTTCCCTGGTGGCTCACTGGTAAAAGAATCTGCCTGCAATGCAGGAGACCTGGGTTCGATCCCTGGGCCGGGAAGAATTCCTGGAGAAGGGCATGACAACCCACTTCAGTATTCTTGCCTAGAGAATCCCATAGAGAAGCCTGGCAGACTGCAGTCCATAGAGTCGCACAGAGTCAGAGACGACTGAAATGACTAAGCAGCAGCAGCATATCCTCTTTCTCTCTGAACCATAACACGAAAGCCATATGTTGAGAATGGAAAAGCAAGAGGATGAAAGGAACGCAGATGCCTGCTGAGCATAGAGCCACTGTGCCAGTGCTGGAGGGCCCTTCCAGACTTTTCTACAGAGGGGCAAGACATCACGATCTTGTTTAAGCCACTGTCACTCTGATTTTTCAGTCACTTGCAGCTGAGCTAATCCTGACAAAGTCCCCATCTTTAGAATGAATGCTTTGGATGAGGCTAAGAGAGAGCTTTTCTCTTTTCCTAATACACATGAGCTCGGGATGGGGAGGCCAGACCCAAGGACTTTCATTGCAACTGCTGGCCAATTACTGGCTGAGATCTACTTAAAACTCAGCCTCTGAAGGTGAAATTTCTTCTCTTACCAATTACGAGTCTGAGTGAACTCCGGAGTTGGTGATGGACAGGGAGGCCTGGCGTGCTGTGATTCATGGGGTCGTAAAGAGTCGGACACGACTGAGCGACTGAACTGAACTGAACTGAACACCGATAAGATAAAAATCAGTTCTACCCGCAGAGTGATCTGGTAAAGATGGCAGACACTCTCCAAACACCTATAACTGACAACTCCAAACATCTACAACGCCTAGCCTGAGGATACAGACATGATTAAAATATCACCAGATTTGAAGCTTGTTATAAATTTCTCCTCACCTAAAAAAAGTAAGAATTATAAATCCCAGGGGGAGGATGTGAATCTGGCTGTCAGAGACAAGGATGAAGGTAGATTCTGGGGACAGTTAGCAAGGATATAAACTCAATGACTGAGGTTGTGAAGGCAAAGCTCCCACTTGAGACGTGGGCAACTCCCACAGATTTCCAAAACAAAGTCAACTGCTCAGATCCTTCTCTGACTGCAACCTGGTCGTTGTGCCTCATTTTAAATAGTCGGTCAAAAATTTCAAGCTGAATAAATGCTTAAAGGAGAGTCCCAGCTTCCAGAGTTACCTGGAGGACCACCAAGAGCAGTAGACTCAGATGATTATCAACCTAGTCACCTTCATGAGTGCCACGGAAATGATGCTCTCTGCTTTGACCCAGCACGTGGGTTTTGTTCATTTTTCAAAATGGCAAATGAGTGACTTCAGCTTCGGGGAAGGTGGAATAAATGTACTTTTTCCTATTCTTCCCACTCGTGCTCCAACTCTTTGCGACCCCATGGTCTGTAGCCCGCCAGGCTCCTCAGTCCATTCAGTTCAGTTCAGTTCAGTCGCTCAGTTATGTCTGACTCTTGCAACCCCATGGACTTCAGCACACCAGGCCTCCCTGTCCATCACCAACTCCTGGAGTCTACCCAAACCCATGTCCATTGAGTCGGTGATGCCATCTAACCATCTCATCCTCTGTTGTCCCCTTCTCCTCCTGCCTTTGATCTTTCTCAGCATCAAGGTCTTTTCAAAAGAGTCAGCTCTCACATCAGGTGGCCAAAGTATTGGAGTTTCAGCTTCAACATCAGTCCTTCCAATGAACATTCAGGACTGATTTCCTTTAGGATGGACTGGTTGGATCTCCTTGTAGTCCAGGGGACTCTCAAGAGTCTTCTCCAACACCACAGTTCAAAAGCATCAATTCTTTGGTGCTCAGCTTTCTTTATAGTCCAACTCTCACATCCATACATGACTACTGGAAAAACAATAGCCTTGACTAGACAGACCTTTGTCGACAAAGTAATGTCTCTGCTTTTTAATATGCTGTCTAGGTTGGTCATAACTTTTCTTCCAAGGAGTAAGCCCCAGTCCATGGAATTTAAGAATACTAGAATGGGTTCCCCCTCCAGGGGATCTTCCCAATCCAGGGATCAAATCTGCATGTCCTGCGTCTCTTGCATTGGCAGGCAGATTCTGTACCACTGTGCCAGCTGGGAAGCCCCCATTCTTCCCATTAAAGACAATGGAAAACCCTGAACATTATACATGAAACACTTATAAAAAGACTGAGAAATGGAGAGCAGAGGCAGACCAGTGGAGGACACTGAGACCCAAAGAACACCACAGTGGTGAGTTTCCTGAGTTCCTCTTAGCCTCGAATATCTCAGACATGAAGCTAAAGAAGCTAGCAACATAGGAATGCCAACAATCTGAAGGAAAAAACAACAACAACAACAAAAGCCTGTTCTCTCTAGCCAAAGGACCAGAAAAGAGGCAGCCTGGTAAGGAGAGAAAGATTTCAGTTGAAAACTACTCAACTGCAGCCAAACCTCATAGAAAGAATTGTGTCCCCATCCCCACCAATGACAGCAGAGGTTACATGGGGAGCCTAGATGTCCACCCTCACAAGCTGGTAATGTAAACTGTGAATGTAAATGTAAACGTCACTGTCAGGGTGGTGTGAGAGAGGGCAGAATAGGGGGCAGACCCCCTTCGTGGAATCAATGGAGATCATGTGGGGAGCCGGGACTGACATCCCTACTGACAGTAATACCCTACCCACCCTTCCTTCCCAATGGAGTGATGTCAGGGGAGGCCTGGTGGAGAGTCAGAAATTTCATCACTGCTCAGCTGTAACAAGGCCACTCCCCACCCCGTGGTGTCAGGGGAAGCCACACGTGGGGCAGTACTGAGGTACCTCTCTCTCTCCCAGAAAGAGAGGTTCCAGTGCAGGCCTGGTAGAAAGCTAAACTCCTTCCCCACCCCAGCAGAACTGAGGAGCACCTTCCCTCATTAGGTGTCAACAAAGCTGGGTGGGAAATATGGATTTCTACCCCTACTCGGCAGTAACGAGGCAGCACCCTCACACCCCTGACAGAACAAAGTCAGAAAAAGTCAGCTAAAACAGAAAGGGTTAATAAGACCCAAAGTCTCAAAATATCCACATATACCAGGTTTAAACAAACAAACAAAAATTACTCATCAAAACACAGGAAAATTACTCACAAAACACAGGAAGATCCAAACTGAATGGAAAAAGATAATTGAGATGACAGAGATGTCCAAATGATCTGACAAAGGTGTTAAAGAAGGCATAATAAAATGCTTCAGTAAGCAATGAAGAATGTCTTGAAACAAACAAAAAAAAAACCGACTCAGCAAAGACAGAAAAAATCTTATCAAAAGATTGAAGACATAAAGAAGAACCCAATAAAAACTTTACAATTGAAAAATGCAATAACAGAAATGAAAAAACTCAGTGGATGAGGAATAAAGGAACAAATCAGTAAACTTGAAGTTAGGAAAATAGGAATGACCCAATTGGAACAACAGGGAGAAAATAGACCGGAGGGGGAAAAAATGAACAAAGCCTCAGGGACCTGTGGAACTGTTACAAAGGATCTAATATTGGTATCATCAGATTCTTAGAAGAGGAGAAACAGAACAGGACTGAAAAAGTATTGGATTTTTTGATAAACAAAAACACATCATCACTATACCCAGTATGAAATAGATCACTGGAAAAACTTTATATCCATCAAGGAAACTGAATTTTTAATTAAAAGATCTGCCAAAGAAATCTCTGGAACAAATGGAGTTTCACTGGAGAATTCTTCCAAACCCTGAAGGAAAAATTAACATCAGTTCTACATGATCTCTTCCAGAAGAGCATTTCCCAGTGCAGTTTATAAAGCTAGTATTACCCTGATATCTGCAGGGGACTTGAGGGATGATCAGGAAAAATTATATAATCACAAAGGAAACAACAACGTAAGCTTTTTTAGGCTGTGCTTGAACAGGATTGTGTATGAGGGTCTCGGTATGAGACCAACCAGAGGCTTATGGCAAGAGGGCCACCATCCAGAAGGGGAGGGGGGCAAAGGAACTCCCAGAGGAAAGGGTGACCAGAGGGGCTTACATGTCTACATGATGTCACTCAGCAACACAGTGGAGAGTGTCTGGGTCAGAGAATTCTGAAAGGCAGCAGCTTGCAGTCTTATAACCGCAAAGCTTTATCTTATCAAAGGCCAGCAGATGCCAGATTAGGTTTCATGAGATATGCAAAGCAGAGAGGCCCTAAATGGCCTAATGTTTGCTTGCTGGGACCATTTTTAAGATAACTGGATATTGGATGTGTAAAAATTTGAGTTGGTGCAAATCGGCTTTTGAACTAATTGGTCTCAGCCTGCAGTGAAGAAATAAACAGCCTAAGGGCCAATACACAGAGGTCATCTCTGACTCATTTGTATAACACCAGACAAAGACAGTACAAAAAAGAGGGAGAAAATATAAAATTCTTTATGAATATAGACATAAAAAGTCCTTAACAAAAAATAAGCAAGGAGAATCCAGCTACATATAAAGTTATTTATATGGTGGTGGTTTAGTCATGTCTGACTCATGCAACCCCAGAGAATGTAACCTGCCAGGCTCCTCCGTCAATGGAATTCTCCAGGCAAGAATACTGGAGTGGGTTGCCATTCCCTTCTTCAGGGGATCTTCCCAACCCAGGGATCGAACCCAGGTCTCCTGGATTGCAGGCAGATTCTTTACCAACTGAGCTATGAGGGATGCCCCCCAAATTATTCATATATCATGATCAAATGGAGAATACCAGAAATGCAGCGCTGTTCAGTACTCAAATAGCAATCAATGTAATCTACCATATTAATGGGCTAAAGAAGCAAAAGTCACAGGATCATATACTCATGTGAAAAGAGCATCTGACAAAAGTCAACATCCATTATGGCAAAAAAGCTCTCAGTAAAAAGCAGCAGGAATAGAGGAAAACTTTTTCAAACTTACAAAGATCATCAACAGAACATCTACAGCTAACATACTTAATGGTAAAAATTTGCCCTAAGATAAGAAACAGGCAAAGATATCTAATTTGCCAATTTTACTCAACATAATGGTAGAAGTTCTAGCCAGTGCAATAAGGCAACGAAAGGGAAAAAATGGCATACAGATTGAAAGTAAGAAACAAAATTATTTATAGATAATGTAATCACCTACATAGGAAATCCTGAGGAATTCATCTCTGGACCCCTACCCCCAAAAAACTCCTAGAAATAATAAGTGAATTCATCAAGATTGCCAGGTGTGGGCTTCCCTGGTGGCTCAGTGGTAAAGAATCTGCCTGCCAGTAAAGGCAACGCAAGTTTGATCCCTAGTCTGGGAAGATCCCACATGCTGCAGAGCAAGTAAGCCCATAAGCCACAACTACTGAGCCTGTGCTCTAGCATCGGGATTCACAAGTACTGAGCCCACACGCCACAGCTGCTGAAGCCCGTGTGCCCTAGAGCCCACACTCCACAACAAGAGAAGCCATCGCAATGAGAAGCCCAGGCACCATCACTAGAGAGCAGCTCCTATTCTCAGCAACTAGAGAAAAGCCCAGCCCATACAGCGACAAAGACCCAGCACAGCCAACAATGAATAAATAAATACAATTTTAAAAAGACTATCAGATGCAAGACTATCAGAAAAGTTATGACCAACCTAGATAGCATATTCAAAAGCAGAGACATTACTTTGCCGACTAAGGTCCGTCTAGTCAAGGCTATGGTTTTTCCTGTGATCATGTATGGATGTGAGAGTTGGACTGTGAAGAAGGCTGAGCGCCGAAGAATGATGCTTTTGAACTGTGGTGTTGGAGAAGACTCTTGAGAGTCCCTTGGACTGCAAGGAGATCCAATCAGTCCATTCTGAAGGAGATAAGCCCTGGGATTTCTTTGGAAGGAATGATGCTAAAACTGAAGCTCCAGTACTTTGGCCACCTCATGCGAAGAGTTGACTCATTGGAAAAGACCCTGATGCTGGGAGGGATTGGGGGCAGGAGGAGAAGGGGACGACCGAGGATGAGATGGCTAGATGGCATCACTGACTCGATGGACGTGAGTCTAAGTGAACTCTGGGAGTTGGTGATGGACAGGGAGGCCTGGCATGCTGCGATTCATGGGGTCGCAAAGAGTCGGACACAACTGAGTGACTGAACTGAACTGAACTAATCAGATGCAAAATAAACACAAAAATCAATTGCATTTCTACACATCAGCAGTGAACTTGTGAAAATCAAAATTTAAAAATGTAGTACCATTTAAATCACTCAAAAAATGAAATTCTTCGGCTGTCCCTGGTGGTCCAGTGGCTGAGGGTTAGATCCCTAGTCAGGGAACTAAGATCCCACATACCGCAGGGCAACTGAGCCTGCAGACCACAACCATCGAGCTTGTGTGCCACAACTAGACAGTCCGCATGCTGCAACTAAGACCTGCAGAGTCATTAAACAAATAAATGAGTATTTTTTAAAAATGAAATTCTTGGGTATAAATCTGATAAAACATGTACAGGACTTGAGTGCTGAAAATGAAAAAATGATAATGAAAGAAATCAAAGATCTAATAAATGGAGACATACCGTGTTCATGGATTGCAAGATTCGACCTATTAAAGAGGTCAGTTCTCAGCAAACTGACAGGTTTAATGCAATTCCCAGCAAAATCCCAGAAAGATTCTGCAGATTTTACTAGGTTATTATAAAATTTATGTGGAAAGACAGAGGCGCTAAAATAGCTAAAGCAATTTTGATAAAGAAGAATCAACTGGGAAGATCATTCTACCCAACTTCAAAATTGTGTGGCATTGCAGAGGAGGGGAGAAGGCAATGGCACCCCACTCCAGTACTCTTGCCTAGAAAATCCCATGGATGGAGGAGCCTGGTAGGCTGCAGTCCATGGGGTCGCGAAGAGTCGGACATGACTGAGCGACTTCACTTTCACTTTTCACTCTCATGCATTGGAGAAGGAAATGGCAACCCACTCCAGTGTTCTTGCCTAGAGAATCTCAGGGATGGGGGAGCCTGGTGGGCTGCTGTCTATGGGGTCGCACAGAGTCGGACACGACTGAAGCAACTTAGCAGCAGCAGAGGAAGGGACTTAGATCAATGGAACAGACTAGAGAAGCAACAAATAGCACCACACAAATATGCCCAACTGGTTTTGACAAAAGTAGAATTCAATGGGAGGAAGATTTTAAGCAAATGGTTCTAGAGTGATTGGACATCACAGACCAAAAAAATGGGGCTCAACTTAAATGTCATGCCTTATATGAAAAAATTACTCAAAATAGATCACAGACTTAAAATGTAAAGCTATAAAACTTTCAGAATGAAAATATGAGAAAATGTTCAGAATCTAAAACTAGAGTATCCAGACTTGACACCAAAACCAAGATCCGTAAAACGGAAAATTAACAATTGAATTTTATCAAAATTAAACATTTGGCTCTGTGAAATAAGAGGATGGAAAGAGAAGCTATAAACAAGAAGAACATATTTGCAAACCACATATCTGACTAAGGACTAGGATGTAGAACATACTAAGAATTCTCAAAACACAACAGTAAACCATAGCTGATTCAGGTCAATGTATGGCAAAAGCCACCACAATGTTGTAAAGTAATTAGTCTCCAATTAAAATAAATTAATTAATTTAAAAAAACAACAATAAGAAAACAATGCAATTTAACTAGAAAAGAAAGGGCTGAAGATACAAAGAGACATTTCATTCAAGAGCATACAGAAATGGTAAATAATTACCTGAAAAGATGTTCAACAACATTATTCATCAGAGAAATGCAAATTAAAATCACAATGAAAAAAATAATTACAATGAGTATTGCTAATACCTATTAAAATGTCTAATGAGAAATAGTGACGATACCAAATGCTGGCAAAGATGTGCAGAAACTCAGTCACTGCTGCTGGGAATGCAAAATGGTACAGCCACTCTATAAAACAATTTGGCAGTTTATTAAAAGACTAAACAGGCAACCACCATATGACCCAGCTACCGTATTCCCGGGCACTTACCCCAGAGAAATGAAAATGTATATTCACACAAAAACTTAGAAACAAATATTTTTAGCAGCTTTATTTATAGCTGTCCAAAATTGGAAATAACTCCTTTGTCCTTGAATGGGTAAACAGTTCAGCAAACCGTGGTACACACATCCATGACACGGAATACTACTCAGCAAATGGAAACAAACAAACAGAGAGATGCAACAACTTAGATGAATCTCCACAGGATTATGTTTGAGGGGAAAAAAGTCAGTCCCCAAAGGTTACATGGGGCTTTCCAGATGGTTCAGCAGGTAAAGAATCTGCCTGCAGTGCAGGAGACACAGGAGACGTGAGTTTGATCCCTGGGTCGGGAAGATCCCCTGGAGGAGGGCATGGCAACCTGCTCCAGTATTCTTGCCTGGAGAATCCCATGGACAGAGGAGCCTGAGGGGCTACAGTCCGTGGGGTCACAAAGAGTCAGACGTGACTGAGCGACCAACACTAACTAAAGGTTACATGAAGGTGAAGTCGCTCAGTCGTGTCCGACTCTTTGCGACCCCGTGGACTGTAACCTACTAGGCTTCTCCGTCCATGGGATTCTCCAGGCAAGAATACTGGAGTGGATTGCCATTTCCTTCTCCAGAGGATCTTCCCAACCCAGGGATCGAACCCGGGTCTCCCGCATTGGAGGCAGACACTTTAACCTCTGAGCCATCAGGTTACATACAGTATGACTATTTACATAAGATTCTTGAAAGGACAAAACTATAGAAATGAAAAATTGATTACTGGTTGCCAGGAATTAGGGAGTGATGGGAGTGGGGGGATGTGGGTGTGGCTATGAAAAGGCTTCTGACTTATTTATGTCAATATCCAGGTTGTAATCTCACACTATAAGTTTACAACATGTTACCACTGGGGGAAGCTAGGGAAAGGGACACAGGATCTCTCAATATTATTTCTTAAAACTGCATATGAATCTACAGCTATCTCAAAACATAAAGCTTAATTTAAAAAAAGTGGAATACTCTTTTCTTTGCTTGATGACAGATCTATGAATTTGTTACATGTTCCAGGCAAAAGGTGGCCAGTTTTTACTTTATAAAACAGAAAGAGACTCAAGAGAATGAACTTATGGTTGCCGAGGGGAAGGAATATGGTTCAGGAGTTTGGGACTGACATATACACACTTCTATATTTAAAATGGAGGACCAATAAGAACTACTCTATAACACATAGAACTCTGTTCAATGTCATGCGGCAGCCTGGATGGGAAGGGAATTTGGGGGAGAATGGATACACGTGTATATATAAGGCTGAGTCCCTTCTCTGTTTATCTGAAACAATCACAACACTGTTAATCAGCTATACCCCCACACAAAATTTAAAGTTTTCTTTTTTTAAACAAATCAGTATTTATGTATCTACTCCACCACAGTAATAATACAAATGACTCAAGGAAATCAAATCTCTCATTATCATTGTTTAAAAAAAATGTTAAATCTGGGATTTCCAGGCCAGAACTTAACACGAGGAACTACAGGTTTCAGTTCAGTCGCTCAGTCGTGTCCGACTCTTTGCGACCCCATGAATTGCAGCACACCAGGCCTCCCTATCCATCACCAACTCCCGGAGTTCACTCAGACTCACGTCCATTGAGTCCGTGATGCCATCCAGCCATCCCATCTTCTGTCCTCCCCTTCTCCTCCTGCCCCCAATCCCTTCCAGCATCAGAGTCTCCAATGAGTCAACTCTTCGCATGAGGTGGCCAAAGTACTGGAGTTTCAGCTTTAGCATCATTCCTTCCAAAGAAATCCCAGGGCTGATCTCCTTCAGAATGGACTGGTTGGATCTCCTTGCAGTCCAAGGGACTCTAAGAGTCTTCTCCAACACCACAGTTCAAAAGCATCAATTCTTCGGCACTCAGCCTTCTTCACAGTCCAACTCTCACATCCATACATGACCACTGGAAAAACCATAGCCTTGCCTAGACTGACCTTAGTTGGCAAAGTAATGTCTCTGCTTTTGAATATACTATCTAGGTTGGTCATAACTTTTCTTGCAAGGAGTAAACATCTTTTAATTTCATGGCTGCAATCACCACAGGAGTAACTATTAAATATTCCACTATAAGCCACTATTAGATTCTTTGCTACCTTAAAGAGAGATCTACCCATAGCAATATAAATGATGGTTCTTACAGTCTTTTCCTTGGGTTGTGACTTTATAGACTTCAACTTTATCCAGTCTAAATTTAAACATCAGTTAATAATCTCTGATAGGATAAAACTGAAATTTGTCCGCTTCTCCTTTAGGCATAGATCATAAGCATATTTTACTGCTTTTGAGTCAGCTGGATGCATCACTGCTGGTTATAGAGAATGAAAGACACATTTCTCTTACATGCAGATTACACACATGTGTTAATCATGACCCAGGAGTGGTCTTAACAGGCATTTGGTCCTAATGGCTAATTATTGCCCAAAAGAATAGCTTCAGGTCAATTATTCAAAAGCCAAATTCACTGTTTTGAGTAGATATCCCTCAACTTTTTTACTAGCTTGTCTCAAGTAATCCCATAAAACTGGTAAGCTCATTTATATAAGGTCCAAGATTTATGCAGCAGAGTGACAGGGGGCATGATCTGCCGGGCCCAGAGACAAGCAGGTGCGCCTTTCCAGGCAAGACAGTCAGACTGTTTGGGAGGCTGTTACCCAGGCTGTCATACCTGTCACTTTTGGCAATTTTCCATGGTCTGCTGGGTGGGCCTTGGTCTAGAAAGTGAAAGTTGCTCAGTCCTGTCTGACTCTTTGTGACCCTAAAGAATTCTCTAGGTCACAATACTGGAGTGGGTAGCCGTTCCCTTCTCCAGGGGATCTTCCCAACCCAGGAATCGACTGGGGTCTCTTGCATGGCAGGCAGATTCTTTATCAACTGAGCTACCAGGGAAGGTCCTTGGTCTTACAGGCTTAGAAACCTAATTTTGTCAGTTACACTCACCTTAATCAGGTACCTGCGATTAGACGTAAAATCTAAACAACACTGCATTGACTGACTGAGAGACCTGTTCCATACAAGCTTTCATCAGCGTTTTGAGCCTATGAAGATGTTATTCTCTAAGGACCAGGAAATGAAAGTGCCCACTGTAACTCAAGCTACACAACCAAAACATGATGAAGACTGTAGACTGGAACCCTAAGCAGGCCTGGGCAGCATTTTCTTCCTCTAATCAAGTTGTGGGGGAAGCCAGCTCCTAAACTGAATAGTAATTAAATTCATTTGCAATATCAAAAATAGCAGTTATGATGGGAAAGCATGACATTCATATTCTTCATACAAAATTTCTCTGTAGGAACACTGACCTGAGAAGCCAGATTAAGCATGAGATTATAAACACAGGATGAGAACAAGAGGACTGGGATTATTAGAGTATTTCAAGGTATCAGGTACACCTAGCACAATACAGCCTGCTCACATTAGGGAGGCTCCAACCTAGGGGTCTGAACATTTACAGTCACTTGGTGACAGTCCTCTGCTTCTACCCCTGCTGGGGAATGTCCTTTACAGACCAAAGGGAAAAAAAAAGGCATGATTCAAAACCTGTGGTCTAAGATTTCTGATCCCCTAGGCAGCACCCTTTGGCTGGATACACACTTCCCTTCATGCTTTTTCTATGATAGTAAAGCTCTGTCTGGGTAGCATTCTTTCTTTAAGGTGATTTTGAATATTTCTACTTCAGTTCATTATGTTTTGATATTATCGTTTAGCTCTCAGAGGACCATCTTACTCCAAACTTGTGGGATTCAGCTTCAGTTCAGTTCAGTTCAGTCGCTCAGTCATGTCTGACTATTTGTGACCCCATGAATCGCAGCATGCCAGGCCTCCCTGTCCATCACCGTCTCCCAGAGTTCACTCAGAATCATGTCCATCGAGTCCGTGATGCCATCCAGCCACCTCATCCTCGGTCGTCCCCTTCTCCTCCTGCCCCCAATCCCTCCCAGCATCAGAGTCTTTTCCAGTGAGTCAACTATTCGCATGAGGTGGCCAAAGTACTGGAGTTTCAGCTTTAGCATCATTCCTTCCAAAGAAATCCCAGGGCTGATCTCCTTCAGAATGGACTGGTTGGATCTCCTTGCAGTCCAAGGGACTCTCACGAGTCTTCTCCAACACCACAGTTCAAAAGCATCAATTCTTCTGCGCTCAGCCTTCTTCACAGTCCAACTCTCACATCCATGCATGACCACTGGAAAAACCATAGCCTTGACTAGACGGACCTTAGTCGGCAAAGTAATGTCTCTGCATTTGAATATGATATCTAGGTTGGTCATAACTTTCCTTCCAAGGAGTAAGCGTCTTTTAATTTCATGGCTGCAATCACCATCTGCAGTGATTTTGGAAGGTGAAGGTGAAGTCGCTCAGTCGTGTCCGACTCTTTGAGACCCCGTGGCCTGTAACCTACTAGGCTTCTCAGTCCATGGGATTCTCCAGGCAAGAATACTGGAGTGGATTGCCATTTCCTTCTCCAGAGGATCTTCCCAACCCAGGGATTGAACCCGGTTCTCCCACATCAGAGGCAGACGCTTTAACCTCTGAGCCACCAGGGAAGCAGTGATTTTGGAGCTCCCCCAAATTAAGTCTGACACTGTTTCCACTGTTTCCCCATCTATTTGCCATGAAGTGATGGGACCAGATGCCATGATCTTCGTTTCCTGAATGTCAATTGGCTTTAAGCCAACTTGTTCACTCTCCTCTTTCACTTTCATCAAGAGGCTTTTTAGTTCTTCTTCACTTTCTGCCATAAGGGTGGTGTCATGTGCATATCTGAGGTTCTTGATGTTTCTCCCAGCAATCTTGATTCCAACTTGTGCTTCTTCCAGCCCAGCATTTCTCATCATGTACTCTGCATATAAGTTAAATAATAGCCTACTAACACTGACAAGCAAGTATCTGCAAACTGTTTATCTTGGAACCTACTCCAAGAAGCTATATGGCTCAAACCAATAAAGAGTTTTCTTTTATTGACCCAGGTGTTCATTGGTATAACTGCTCTAAAACCCTTCAAGGTCAAAATAATTTCTGTACTGCTAAGGGAGTAGAGGCCTGAGGCTTTTTCCCATGGTCTATATTAGACCAGGTTCCAAATTATTTTCTTAGTAACCACTTCTATCCTCAGTATAATGTAAATAAACAAAATAATATAGCATGCAGGTCACTAAGCTACATGTTATTACTTCAAAATACGTGTTATTTAGTCTCTGTTTTATAAGAACTAATACATACATACACAGATAATGTTTCATCCCCCTTTGAAGAGTCTGCATTTGTCTGTTTTCTACCAGGGGTTCTGATGTCTTACTTTTGTCATGGTGTGACAAAGTAATTCACGCATCAAAAACAGGAACGAATGCCCTTCTTGTGGCTGCATTCATAAACATTATCTACTTATGCTGCTCACAAGAATGTCTCTTTTCAGCCGTGACATGGCTAGTGAAAGTGCTTACATTTACTGTGGAATTTTAAGCACAGAATTTCTCTAAGTGGCATAATGAATGGGTTTTTGTGGTGGTGCCTTCTTAATGGGCAGGCGGCTGTGTTTGTCAATGATAAAGATATACACACTGGTCCCTGGTCCCTCCTCCTGGGTTTCTGGTTCAGATCAGCTTGAATGATGACATACCTTTGCTGCCACACCCTCTATCAGTGGTCATCAGAAAAAAGAGCCTGGATGAGGGATTCAAGTCTAGGGCTCCCATCACAAGAAGGCTAGAGCTAGAGGCATCTGAGCCAGGAACCGACTTAGGGAGAGCTTCAGAGCAAGTATTTCAGGGTTAGGGAGCCTGGTGCCCTGACCCATGCACACTTACAAACCATAACTTTCCGGCCTCTCATAACATACACATGCCAGGCAAAGACACCACTGCGCCACCCTCCTCCCACCCCCTGGCAAATAAAAACCCAAGAGGTTAATATAGCATCACCTCACCATCCCTCCCAAATTCTTTCTGAAGGTTCTGTGTTGATGAAATGAACTGAGTAGCTGCAGGGAGCCTATGTTGTAAAGGAATTTCATACACAAGTTCCTGTCTCATTATAGCCTTCATACATTTCTTTGAAGTTCATCAATCCAAAAATCACTGCATTTTTTTTTTCCTGGAAAGTTGTCTCCTAGAAAGTTACCTGACTGAAGAATTACTAGCAAACTGATCATCAGTTCTACAAACCATTTGGCTCTCCATGGAAACATGTCAGTGCAACAGCGTCTTTCTTGTCAACTATCACTCATCTGTCTCGTAGCCCTGCAGAAATAATTGGGCTTTTTGCTTCTGAGTATTTCCTGTCCTGCTGACCTTATTGCACAATGTGAAGTCATAATAATAGGAAAAAAAGTAACATTAACCATCACTACCACCAAAGTAATAACATTGAGCACTTCAATGTTTTGAACACTTTTCTAAGTGCTTTGGTATATTAACACATTCCATCCTTACAGTCTTATGAGGTAGGAGCTATTATTATCTCCATATTATAAAAGAGAAAACTGAGGAGCAGAGAAGTTAGCTAAATTGTCCCAGGTTATACTCATGTCAAAAGAGATGTATATGGGTGACCCCAGTGGTACAGAAGTAAAGAATTCGCCTGCCCATGCAGGAGACATGGGCTTGATCCCTGGCCCAGGAAGATCCCACATGCCACAGAGCAACTAAATGCACCGCAACTGTTGAGCCTGTGCTCTGGAGCCCAGGAGCCGCAGCTACTGAAGCCTGCGCCCCTAGAACCTGTGCTCCTCAACAAGAGAAGCCACCACAATGAGAAGCCCTCGCGCTGCAACTAGAGAGTGGGCCCCACTCGTTGCAACTAGAGAAAGCCCACGCAGCAACATGGGCAAAAATAAATAATTTCATTTCACCAGTATAGCCAAAAATAAATAAACTAATCAAAATTATTTTTTAAAAAAGAGACATATGTGTAAAAGACATTAAAAAAAGACATTTTCTTTAGAAAAATGGTTTTACTGGTTTTAGTCTATGGCAACCCACTCCAGTACTCTTGCCTGGAGAATCCCATGGATGGAGGAGCCTGGTAGGTTGCAGTCCATGGGGTCGCTAAGAGTCGGACACGACTGAGCGACTTCACTTTCACTTTTCACTTTCATGCACTGGAGAAGGAAATGGCAACCCACTCCAGTGTTCTTGCCTGGAGAATCCCAGGGACGGGGGAGCCTGGTGGGCTGCCGTCTGTGGGGTCGCACAAAGTCGGACACGACTAAAGTGACTTAGCAGCAGCAGCAGCAGTCTATAAAAATCACACATGCTTATGGTTAACAAAATTCTTCTAAGACAGAATTACAATTTAAAAAGCTAAAACAACAACAACAAAAAAAAAAATTAATAAACTACCCCCAAATTCTACTACCTAGAGATAACCGCTGATCATTTTTAAGTGAGTGTCCTCTAAATATTTCTTTATATCTTTAGGATCATACTGATTTACGAGTATCATTACATAAATGGGATCAAGCACGTAATTACTTTTCTGTAATTTACTTTTTCCATTCCATTCCAAGGCCCGGACGTCAGCAGCCCTTTGTAGACATCTAAGTGCTACGTCAGTCTCTGGTTAATAGAATAATCAGGGCTGAGGGGAGCCTTCCAGCCCAATCACAAGAAAGGACTAAAGATCAGGGTGTTAGCAGTCCCTGAAGGACTCTTACCTTACTTCACAGCAGGTTTTATTTTCATCTGATGTTTAATATAGTCATCCCTGTGAAGGCCACAAAAATCAAAAATCTTTTCTAGAATGTAAGCCAAAAAGTACTGCTGGCCATTGACTCAGACCTGAAGGCCTGACCCTCCCCCCACCCCCGCCCCC